>CM062344.1:3774396-4304968 GCA_031216105.1 Dalbergia cultrata | reverse complement strand
CTGTTTTCGGTATGAAATTGCTGGAACAATTAACCAAAAAAACCCTGAAGACCTGAACAGTTTGACAAAGGAACTCATACGAGTGAGCGGAAACAAAAGAGGGAGAGAGAACCCGTACCCCATTACGAACCAAGTGATGCAGTGATTTACTAATCATGAGTACTCAAGCAACAACTTGAAATTTTATCAAATTTTCATGACATGGAGTCATAAGTTACTCAAGCATATATGTGAATATCAAATATCTTGTACCATACCAATGGATAGGTAATTTTCTGCTGTCAAATTCAGGAGGCAATATTCTCCACTTTCTGCACTTGTCGCATTGCACCCATTCACAATCTGGTTTGTAGACACAATTATCTTTAGCCTGGGAAGGAAATAAAACTAAAATTCAGCACACCTACCCAGTAAAGCATTATATAAATGTTCGTGTTCTGGAAATTTTTGGCATGAAAAGTTAAGTGAAACTCCTATTTATTCATCTAATATCTCACATTTTCCCATTTAACCAGACATACCAATGTTGGAAGAAAACCGAAGTGCATGTCAAACTACAGCACGTCACATATAAAGTGGACATTTAACTATTCACAATCTGATTTTTGGGTTTCTGCTACCAAATTCAATTGCTTGAAACAAGGAATATGTAAGGACCCCAAGTAATGAGAATGATGATGTTAATGCTAATGTAATTGTGCCATATGATAAGGTTTACATGAGAAGGAATAAAAAGGGAATTGGGGACACGCGGGAGAGCATGTAACCATTAAGGAAAGTGGGGGCTGTAACTAACTTTGCCTAGCTGGCAAAGTTAGTGGGGTGAGTGGGGTGAAGGGGTGTGAGAAATGCAATTCTGTTAGGCTAGAAGGGGGGAGTTATATGGGAGGAGGGCAGGATACTGAGGGGAGTATTCGGAGTGAGAAAGAATTGGAACTTAGGAGAGACCAGGACTCTCGAATTCCTGGAGTAGACACCAATATCTCATTTTCTTTCTGTCAATAACACAAAACAGCAAAAGGGGAAGAGCCATATTCACTGGTATTATTCTTTCCTGAGAAGTTAATTTCAGTTCTAGCATTTTATTCATTTACTGATACCAGTTTCTTACAGAATAACAACGATAACTTGGGAAGCAGACCCTCATGGAGAAAGCAACCCCTGACAAACAATGTTTTATTTTCAGGTATAAGAAATAACAAGAACTTGGAAAAAAATCTGTTGTTAGGATAGATTACACAAGAGCTTTACCAACTTAAGTGAATCAAAATTCTTGTCCCAGTATTCATCCGCTTTTCTCGCAAGCCACTGCTCAAGCAATGCATATGATTCACAGTCTTGAAATCCCTGCTTGTTATTATGCACCCAGACCCGACCATCCTGATCATCCTATATCAGGAAGGAAGAGTTAAGATGTAAAGAAAAAGAGTTGTCTTTAAATAAAAGATAATTGTTGGCTAAGCTTTTTTTGAGTTAAGACTTTGGTGAAAAAATTGATTTCAATATCATACAGACACAAATATTACAAACTTCTTCAGAAGTTTAATCAAAGACACTTCTTCTTCAGAAGCTCCATAAAAAATAAAGCCAGCATCAGTATAATTGAGGCTCATGATATTAGTAAGCAGAATGCATAAGAATCTAAATTGCATGGCAAAAGATAAGCAACCAAAATGAGAAAAAAATATAAAAAAAAATCAATTCGTTACAAGTTTCAAATGGTAAGATGTAAAATACTTCTGATACAGCATACAGGAAGAATTATTATAAACTAAAATTTAAAATAGCGTGTTACTCCAACCCTAAAAGAGGGGCATATTGCTTTTATTGTTACGATAAAAAACCTTCTTCAGAACAATTAAATACAATACAATCAAACTCTAAGGAAGTACACATCAACATAATTGAGGCACACAACATTCATATCATTTTGCCAGATTACAGAAGCACATAAATGCATTCGCAGTAAGCAACCAGAATGAATAAAACTATCCAAGCACATAAAAACATTATTTCCTCAAAGGTTTTAAATGGTTAGAGTACAGGTAGAACAATACCAAAGCAATATAATACTTTAAGGAAATGAAATCAGAGAAGAACATACCATTAAATTGGTGACATCTATGACCCCAATTACACCACGGCCCACATCTGCATTATGAATCATGCCACCAACTCTCTTGTAAGCCTAAAAAAATTAGACAAAAGCAAGCTTCAGTTCTTATGCGGAATCAAGTTAAGAATGCACAGTCCAGACTCCAGTTCATGACGTCAGAAAGCTCCAACACAAGAATTCATGCTTAAACCACAAGGCAGCCTTTTCAAAATTACTAAAGTAACAGTACATAGGCATTATCCAAGTGAGGAAATCCACACCTAAAATTGAACGCAATAAAGCTCTAATACAGGATTTCTTATGCTCAAACCAAGAGATCATGACTTCAAGGTCCACACAATGAAGAGTAGATATGTACTCCAAAGGCCAAGGACATCAGCATAACATCACATGTGAAACTACTGCATCCTCTAGAGGCGGGCAATTTGTCTTGAGAAAAAAAAATGTTCGGCAAAATTCTCCCAAAATACACAATGTTCCAATGATTCAGAACTCCAAAATGCAACTAAAGGATTCCAAAATCCATATAGATAAGAGAAAGAACCAGGCTAATTCACAAGTCACAAATTATGAAATACTCCCTACAATCTTTTCATTTGTCACTTTTGAGGGGGGAAAATTGTTATATAATATCTGTCACATAAAGAATTTGTAGTTAACTTTCCAATCTTACCGTTTCCAGTATTATAAGCAATCAATAATCAAGAAATACAAAGAGACATTTGTTGAATTGAGGAAGGATATTTTAGTAGAAAATCTTTGCCTTTGATTTTGGGTTCCTTAATTCGTGTGCATAAGGGTAAAGTGACAAATAAATGGAGGGAGTCTTCCTCAATGTTTTGCAAAAAGACTCCCCAACATAACTATTTCTCATAGGCAAAACCATTAAGAAATATTTAATTTTTAATGGCTAAATTATAGACATAACTTACGACAAGACATTATAGCATCATTTGATACGAATAACCGACCTTACCCATTCGACAAAGCTTGGTCGTTTGTTGTTGTTGTAATTGTTGTATTATGGGGCAATTTTATGCACAAGACTTTTTCACATCAGTATGAAACTCACCCCCATATATTGGATGGCTACATTTGGAATGCCTTAACCATAGGAACACACAATCCCATAAACCCAATATCTCCATATTCATCACTATTCTGCGTATATTCAGTGGTTACTAATTTAACTAAACAAGCCAATCTTGAGTTACAGCTCTTTTTGCATGGCCATGTTGCATACTAGTTTGTAAACAGCGGCATACCAAACGCCTCGTAATAGTTATGCTGGAAACCATGCACTAACTCCTTACCTCAATTAAGCGACCATGCCAATACAAAAATATTCCACAGCTTGCCCGCTCCCATTCTAATTGACTGAATCCCAGAATCAATTCAACACACTTTCCCAAGACGTCACCAGTTAGGATAACAGTTTTTGTTAGAAAATTTGCTAGTGGTCGACTTTTAACCTGAGCAAAGATAAGAGGAGCAATTAGAATGAAGCTCAAAAGGCTTAAAGAAGATAAGAACCTATTTGGTTTTTGGTTTCATGTTTCCAGTTTTGTGAATGAAATGGCAAAGATATGAAACAAAAACAGGAAACATGATTTATTTTTTTTTCACTAATCCTTTCACAATTTTGAAAACATGTTTTTCTGTTATTTCATGTTTTCATTTCCTGTTTCGGTTTGTTTCCTATTTTCAAGATTTTGTAAATGAAATAGCTTTCAATTTTCATTTCCTATTTTCACAAAATCCTGAAAAACAAAAACAGGTTGGAAAATACAAACCGAAAACAGGAACAAAACAAGCCATAAATTTTCAATTCCCCTAACCCCGAACAAGTTATAACATATAAACATAATATTACTTCAAACAGCACAGGAGTGCAATTACCAGCGTCCCTTGAACAAATAGCTTCATTCGTGGAACTAAGAAGATGACTTCTAAATAAGCTCGAAGTGAATAATCCAGTGGAACCTGAAAACCACAGAAAACATGAAATAAACAACATGGTTTCAACTGGCAATCTCATAGAAGCAAATTTGGGAGTCAAACCTTCTGAGTAACTTGTCCTTGACGAGAACGGCTCCTTTTAGAGCGGATGAAAATGTCACCTTGGTGGAAAGAACTCTTACCATACAGTCCATCATGCCATTGTAGACAACACTCTGACCCCCACCAATCTAAGTTCCATATGTATATTTGTGTTCCTGTACCACCATAAAACAAGGCTGCCTTCTCACCAATAAGATACTTATCAAATGGTGAAAATTCCTTAATAGCTTTCAAGTTGTATTTTGCCAAAGCTTCAGATTGAACACTTGTGTCAACTTCCATACGTTGTCCTTGTCGGCGGTAACTAACTAAGGGAATCTCAATATTCTGCAGTAAAATCGTCATTAAATGAAATAGCAGTAAAAGTTGATAGAAATGGCATCAATATTCATAATAAAAAATACATGCCAATTGCCATAGGGTCTATTGGATATAGGGCCTAATTACATCTACTACCATCCAGAACCAGGATCATGATTTTTTAAGCCCACCACCTATCATGTATGAAATAACAGAAAAGAAATACGTACATCTTTGCCTTCATTCAATGACTGTGAAAGAAAAGCTAGAGATCTGGAATCAGTAGTCTGGGTAAGAACAAGAGCATCTCTCCCAAGCCTCATTGCTCCTGTCTAGGTAAGAAAACCATAAATGAAAATTTATAACCTTACACAAAGGATAAAATTTATAATCCTATAGAATATTATTACTAATTATAATTAAATACCAAATATAAGAATTGTGTCAAGACAATGCCAGCTCATTTTGGTAAAAATTGTCAATAGAATTCTAGCTGTCCAGTATTTTCCTAAAACCAAATGCATAAAGCAAGTAACACCCTCCAACTCTTTCAATATGCATCAAAGCCAGACCCAGAAATTCCCTTAATTGAACATCATATAGAAATTAGAAGCTGATTAGACAATCCTATCCCAAATGCGAACATATTACCTTGAAACCGACACCAAATCTGCCAATACGATCCTGGACATCTTTATCAGGCTGCTTGTGCCCAAAAGATACCATTTTCACAACCTCATCATGGTTCATCCCTTGGCCATCATCAATAACTGACAGCATAGGAACATCCTTCCCAGATTTCTTCATCTTTATCATCTCTACAAAAATATCCATCCTGTTACATCCAAGCAATAATAATTATAATTAGAGAATGACAAAGAGTTCACATGATTTTTTTAGAATTCGCATGAAGTTATTAAACTTGCCTATGCCTTCATTCCAAATGAATCAAAGTCAATACAGGAGAAAGGGTGACCCATTGCCTGTAGCTTTTTACTTTCAAAGAAAAATTCAACTAATGATGCAAAGGTAAGCATTGGATATCGTATAGATTTTTTTCATACACTTATAAAAACATTTCAAGCAGGCACATTTTGACATCTAAACCATTAAAAAAACAGAAAAGAAAAAGAAAAATTGTCTCCATTCCTTCTTAATTTTCGAATCCATTATATATTATCAAACTACCCAAAACCCTTCAAAACCATTGTCCTTATTTTACAGCAACTCACTTCTTTTTTACCAAAAAAAAAAAAAGTCATTCACTATTAAAAACTGAAAAAAAAAAAATTATACATATCAGGCAAAATCCCAGAGCAGAATGTCATAGATGTCATCAGATTCCTTTCACCTATCTCGAAGCTGTTGGCGATTTAAAAAAATCAGCATTTTTTATGTTTGATTGAAAATTTGACTGATGAGAAAGAAGAGATTACAGAGAGATAGGATAAGGTATCCTCATAAGGAAAAAAGCAAAAGATAACATTTATGTCCTAAGAGATTGGCCCATGTAACAAGGCAAACCAATCTCTCTGCATACCTACCAGAGAAACACCTCTAAAAAGACCACCAGTTGAACACTACAAAGCAAGACAATTGATGACAAAATCATAATTTTTCTTGGCATTATCTGCAGCAAACCAAAGATAATAATAGTACATTTCCAATGCACATTCATTTTTTCATGAAAGCAGTTTGAAGAAATCCTTTTTAAAGAAAATATTAAACCATAATAGATAGCAAGTTTACTCACAAAGACAAATGAGATGACAGTGAAACAAAGAAATACAAAACCTACTTGGATGCTTTGGCATCCCTTGAATTATCAACAAGCTCAGCTATTCCACCAAAAATCCATCCAGAATGAACCTGACCAAGAGTTTTCAGGTAACTTGGGTCTGCCCGTATGTAATTTTTCTCGAAGAGTCTATCATGTTTCACATGAGGTTGTAATCTGTCACAATTTTCAACAGTAGAATGATCTTCGACTCGAGGATACTTGAGATCCGAGGAGCAAACATCCACACCAGTTGATGGACCTCTTGCATTGCAAATATTAGGTCCACCATGTTCCTCAGCCAACTGCGAACCTGCTAAGGAATCATATAGGGCAAGTTACTTTCACCAATGTAAATAAGCAGCAAAAACCAAGATTTTTTTATTAAAAATAAGAGAGAGAAGAAATTTTATTAAAAAGAGAAGGAAAGAGCATAAAAAAGGATGAGGCATCGTCACCAAGAAACCCAAAAATAAAAAAAGTGGACTCCTAAGAAGATAAACCATGCAACATTGCATGTCAATCCCTTTGTAAGTCAAATAACGGCACTCCAAGAAATAAGGGTGTTTTTTTTTTTTGGGATTAAAAGAAATGATTATAAAACTTAAATTGTATATATAATTGAAAAAGCAGAAAACTATTTTTCCCCCTGAGAGACTACTCTTTTTGTCTTCTAGAAAAAGTTTAAAACTGATTTTTTTAAGGTTCTAATTATTCTTAAAAATTTATTCAAATATACAAAAAGTGATCTTTTTGGGAAGAAAGTCATCTTCTTCCCACAAAATACCATCCAAACGCCCCCTAAGCCATGAGCATAGCACAAAGGGAAGCCATGAAAGTAAGTAACTAATTATTAAAAAAATAAATCCAAATTCCCAAACAATAGCAAAGCCAAAGCTACAAAGAGCATCCTCCACTTCAAAGCAAAAGATAAAAGGCAACATGATGCCCTAAAGAATGAAATGTGCATCAATCATTTAGATATATCGTTGTGCTTTTGTGCATGCACAACATGAGAGGTTTTCGCATTGTGTGGCATTGACTAGTTATATAATGAGAACATAGAAGTTCACATAGAAGGCACACCTGATTCACAATCCCTTGGACAAGTATCCGTGTCAATCTGATAGGCAACACTGACTGGGCTAGATGCCGTGGTTTTAGGAGGCAGAATGTAAAAATAGTAATGCATATACTTTACAACAGCAACCTACAAAAACAGAGTCTTGGTCATATTCATTCAACAGATCAAAAGAAAAAAAATTGAAGTAGTGATGGAAAATATACTAGTTAAATCAATATATTAATTACAAAAAAATGCTTGTATTTATAAAGAAGATAATGTGAAGGAGATTAAGGGTTCTCTTCTCATAATTTCCATGTGATTGGGTTTGGCACAGTGATGATGTTTGCTGTTCAGCAAAATGGTATAACATATCCAAGAAAACTAATACGCCAAGCCTTTAATTCCAGGCAGTGTGTATGGAAAAGGTCTTGTAGCCGGAGGTAAAACCCATGCTTGTGAGCTCTATTCCTTAAGAGAACTAGTCACTGCTTGCGATGATGGATATCCTAGGTTCACTTAAAAATAAATACTTCCAAATACTTAACAGAAAAGTGAAGAATTTGGGTCTAGACATAACCGGACCTCAGTCTCCCATAAGGAGACATAACATGTCCTGATCGATATAATTAAGCTACACTTTGACTTGAAATAATATAAAAATTTTATATATATATATATATATATATATATATATATATATGTATGTATCCTAAATCATGCTTAGCATCCAATACAAATTAAGGAATTCCTCACCAGCATATACATGCTACGCCAGAAATCTGTTATATTTAACTAAATGAACTAGCTCTATCTATCACCTGACAGCTTCTAATTACAATAGGAATTTTCCCCCTCAAAATTGGTCACCACTTGTCGATTATTGGCTTATGGCCATCTATTGCTTTTGGAAGCCTGTCATGTTAGTGCCTCTCCTCTTACCAACACATACTAATGCGGATGGTGACTGTTCTCTTCTCTGCATTCAATTTCTTTTGTTTTTTGAAGTATTATTATTAATACTAATCTATTATATCCATTATCTATTATATTTAACTAGATGAACTACCTCTATCAGTCACATGGTAGCTTCTAATTGCAATTGGAAAAAAAAATTTCCCTGCTCAAAATTGGTCATCACTCGCTATTATGAAAGGAAGTGCAGATAAAGAAATGTTGCAGAGGAAGTATAATGAAGTACCATACCATGTCATACTTTTGCAGGAAACCTAAAAATCTCCCCCACTCATTCTTCTCAAATTTATTCTCTGGAGCAGATGTTAATGAAAACTGGGGCAGTTCAGAAAGACAAGATATTTTCATCTTTGGAATTATAGTAGTTATGTTCAAATCATGGGATGATCTGCAAATATTTCCACGTCAAACACACTCATCAGAAAATAGACCACATAATAGATTCTAGTTGTCCCATCAGACGAGAGATTGTACTTATAATTATAGAAACTCATACATTTCAGTAGGTGGATCTGGGCTATTTACAGTGCATATAGTTTTCCAATCCTTTTTAAGGACAAATCCCATCTGCATAAATGTCAATAAAATTAAACACCAATGAAACATATTGCGTGCTATATTAAAAAAGAAAGAGATAAAATAAAATAAAATAAGCTAAGGCGCAGAAGGCGAAGCTTGTAAATGCGTTCCTTTTTGGTTTTTCTATTGAAAACAATAATAAGCAAACAAACAAAGCTGTTTGCTCAAAAACGAAAGAAAAGTTACAAATTTTCTTTCTATGATAAAGTTGGGATTTCCACTTAGCATCCCATCTTTCCACAAAAATTTCTACACTGATCTTAATTTATTTAATTAGTTTTACTTTTTGGCACATGTCTTGCACTAGCCATGTACACATGTTCATATTTCACACGCAGCATTAACTTTCCATGACTTCGACGTCTGCTACAAGCTCCGAAACACACCACGGAACACCAAAAAGCTTTTTTTAATT
This sequence comes from Dalbergia cultrata, assembly GCA_031216105.1. NCBI lineage: Eukaryota > Viridiplantae > Streptophyta > Magnoliopsida > Fabales > Fabaceae > Dalbergia > Dalbergia cultrata. The sequence continues at coordinate 4,295,682 of CM062344.1, read as the reverse complement.
TTTGTACAGAGAACACCAAAAAGCTTCACCTTGCGTCAAGCGCAAACAAAAAGCAGAAGAAACCAAGCAAAAAAAATAAATAAATACAAAAAGCTTACGCCAGCTTCAAGCGCAAACAAACTGCAGAAGGAACCAACACCCCAAAAAAAAAAAAACACTATGACCAGAACCAAAATCAAAAGCTTCAATAGAATTGCACTGCTCAAGAAGAGAGCATCCAAGCACCAGCAGCACGCAACGATTGCAATGCAGCACAAAACAACAACGTATCGCGAGATCGTCCAAAACTAAAAATTGAAAAATTAAAAAACGAATAATGATAAAATAGATTTAAATAATAATGACACTAAAAAAATGCGAAGAAAGGTTAAAAAAAAAGAAAAGAAAAAGAGGTGAAGGATTTTGACGTAGAATTAGCAAGCATGAACTCACAGCTTTAGAGTGAGGAAACCCTAGAAGTGGAGTGGAGTAGGAGTGTGCGAGAGAGCGAAGCAGAGAGGAGAAAGCAGAGGGTGAGAAACGGCGTCGTTTGGGGGAGTTGAAGATGCAGTGTGGAAGTGGAAAGGCGGTGGAAGAGACGTTTACGTGACAGTGGTCAGTGAAATGTAGTGACTAGTGAGTGAGGTCGAAAAATATGGCGCAAAGAATAAAGGTAAAGGTACCCCCTCCCCTGTAGAAACACTTTCCCATGGGCTAAATTGCAACAATGATTACTTCAACACTTATACGTGTATATTTTTATGAGCGTTTGCTCACCCCTACAATCGATTCTGGCTCTATATAAGACTATTTAGTTTGGATTTTAATAGAATTATTTTTAAAATAATTGATATTAAAAAATTCATTCTAAATAAATTGATCTTGAACTAATTGATTTGTCTTTGAAAAAATATATTAGAAAAGTGAGTTTGAAAGAGTTAGTATAAGATGAAAAAGTAAAAATTAATATTTTTATTTCTATTGAAATCAATTCTTATAAAAGTGGGATGTATTTATCAAAAGAAAAAAAAAAAACAAAACAAACTTCTTCACTTTCTAAGTCCAATTTTTTTTAACCAAGTGAGATCTACCCAAACATGCTGTAACGGGATTTGGTTAAACAATGATATGTTTGGTTTTGTAGTTAAACAATTCTCCAGAATCGATTTTGCCTCAAAACAAAGGTTTCACCAGAAGCAATAAATTGTTACTTTCCCAATTGAGCCAACATGATTCTTAAATAAATTTAAATATTTAGTGATGAAATGCACACTTTATCCTCATTTACATAATTTATTTTGACTTTTAATATGAAACGTGTGTCTTTTTTGTAATTGTACATTTGAAATTAATTTTGATCAATATTATCCAAATAATATCAAATTTATCAAAATCTCTTTCCAGATTAACCTACCAAATATATATCACTTTATCTCAAAATTAGTTCTAACAAAATTAATTTTTATAAAATCAATTCTATCTAAATTTAATTCAACAAACACAAAACTAAATATGCTATATGTTTGGTAATTCCTCCAAAATTAATTTTAATATAAAGTAAAAAAATTTACTTCTATCGGAAACAATCCTAGATGCCAAAATTGATTCTAGAATCCAAACAGCATAAAAATCTGGGAGAATCCTGAGCTCTCAAAATCAATTATAGGTGGTGTCAATAGAAAACCAATCATGCTAAAAATGTATAGCTTTCTGATGTATAAAAAAAAAAAAAAAGGATTAGTACATGTATATAAATAAATTTAATTTTTATGTACTAATGTATATAAAAAAAATTATATTACCAAGGCCTATAAATCAATCTTTAGCTTTGAGTGTGTCTAAATAAAGTTGAGTTATGTTATTTATTTTTATTGTGTGTGAAACACTATATTGACACACATTTTATTTAGTATTGGATCAAGTGTAGACTTTATTCAACTATGATCTATATTATATTTAATAATGGATGCAGTGTGAATGTACACAATATAAATAATATTCTTTTAAATAAAGTCGTGCCATGAAAGAATCTCCCTTCCTGCAACCGTAAGGCGGTAAATGTGCACCCAAATTACTTAAATACCCCCGCCATACCAGCCCCCGTTGTCATTGTCTCTCTGCTCATGGCTGGTATATGTTTGGTAACGGAGTTTTGCGAGGTATGTTTCGATTGCTTGGATTTTATTTGTCTTTTATGATTTTACTTTTTATATTTTTTGTTCTTAATATCTTGTGAAAGAAATAATAAAAACAGTTTGAAAAATTATATATTTTTTATTTTATTTCTTAATTTCATAATTTTTTTCACAAAAACCTAAAATAAAAATATAAACTAAATATGTCCTCAATTTGTATATATGAATTCCATGGCAATTTATCACGATGACAAATTATTAAAATTAATTATTTATTATTATATTTGCTTATTACAATTTGATATTTAGTAAAATTTTAATGATTTAAAATGTGAATTTATTTTTTCATTATTGATATATAGAAATTAATTTCTTTAAATATAATTACAAATTTAATTTCTATACGAGATATTTTATATTTTCAAATAGTAGAATATCAATATTCAATAAACTAATCAACCACATAAAGTAATTATTTATTATCGTAATCACCCACCATAATTTGTCATTTGAATAAAATTCTATTAATTGATTATGTGAAATTATTTTATACTATCATAAACTTAGACTTGAAATAAACTTGCTCAAAGCTATAAGGTGTGTTTGTTTCAAGGTTTATTAACTTATTCTCAATAATAAATACTTGATAATGATATATTTCATGCTTGTTACAAGTTTATAAAATTGTGTTTGGATTCAAAAATTGTTAGAAAATATAAATTCTTATATTTTGATAAGATTTTATTCCAATGAGAATAAGAGATTTCCATGTTCGAAAATGAATAGGAATTGTCACCAATTTTAATTTTGACTAAAATTAAAAAACCTTTTAATTTGATAAAATTGGTCTTTCAAGAGTTTTAATATTCAATAATCTGATAATGATTAGGGAAAGGTGGAAACTCAATCCTACTGTACCTCTAATACATCCATATAAATACGATTACCTTAGAGTTCATTATGCAAATTAATTATAATTTTAATAATATTTATTTTTTCCAAAAATTATAAAAATTATATGTTTACAAAGAAATAAAAATCAAAATTAAAACAAATTTTATAAAAAGAAAATTTTAGCTTGATAGTTGTTGATTATGCCGATATATCCTCTGGTACAATAAAAAAACTCATAGTCACATCGTTCTTGTAGAAAATAAATGTGGATTGATTGATTTTAATTAATTAATTATATATATATATATTAATGAAAACATTTTTTGAAAATGACTATTCAATAAACGCTTATGATTCAACGACAATGAAGATAATATTTGCTACTCAATCATCATTGTTGGTCATTGCACACGAAATCATTATACATATTTTTTGAAAAAGGGTATTTTTATTTACTAAAGAGAAAAGTATATTTATTTTATTTATTTGTAACACTAATTTCAACATAAATTGACAAAATTAATTCATAAACAAATAACAAATATGCAATTAAACTGTACAAAATAGCAAGACAAGTAAAGTAATTAAACTAGAAAACAAGGGTCCTAATTATTATTTTCTTTTCTTTTCAACCTTTTCACCTTTTTCTCTTTTTAAAGAGCTTTTAGCACAAAATTCACCTAACATCAAATAAATAACTAAATCACTCCCTAAACTATTTAATTTCCCTCGTATGATTAAAGCAAATTACCAACTTTTTTTTTAAACAAGCCCCAAAAATAAATTCTTCTTAATCAAGCTTAGAAAACACAGATCAAGTTGAAGCCCAAAACATTATTTTTGAAAAAAGACCACATCGTGTTAAAGATCCAAGCCCACAACAAAATGAAGGCTTGGCGCGGCGTTTGGTGGTAGCGCTCGTGCCTTGGTGCGGCTGCGCTGGAGGCGTGAAGAGCAGGCCGGCGGCGGAGAGGGAGTGCGCGCGCGGTTGGGGGAGCGCCTGCGCGCGGCGGCGCTTATGGGGTGCTGGTGACGTTGCAAAACCGCGGGCGGTTGGGATGCGGAGCTCGCGCGGAGAGCCGGTGGCGGTGGTGGATCGCTGGCGGTGTTGGCTAGTGAGAGAGAGTTCGACGGCGATGGAGGCTTGCGGTGGTTCGAGGTTCGTGGTGGTTCGGGTTTGGGTATGCAGATGGCAGATCTGGAAGTTGATGAATATGGTTTGTGAAGGGAAGAGGGAACGGCAGCATATGGAGGCTGGTGATGGTGGGGGAGGAGCCGTGATGGTTCGCGGCGGAGCACGGCGGTTGACATGAGAGAAGACCGCCACCCCTTCCTCCTTTTTTATTTACATTTGGGACATGCATATGGACTGCTTATATTTTTGAAGCTGAGATATATGTTGGGTTCTGATTTATTGGGATTATTTGCTGTGATTTGGTTTATGGTGGTAGTGGCTGGAGGGTTATTGACGACGATGAGATATGGTTATATTTGGTTGTGGATTGGTTTCTGATTTGGTCTATGACTTATGGGTCCTGCATGGTTGATTTTTTTTTTTTGAATGATGCAGGGGATGGATGGTTGTTTTATTTCTGTTTGTGGTTGTGTATGATGCTATGAAGTAATTTGCTCTGTGTGCAGGTTGCAAGAGTTTTGAAAAAAAAAAAATGATGACACTAAAAATAAACAAAAATGAACTAATGGTTCAGCATGACTTACCTGTGGATATCTCTGTGTGTTTGTTCCTTTCCTTTTTGTTTCAAGAAAAAATTCAGATGGCAATCAGAGATGATCGTCCCCTTATTCTGCTACTGATTGATCTATATATAGCAATTCGGACCAAATCATTGTTCATCTTTCCTTTACAGGTTGCTGGTAGGGATCCCAGGTTATCACCAAAGAATATTCATCATTTTGCCATTAGTGGAGGGGAGCATGCATCATGATGTTCGTCGTTTTCGCCACTTTTTTCTTTTTCCTTTTTTTTTAATTCATTGTTTTTGACAAAATTCACTGTCACTAACTGCTTGCTATTTTTTCAATGATTATTGCCCAACCGTGCCCATCATTTGTGTATCGGCATGTCGGAAGTGGAGTGTACAGTGCCATGACTCTCTTTGTCCTCTTCTTTTCTTTTATTTTTCAAATGGGCTGAAAAATGCAAAGGACAAAACGGCCTTGATTGACGACACACATTTTTTGAAAGTGAATAAGAGAGTTAGACTAAGATAAAAAGATTGAGCAGCACTCTTTTTTTTTTTTTAAATATGTGTTTGCAAAAAAAAAACAATGATAAAAATAACAAGACAAAATATGATGTTGATAATATGTATCATAAAATAATTATTAAGATAATTATTAAGACTATCTTGAAAATTATGACATATTCCCTGTGGTATGTATCATAAAATAAACAAACTTTTAGTTTATTCTCAGCAATCTCAAAAAATATTTGAAGAAAAAATTTAGATTAAACAAAAATAATTTTATAAATATTCAAAAATAATATTCCTATATATAATATTCTAAATATGTGATTCCTGACATGTAATTTAAATATTTTCATTAATGCCTTTGTTTGAAATTTGAATGAGTTTAATTTTAATTAGGAATAAAAGTAGGTTAGCTTTGATTTTAACATGTCTAGCATGTATTATCAAAAGCTAGCTTGAGTTTTGGCTTGTTATCTGACATAGATTTTCTTTGTAGCCTTAGACTGGCTTTCTTAAAAATATTGTTTAGCCCGAAAGCCTATTTAAAAACCTATTTGATTATATAATTTTTAAACAAATTTCACTCATTTCTCTCTATTTATCTCGATAATATTAACATCCCTTAGATATATTATTTATTATACGATAGAGATGAGATATTTGTAATTATTTTGCAAACTGAAGAGAGATTAGTAAAATTGACCCAAATTCTTTCAAAAAAATCAAAATGCTTAACTCTTAAATAAGTTAAAGACCTTCTAAATATATCAAAAAATATTTTAAATTGACAAAAGACTTATTAATTAAAGTTAAAAGTATATTTTTAAATAGATTAATTCTATTACCATTATATTTTTAAATAATAATAATAATCAAATATGTTAGATCTAATAGGCTATTTTTAGTACTTGAAATCTGTTTAGCTAAACGGATTTTTTTAAAAGTTTAAGTCTAGCTTGTTTATTAAATAGGTTACACCAAACTAGGCCGAATGAAAGGTAGACTAAAGGTCTAGTAGCATGGTCCACTTCCACCCATAATTTTGATGCATCAGTAATATACAAAAGTCTGACATTATCAATTAATCAAATCATTTTTTTTTTATTTTTTAAATAGTAAATATGAGATGCAACTATCTTTGATAATATGATAATATATTATTGCATAACAATTAAAAAATATATATTATTAATACATAGAAATTAAATTCGATGTAAATACTACATATGTGATTGTTTTATATGTCATTTTTCTCTTGAAAAATGTTAAGTTGTAGGCAGTTTGGTAACATTTTGACGAAAGCCACTCGTTTATCGTTATTACATAGCTCTGCCTTTTTATCTTTTAATCCCATTGGAATTTCAAGACTTTACCATACTAATACCCCTCAGATCCCTCCCTTCTCAAATAATTATTGGTAAAATTATGTCATATATAAAATATTGTAAGATGAATAACAAAAGCATATAGAATTATAAAGTAATGTGTAGCGTTAATCAATTTATACTCTCTTGCTGAAAGTCTTCCTATTTTGAGTTGGATAAAACATAAATGACAAAGCTGCTCTTGAATTGTAATGCAACTGAACAACTCTACATACCGTGCCAAGCAATAGAATGAATTATTTTGAAAGAACTAAGTTGAGAAGAATTATTTTTTGAATAATTAAAGTTGAAAAGAATTTATTTATGCTTGGTTTTAATATTTCAGAAGTAAGTTGAAGAGAATAATTTTTGTTTGGAAGGAATAAAGTAAAATCACTTTTAAAAATATAATTACCAAAAAGGAGTTTATTATATTAGAATGGGAATGAAAAGTAAGTTAGAATAAGGGTAGATGTATAAAAATATGTTAATAACAAGGATAGATGTGTAAAACTGGATTTTATTCTACTAGAATAAGATTGAAATGCATGGTATATCTCTTTCCATCAAAATTTTTTTTTTTACCACCTTAAAAATAATTTTTATCTGATCTATTGAGTATCCAAATATGTTTAAAATTTTTCTTTCTCTTTCTCATTTGAAGGAACTAATTGAAAGTACTTTTAGGCTTCCCATTTTGCAAAGCAAACAAGCACTGATATACACACTGGTCGGTTACAATTTCAATAATGAATCTATAGAACTTCTTTCTCCAAAATTATTTTGCAAATCAATTGAAAAAAAGAAAGGCGGTCGACATGGCTTTTTTTTTTTTGGTTAAAAAATTGTTCTCTAGAAGCAATTATTATATAGGTAAAATTGTTGAAGTAACAGCATTACCGAAAAAATATATATCGAACTAACAGTGTCATCTCATTGAATTACTCATACTAAAGTATATTACTTTATCCTTTATAAAATTTTGCCTCTTTGGGTATTTTTACTAGCTCGATATCAGTGAGCTCACACATAGGATGGTAGAGAGTTGTTTTATCTTAATCAGAGGCCTTGCATTTAAGTTTTGGGTATACAATGTACCAAAATTTGGGAGTAAGAACTTTATCACTTTAATAGTCATATTCAACTCGAGTAGAATTTGGTCCCATAGAGAATACATACGATTTAGACAAAAAAAAAATGTTTAATTGTATAAAATATTAAAATAAAAGTATATTCAAATAATATTTGTTGTTTATGGTTTTTTTTTCCATAATTTTCTGACCTCATGCCCTTCCCATACCATACAACATAACTTTCAACCTTTCGGATGGATGAGTCTAGTCAAGTTAGATTAAAACCCAAACTCGAATCGAATTTTATACTGGGTCAATTTTTATTGATTTTTAAACAACCTATAAAGATTTAGACATTACACATAATAAAGTTTTACAAATAAGAAACAAAATTCAAAAGATATTTTATAATATATATTTCAAAACAAAGCATATGATTATAAAAATAATATCAGATTATTTAAAATATATTAATTAAGTATTATATCTTATAATTTATTATTAATTATTATAAAAAAAAGTATAAGTATAAGAGAATTGTTTCACTTTAGGTCCGGTCGGACAAAACCTAAGCATGACCCAACCAGAACTCAAAAAATACTACGCGTCAAATTCGAGGGCGTAAATCCGATCCAATAAATGGGTCAGCCCGGAGTAGTAGGCTGGAATCAGTAATGACCACCCCTAGACACGAGGAAAACCTGGCCCAAGCAACCGAAGGCAGAGGCTAGAAAGAAGGCCATGGGGATCAAGATGAGCACAGCAGGCCAAAAGAACAAGGCCCTAACTATCTTACCGAGTGACCCTTGTGGCAATGTTAAGAAGGCCTTTAGGCTTAGATCAAAAAACATAAACGGTCTTGAGGAAACAAAAAGCACTATCTACAAGAGAAAAGAAGCTCCTTCTCTGTAAAGCCCGATCAGTAAGAAGGGGGCAACGCTCAACAGCTCCAGAGTCTAACGTCTCAAAGCTCTCCGCCGCAAGCTCGAGCCAATTGAGGTTTTAGCATTACTGTCACTCAATTCAATTCAGCTCTACGTTGGACAACAAACACAGTGATGACGGAAATAAACCTAGGAAAACTCGCATTCGACATCGACTTCCATCCCTCCGATAATCTTGTTGCTGCTGGACTCATCAACGGCGACCTTCACCTGTAACTCACTTTGTTTCTTCTGTCATTTGATTATTATTATTATTATTATTATTATTATTTTCCTTCTCTCAGTTAATTGGGTTTTATAATTATACTGAAATTCTGTGTCTCTCCAGATATCGTTACAGTGCTGATAGCGAGCCTGTGAGGTAAAACTCCGAAACGTTTGCTTTTATAATTATAACAATAGTATTTGTTTGTTGGATACACGAATGTTTTACTTTTTGCTGTTTACAAAATTTGCATGTTTCACTGTATTTGTTGCTAATTCCAATTCAATTTCTTTTTTTTTTTTTTTTGTTGACATTTTAGGCTGTTGGAAGTTCATGCCCACACTGAGTCTTGCAGGGCTGCTAGGTTCATCAATGGCGGGCGTGGTAATGCATGTTACGTTGTTGCTTGTGCTCCTTTTTTGTTTGTGTAATTTTTTTTTATTGTTTTTTTAGTGATTTCATTTGGATGAGTTGGATTTAAAATGGCTATTATGATTGTGTTTGTAGCACTTTTGACTGGTTCTCCGGATTGCTCCATACTGGCTACTGATGTGGAAACTGGAGCTACCATTGCCCGTCTTGATAATGCCCATGAGTGAGTGGATTTTTTGCTTGCGATTGTGCGTCTCTCATGACTTGGCTTGCTTGTATTGTTCATGGATATGCTCATTGCTTCGATTTTTGTATTTGTATGTCTGTAGGGCTGCAATCAATAGACTGATAAACTTGACCGAATCAACTGTTGCCTCAGGAGATGATGACGGTTGTATTAAGGTAACTTGTTTAGTTTGTTTCACGTTTTAGCTTTTGTGTTTGCTCGGATCCAGTTTGTTTTGAGATATTAGGAGAAGAGTGATAAGTGATGATTTTAGTTTTCAGATTTTCATAACCTTTGCACATGTCAACAAATTATTGAACTTAATCGGTCATTTTCAACTATTTTTGAAAACACTATGGTCTGAAAAAGGAAAGACAATATGGTATTGTACTGTCACTTCCTCATTGTCGTGCAAGTATTTGGACCACAATGGTCCAATACCCTCGGATTTGCTGCAATTCGTTGTTGTTCCGATATTCAAGTTAATGTTAAAAATACTTAAATTGTTGATCTCATGTATAACTACTACTTTCAACACTTGGTGGTAAGGTGTAGCTGATAGTCTTTCTTCTGGACATTCCTTATTTGAATATTGTGTCATTCATCCGTCTTTTCTTTTCTGTGTGTTCCTTTTATATTCTTTACTGTTATATCCCTTCTACAGTAACTGTTCCTTCTACTCTAAACCCACTTGTAGGTATGGGACACCAGAGAGCGTTCTTGTTGCAATTCATTTGATGTGCATGAAGATTACATTTCGGACATGACTTTTGCATCTGATGCAATGAAACTGTTGGCAACAAGGTAGTAAATTAATTACTTTCTTCAACTGCCCCAAAATATCATGAAGGGAAAAAAATTACTCTTGTTTGAGACTAGGGGCTGATTGTAAAGATCTTTCTAAAGTTCATGGTGCAAAGTGATGCCGTAATGTCAATGGTCAATTTATTTTTATGAATTCCTCATGGTGGAATCCACTTACAGATTCATAGTTGCACATTATTTTAAAGAAACCATGAGTGCAAGACAACCATACACTTCACTTTCCAATTCTTATAGCACTTTTTTTTAACTTCTAAGGTTGAATCCATATTAACTTAGCCCAAAAGAAAAACTTTTGGGGGGCCGGTAGTAACTGTTATAGAAATAGTAATAGTGAAAATCTGTTTTCTAACCATAGTAATTGTCTATATTTGGATTGCCCATTAGCTGAGTCAATCCCTTAGCATCTATTGACCGGAATTGAATAGTAAATTTGTTTATTTTCTTATTAGAACAAATCAGTTATTACTTATTAGTATTAGCATGCACATATTCGTTTGGTTTGAATTTCGGGGAAATTTGTATTTGCAATGATATCTTGTTTTCATTGTTAACTTTCTGTGTATATGTACCCCCACCAGCTCACATTGCCTGCATGCTTCATGAATTATAAATTGTTATTTTCAATTTATACTTTCTTTGGCTTATGAATGTGGTCTAAATTCTTTTATCCTTAAATTTCTTTTCATTGTTAAGTGGAGATGGGACACTGTCTGTTTGCAATCTACGAAGAAATAAAGTAAGTTGTACATTAGTGTTTTCTGATATACCTTTTGGAAAATAAATGCACGTTATTTGTTGCATTTGAATTTTACCAATTCTTCCTGCTTTTTTTGACAGGTACAAGCTCAGTCTGAATTTTCTGAAGATGAGCTATTGTCTGTTGTTATAATGAAGGTATCCTTGTCATAGTGCATGCTTGACGTATGTTCTGGGTTTTGCACTTGTCTCATCATCTTACTAATAATTGTTTTAAAATGTGTCCAGTGTTGAAGTTTGAATATGTTTAGGTCCTTTCCTACTAGACTGCTCCTGCTTATTTCAAAACATTTTTGTTTCTTCTTATGTGACGCATTTTGGCATGTGTATCACTGGGACATTACAAATGAGCCTCAATCAGTTTCCCTCTAAGCTGCTGTTTAGTAACATATTAATGACATTGCAGTCATCTTAGTATATAAGGAATAAGCTTTTTCTTTAATTACAAAAACATCTAAAAATAAAACACCTTTCTGTTGGTGACCTACCTGATTTTGTTTTAACACTTTTTGGATAGAAGTACGAAAGCTGCAAATAAATGTGTTTGTGATACTTTTGACACAGTTCTTATAACGGCCATGAGGAAGAAACTAAAACTGTGTTGATTGAAGTGTTAAAACTACTGGCTCCATTCCTACTTTCAAAATGGAAAACAAGTGACCCCGTTTGTTTGTTTTTTCAAGAACCGTTTCAATTTTAGAAACTAGAAAACATGTGTGGTGAAATAGATATTTTGGTTCCAGTTTTTAGAAACATTTCCTAAAAGTATATTACAACTAAAATAATGGAACAACTTTGAGGTGCTCTTGTAAAATTGTTTTTATGGTACTGATGTTTACCTTTATTGTGGGATCAGAATGGTAGAAAGGTTGTCTGTGGATCACAAACTGGAGTCCTGCTCTTGTATTCGTGGGGATGCTTCAAGGACTGCAGGTATTTGATGTAGAATATAAAAAATGTCACAATTGATTATGTGTTGGAACTTGGAAATAATTCTGTTTATGTAAGAGAGACATTACTTGGTTGTTCTCTATCTCAAGAATTTTGTATTCTACCTCTTCTTACTGATGTTCTTGCTTAATGGTTTCAATTTACAGTGACCGTTTTGTTGATCTATCGCCAAACTCTATTGATGCTATGTTGAAGGTCAGTGGATAACCAAACAGGACTATTTCAGCATCAATAGGCTTTTCTACCATCCTTACCTCATGTAATCAATTCTTGAATTCTTTTTTCTTTTTTAATCTTAGCTTGATGAAGATAGGATTATTACCGGATCAGAGAACGGGATTATCAAGTGAGTTTTTTGCAGTCATAAAATCATTTTTCGATCTTTTTGTTTCTTTAGTTCACCATTCCAAATTTCCAATGTTCTTTGTTCAGCTTGGTTGGGATATTACCCAACAGAGTCATCCAACCAATTGCAGAGCACTCAGAATATCCTGTTGAGTGTCTAGGTAATATATAATCTCTTCCTCTTCTCTCAACATTTAGCGCAGTTGTTTCTGTGTGAGCATTCAGCTTTAGTTTCTTCACCACTGGTTCTACAGATTTTATTTCTGGGTTTCTTTGCTGTGCTGAGGTGGTTTTTTGCCTCAGTATTTTATTTGGATGATTTCAGCCTCAATCCATGCTCAAGCATGTATTTTGCATGTTTTATCTTTTTCCTTGTTCCTTGCTCTAAGTTTGACTCATGTTTTTTTTTTTCCTCTTCCTTTGATTCCTATAGCATTCTCTCATGATAGAAAGTTCCTTGGCAGTATTGCTCATGACCAAATGTTAAAGGTACTTCTCTTTCTTATTTCTCTGCCCTCCAAAATTAATAGGAATTGCTTTCTCTACTCCATTAGTTTTATGCTTATTTATAGTCAACATTTGTTTTATTGATTGCAAACCACTAAGCTTGTCTTGGAATTTATTGGGGTTGGGCAATTAAGTTTGAGTAAATTGTATAAAGTTGATTCAAGAGTGGTTAGGGTTTTGAGTTTAATTACTTAATTTTCACTTTTGAGTATAATTAGTTAATTTTCACATGTTGAGGTGGGATTTATTAATGTTCATCGATGTTTCAAAGTAGTTTCTCCTTAATTTGAATGTATATTTGCAACTGAGAAGGGGAAAATGGTTATATGAAGTATAAAGTGGATAAATCATCTTGAGGAAATGATCTTACATAGACTAATCGACACAAATTGTGTTGACTAAACCAGTAAATATGAAATAATTGCCACAGCTTTATGTAGACTTGGTCTACATAAGAATTTCTTCAGCTTGAGGTGTAAGGCAGAATTTTGTGCTTTTACAATGACAGGTATTATACCTTATGAGCTTTTTGGGTGAATTTGGAACTGTTTGGCTCCAAATGTTGCCCGTCACTCCCTCAAGGCGTTTAGTCCTTCATCATAATAGTGGAGGGTTGGTCTTATAAAATTGTGAAAATAATTGGTTGCATGTGTGTGCCTGTATATACATGTAGGTCCGCATTTTGTGCAGAGAATACCAATAAATTCGTTCTGAACTTCCTACAATTTTCTTTTTGCACAGCTATGGGACTTGGATAATATACTACAAGGGTCAGGAAGCTCACAAAGAAATGAAGCTGGAGTGGTTGACAGTGACAATGACGACGAGATGGACGTTGATGATTCTTTAAAGTTCGACAAGGGTATGGTTGTATAGAATTTAACTGTAATAAGGATTGCATATCCCCGAAGACATGGTATGCTATAATATTATCTTGTACTTCATTTTATGTTGCTACCTTTTGCAGGGAACAAGAGAAAGCATGCAATTAATGGACATGCCATAGGCGATTCAAACAACTTCTTTGCTGATTTATAGGAGATTACTGATGTAACCTTGTACAAGTTTGAGATCCTGATTAGAACACTGGCAAGCGGGATCAGGACCGTATCCAGAAGTTGCCTTTTTTGTTTTTGGGTCCTTTTATCATGTTACTTTAACACCGAATGGAAAGTGTTATTTGTGCGAGGTTGGTCTCGTTTCTCATTTTATTTTTCGAAAGAAGATATCATAGAAAGCAATTGTCAAGGCATGGATCCTCCTTAATTGAAGTGTGGTCATTGGTGACAATTGAATTTCGGGTAAGTTGAATATGAAATATAATTAGCGCAGAATAATTTCTCTTTTGGTCAATGCGCGTAATAATCTTGAATAATCTTTCAAGTTTCAACTGAAAGTGGTTGAGTATTTCCAACCATAAATAGTAACACGTTAATTTTCTTGAGAAAATGGGTCAGCAAACTTCTACGATTGTTTTGGCTATTGTATACGGTAAGTTTCACCATCAACATCTCGATCAATTCTGCTTATTCTCTAGAATAAACATAAAACTTGGTAGATACTTTAGAGAACCACCAATCACCATTTGACATGTGTTTTTTTTTTTTTTCCCCAAGAATGGGATCCATTTCACCTCTTCAGCTATGCTTGGTGCGCCTTAACATTTACAAGAGAAAATATTATTAGCGTAACAATCAGGAGTAACATTAAAGAGATTAAATGCTGATTTATCTGAAAGGTAATTACATTTGCCACACAAATTGAAAAAAAAAAAATTGACAATAAAACATGTTATGTTTTCAAAACCTCAATCAATCACGTAGTTTGCAAATAGAGGGATTAAAGCATCTTTTTTTTCTTTTTCTTTTTTTTAATCTGGCTTACTACAGCTTAACTCCATGCCCCGGAGGAGCAACCAAGATTATAAATGAAAAATATTATTTCAACACTCAGATAGGTGTAAACATCCATAATGGTATGAAAGGAGTAATGGAGAAAGGATAAGTTGGAAGAACAAGTAAGTGGTGAAATTCATATATTTTATTAGTAGGATATTTGGGTGTTTGAAAAAGTTGGGTGTTGAAATAGCATTGTTGTTACAAAACAGAACAAACAAAACCACAATAGAGGGAAACTATCAAACAGAGAAACAATAAAGACAGCGCAGCAATCCAACAAAAAGAAGAATGCAAATAAAGGAAGACAGCACAGCCTCACTTAAACCATTATTGTGAGGCCAAACAGTTCTAACACCAACCAACTATATCTGATCACGAATAAGGCACCCAATGGTCACACCAAGTTGCTTATCACCCAATCTAGTGTCACTCCTGCTCATTCTTTATCCGCAGGTCCATTTCTTGGCCAGTGACCCAGTGGAAGTATGTGGTTTTTCAAATGTCATACGTTTTCTTGCCCTCCATATTGACCAAATAACATTGAATAGCAAACTAATCCACCTCGAATTTTATAAACCAAGACACTAAATAAGCAGGAAAAACAATGCTTAACTTTATCGGTGCTTTTGGAAAGAACACAACCAATGCCATGGTTCCATGAGAGAATATAATGAATTAGGTATAAGATAGTGGACCTCAATGAATGATAAATAAGAAAAGTACGATGACAAAACACAAGCAGAGAAAAAGACACTAAATTCATCCAGGGTTGAGAGGAAGGAAGAAGAGAATTACTCACTTTCACCTTCAAAAAAAAAAAAAAAAAAACAAACAACAACAGCTACTGTGAGAAATTGCATGAAAACCATTTCAGTCAGTCGTAAACAAATCCCACGCAACAGAAGAACAGGGAGATTCAGCAACAGCATTTTCCCTCTACATTCTATAGCTATACCTTCACAGTCTAATCCTTACAAGGATAGATATATGATCAATGATCATCGAATTACAATAAAAGAAGAACACGCCTCATGTGACTAACAAGAGATAAATGCCCTGATAAATGAGCTTCCAGTGGCAGGAGCATTTAATTAATTTCATAAAAGAGCATGTGAGATCCCATCAATTGAGTGAGGATGGATCAGAAATTATCTTTCCATCCAATTCAACCAAGACATACGATCAAATAATACTTATTAAGCATAAACTAACATGACATATATCAGTAAAAGTTTGATACGTCCGAAGCAACCAAAACCTTATCTGATTGACTAATAGCCCAGCATTACATGTATCCAAAGTCTTACCCGTGAGCTATGTAGGATTCACATGAAGCCCTGATTCATAACATGTACCCACAAAATTGACATCATTTTTGCGTGCAAGATCGGAACCACTTTCAACCACCCCAAGACGAAAAAACTGATCGAAATCTAAGAAGCTACTAGATTGAAAATTCACGTCTCGTTTGAAAAGGAACAAAAAAAAAAAAAGAATTCATATCTCCAAGATTTAGAAGCAAAATCAAATCATGTTTGGGGAACACATGGGAAATCCATGGAATGAAACCAAAAAGAAGAGGAGGAGGAGAAAATAAATGTCTGGGATCATTGCACGCAAAAATGATGAGAATTGAATGGGTGGCGATTGGAACAAAACTGAGAGGCGAACCCTAATTTTTGTAAGTGCTTGCAAAATTTAACGTAAATCGGACTTCGGTTGAGCAAGTCCGCAGAGAGATATAAGAGAGAGAGTGAGAGAGAGGGAATAATAAATGAAAACTGTCAATTGCTGTAAGCCTGTACCTACCAAAAGTAGACATCACAGTAGCGATGAAACTTTCCTTTATTTAGCCAAAAATAGGTGTTTTTTTTTTTTTTGGTTACAAACCAAAAAGAGGTTGAGAATACTCATGAACCATCTTAACTTTTTAATCAAGGAAAACAAAATGACAAATTATAAAGTAAACATTATGTATTTATACTGGACTATTTATTATTAGTTATAAAATTATTATTATTTTTAGTAAATAGTTTGATTCAACGGTTAATAATAAATAATATATGATAAATTCAAGCATATGAGATCCACTAAAAAATCCATCATACAAAACAATAGAGTTTAATTTTCAATGGAAGTAATAGTTTCTTGGCTTATACATTCATTCAATCATAAAGTATTGCTACACAATAAATATAATTGAATTTTCATACCCACTATTAAAAAAATTATACAAATATAAGGATTCCAATAAAAAAAATTATAAAATTTTTAATGGATCTCATATTTGAAAAACTTAAAAATCACACATTTTCATAAAAAAAATTTATCATTTTGAAATTATTAACCAAATGGTTCTGATTAGAAAAACCCAAACAAATGTTTGTATGAGAAATGTAAATTTGTCAAGTCAACGTCATCATTGTGATGGTAAAATCTGAGCCATTAAAAAATATCCAACCGTTGATATGGGGTTAGTGTTAAGTGGGCTTAAAAATATGAATAGGGTCCGAACGAAATTTTAAAATTAAAATTGTATAATTCTACTGTCACCCAGAATTAAATTAAATTAAAACATGAATGTTGTAAGCTTCCTCACCTGTCGCATATGGCATTTTTCATGCAAGAGTGGAGAATATGGCATATTTTGTTTCCCAGTATTGCAGGACATAAATAAAATATAAAAGGAGATGGTGTTGCTCGCCCATGGTTAGGAAAAGGGGCCCAAAGGAACTTGAAAATGTTTGCATGCCATTCTGAATTTTCCATAATATTTTGGTTCGTTAATATTATAACTTTTGGGCTCACCCACAACTTAGATGAGCATAGTTCCGTATTGTTCTATACTTCAGACCAAAAAAAAAAACGTTCTAGTACTTGGTCACCATTGACAATGAAGTTTTCTTTGGGTTTCTTACCTTCTTTTAGATAGGCCCAATACTGTCACAATAGAGTAATGTGATGTTTACATTGAACTCTTTTAATGAGTAAATTTTTACTATTAGGCGGATTCTGATGTGATTCCAAGTATCTTTAGAATCATATGTTACCAAAGCCTCAACTATTCAGTCTTAAAGCCTCAAGTATTCAGTCTTAGATCTAATAGTTAATATTAATTTAAATTAAAATATATTTTGGTTTTAATATTTAAAAATAAGATTTAATTGGAATACACTGATAGTGTAAAAATATTTTTCACATTTATTCAATTATATAATGACACATCAGTAAATATGGTTACTTTTTTACCCTACTACTTAAAAATTCATACAAAAGAAGATATTTTGATTGGATGATAATGTAAACGAGTTTTATATTATCAGTATATCAAAATTAAACCTTTAAAAATATAATTTGGAATGGATTTCACGATTATATCCCTATTATTTGTTCCTCATACTTCCTCTTTCCTTCCCCCACTCTGCCACCATTGCTCGCCTGCGATGGCTGTCATCTCCATACTGACTCACCCTCCATCAGTAAAAACCTAACTAAGCAAAACCATAGAGGAGGAGCTAGGTTTCTTAATGAGTTTGCATTCCCCGTGGCAGCTAAACCAATAAACACCAAGGTTTGACTATGATAAACCACTCAAGCAGTGACCTCCACTTTTTCTCTTCCAAGAACAAACGGTCCATATCTGCGTGGCAGATCCTCCATTTTTTTTTTTTTCAGATCCAAAAAGAAACTTTCTTCGTAACTTCTTCCATGGGCGTCGTTGAGCGGATCGAGTATGGTTCCCAACCACTCCTCCACGGTGTCCACCACTCGCTCCGTGGGGGCGTAAGTTGCTTGAGATCCTGGTTCCGCCACCTCTGTTGATGATGGCGCTAGCAAAACCCGCAGCATGTTCCTTCTCAATTCGATGCTGCCACAACACATGGGAATGGCCTCCAAGGATGTTTTCACCCAAACGCGAAACTAGATCCAAACGAATGAACCTTGGCTTTCCTTTTGACTTTTTGAATCCTCATATTTATAATATTTATAATGAGAGATAAATTAATCACTCAGATTTAAAAAATCTTATATTAATATCTTAAATTTTATAAAAAAGGACAAGTTAGTCTCTCCATTAAATTATTGCCTAAACTGTTAAAAAAAAGTCCATATATTTTATTAATTTACTTACATGTATTGTTAATTTTCACAGTGAGTCATAATTTTCCTCATTTATCTATCTTCTTAGCAGAGAGCTATGGTAAGATAGCGAATAAAAAAAAGGTTTAAATAACTTCATTTGGAGGAGTAAGAAAAGTTGGGATCCATCATAAAAGTTAATAGTACATATAAACAAGTTAATAATATACATAAGTAAGTTAACATGACACATTTTATACTACAATTTACAAAGGGAATAACATGTCCCATTTTATAAAATTTAAGGGACCAATATGAAATTTTCTAAATTTAAGAGACTAATTTATCCTACATTATAAACCAACCTGAGGGACTAATATGGGTTTTAGTCTAATAATAATGGAGACTATTTATTGTTTGTTGTTAGTGATGAAGGGGCACTCGTATCGGCCTCATCTTATGGCTCCATAAAGAAGAGGGGGTGAGGGGTGAAAGGGGAAGGAAACAACAAGATAAGGACAAACTGGATATTTTATCAATTATTTTTTGATTAAATAATTTCAGTATCATGTGGTGCCAACCATTTTAGTCACCATATAAGAAGGAGCCTCATATTCATCTTGAAATGATAAATGTGGGTGATTATCGTCTTTGAAATTAATATATTAAGATATTAATATATTAGTCTTTTAAATTATAAAATATAAATTAAATTAGTTAATAGAATACAAATAAATTAAATTAGTCATTCAAATAGTCAAATTTTATGTTTTGAATCAAAATAGTCTTTGAAAGTAATAATTTGATGGACTAATTAATTTATTTGTATTTCATGAATTAATTTGACTTAAATTTTATAAATATAAGATTAAAAAGTTAATTTCTTATTTTTTTTCAGTTATCAAATTGAGTGATACACAATTTTAAATACTAAATTGAGCATTCACTTATCTTTAATTGTAGAGTTTAATTTTAATACACTGGCAGTCATCCAATTAAATTTCTCTATTTAAATGACTTTTCAAGTAGTAAGGTAAAAATTAATCATATTTATTGATATGATATTAAATAATTGAATGAAAATATAAAAAAAATTTACATTATTAATACATCAAAATTAATTCCTTATGGAAAGACATAACCTTATTTTCACTCTTCAGTAATAAATAATTTGTACTTTGTGTCCCTATTTCTCATTTTCTCTATAATATTTAGGAAAAAAAATTGTCTTCTTTTATTGTATTAATAGTATTTTTCTATATATGTAAATTTTTATTAACAATATTATTCACTGAAATATTAGCCGACCTGATTATAGTCAACCGTGTACCAGGGTTGATTGTTAAGCTGGCCTTTTTAAAATTATTATATCGACACTCTAAAAGACACATAAACAGTTGAGTTTGCAGTACTTCATTAATCTCCTATACCTGAACTCATTAAATAAATGTTATCCAACTTCCCTAATTTGTAAGAAGAAAAAATGTTTGTTGTAAAATAAAATTAAATAATAAATATAGGTCATACACCTTATAATTATTAGACGTGATCAGTGATCCATACTTATTTCATTCACTCATCACATTTACTCATCACATCTAATGGTGATAAGGTGTATATAGTATATTTGTTATGCAATTTTGTTATTCATCTAATATTATTCTTTATAAGAAATATGAAAATCAAACATTCTTTCAATAACAATGTTATTTCAACACCCACTCTTAAATATCTTATTTAGATACTCATCGCATTATTGATGGATGAGATTGTAATTCCTATCTATCATCAATCATTCATCACATCCAATAATAATGAGATGAGTGTCCAGATAGAATACTAATAAATGAGTATTAAAATAACATTATTGCTTACAATGTGTAAAATAATTCCAACTTACATATGCAATTACTTTAAATTATATTGATTTACAATTCATAAAGATATAATTGCGTATCACATACGATAATTTATTGGTAAATGTTATTTTAATCTAAAAGTGGGTGTCTAATTGAGACATCTATTCCATTACCATTAGATGTGATGGTGATTTCCACTTTTTCTACCAACTTATCATATTCAATGATGATAGAATGAATGTCCTAATTAGATATTCATTTTTTAGATATTAAAATAATAATGCTCCAAAATTAAGGTCCATACTCAACCTCTTAATTTTCTTTGTCAATAATGAAGTTGCCTAGCTAAGTAAGAAAGGCTATCGAAGGAATAAAATGAAATCTCAAACATAACCCAAAAAAAAAAAATAATAAAAGGACAAATCCAAGAAAAATGGTATTTTGACTCCTATTTCATAGGACATTTTATCAGCATACTCACATCCATCATTAAATTTAGTATGAGATCAAAACTAAATGAAATTTACATCCAATTCAATAATAGTTATAAGTATATTGATATAATATCCCACAAAATGTGAATCAAGATTCCTCCAAATCCAAACCCGCTCGCAAGGCTGGTCATGATACCTAAAAGCAGGGAGAGATAATGCCCAACGAAACGGAAGCATTTATGTTTGCGGTACTAATCTAGTTGGAAATAGCAGAACATTGTATTCCAGAATCACAATCAGGATCGCACAAAACTAGCAAACATTTATTCTTATCGTTTATTGGGACAGATTTATTTCTTTTTCTTAGGCCATTAGCCAGTTCACCTACCATGCTACTATATTTCTTAGTTATATTATTATGTTCATCCCCATCTTCTTGGCAAACCCAAATGTCTGTCCAGCATTCATGCAAGTGAGTCTATATTAGGCTGATGAAGAATTATTAGGTGCGCTCTAGAAGCTCCCTTCTCCCAATATATATATATATATGGTTCTATGGTCTATCTAATATTTAAATTTTATAGATAACTATTATCAATCGTTATAACTATATTTTTAATATAATTATTAAAATATGAAAAATAAAATAGAGGTTTTTCCAAAGTACTTCTATTTTTGTTTTCTGGACTAAATAAATGTTTGAGGAGATAAAAAAATTTAGCTTTTTAGAGTTGAAAAAAAAACCTTCTTTTTGCAAAAATCTATCTTGTTTGGCAAAGTATGAATCGAAAGTTGTACTTTTTTATGTTAAAAAATAGCTTATAATCAAAATTAATATTTCAAAACTTTTGCTTATAAATAAATTTTGATATTATAGAATCACGATAATTTATTAAATTAATTATAAATATCAAATATTATATAACATAAACAAATTATTTCATTTTTTTACTAAATTAACATATCCAAATATAAATTAATTTTCATATAATTAATTACACGAAACATCATGCTCATGACCAATTATTATTTTAAATTTTAATCTCACATTTTTTTCAAAATACTACTTACTCCATCTGTCAGATTTTTTTAATTTTTTTTTCAAATAATTATTCATTTATTATATTAAGGAAATATTTTTTTCAAAACTATCCTTGACATAATTAATTGTATTTATTTATTCTCATTAATTATATTTAAAGAGGACAATCTTGTCCATTTATATAATTTTTTACTATTATCCAAAATTTATTTATTATTTTTTAATATATGTTTTCTTAAAGGTAGAATAAAATTGAGTGAATATATATATCAAGTCATTGTATATATCTCCCTTGTAGAAAATGATATATTTTCCTATTTCATCTTCCTACAAATCCTCCTAAATAATAAACGAAATAAGTTTTAACTACTTTTTAAAGATTCCAGGACAATAATTCAATATAGTTTATTAATTTATTTAATATATATGAAGATTTATGGGATCAGGATGTGCAGAGGGATATATTATTACTCATCGTTCATTGACTTGGTCATCGATGTGATGTGATCACTCATTAAGCGCTGCATCTAGCGTTGGAGGTTGGCGCAACACAATCAATGCATAACGTCTTCTCACTAAATATCTAATGCAATCGAAATTTGCCGATTTGGGGTTTGATTAGATCTTAAAAGAACCATGCAATGAACAACTAAAATACAAAAAAAATCTTTTTTGCTTTTGCTAGATATAATGGTGGGTGGTGATTTAATCTCTATTTTTCTATTTTTTTAATAAAATAAATTAGTGATACACATGGCATAATCTTAGTCCTAAATAACTATAAGAGTACGGGTGAAACTCTCATCCCTTTTTAATTCTAACATTTTCAAGTTGACACAATATCAATTTTTTTAAAATTTTGACCTCAATTTAGTCTTAATATTTTAGAATTTGGCATTAATTCCATCTTTTATTCAAAACGTAATTTTCTTTGTAGTCTTAATTAATTAATTTCAACAAAATTTTCAAAACCATATTGATATTAATTAACTCCAAAATGTTAGAATAAAAATGATATACTCAAGATTTTTCTTTCATGTCATTTAAAGTTGAGGTTGAGAGGAGAACTCACCGTAATCTAATATCAACACATATTTCTGGATTCAATAAATATTTATAGAATTACTTATAGATAATTCAATAATTTTTAAAAACTAATAATTAAACTGAAATTATAGCTGTTCATGAACGAAATTAAGATCACTCACGTGGATCCCAAGTTCACCGAAAAATTGGCCTTAACTTTTTGAGTATACTTGGATATCTCAAAGATTTTGTTGGCCGACAAGATAAAACTGAAAGCCAAAAAAAAAAAATTGTCACATTTATTGTGAAATTTGATTTTGGTCGAATCCAAATGCTATAGTTGCACTTGGTGGTTTAATTGCATGCATCATGCACTTAAATGTAAATTCTTTTAAGCTTTTATTTTAGATTTTGGCATTCCACAAGCCAATGAGATTGGCTGAGCGGTAAAGAGTTTAGATAATATATATAATATTCTAGGTTTAAATCTTATAGTGATTAATGTAATTTTATAAATAAATAAAAAATTGGCATTGCACATTTTTTTATCAGAATTTTGAAGCCAAATTAATGAAGTCTAAATCTATCATCATGCAAATTATCCAAGTCCTTCACTATTGATATTTTTTTTCTTGGTAATATTATATATCCAATCTTAATTTAACTTAAGAAATTGATCAGTATTGACCATATAAATGCAAATCTAACTTAGAAGAAAATGTTATGATTTTCTCGGAAGAAAACTTATATTTGAATGTACTTGAAAATAATTTTAATTTTTAAAAGTAACAGCATAAATGAATTTAAATTTCCCAAGGATTTGAATAGTGAACCGCTTTGCATGATGTGGTTGTAATATTGTAGTTGTGGAATGGTCACAATTTATTATATTGAAATTGCATTCCAACTTTAAATCATAGAAATTGACCATAATGCATGTAACCACATCAAGACCACAATAATAAGTAGCCTCACCGTCACCGCAACTAGTGCAACGAGCTCTATTTCAAGTTGTGCGTAACACACAAAATTTCACATTGCATTAGTGACAAATTTGCGTCCGATGACATTATCCACAAGTGCAACAACCAATCATATTCATGATTACAATTGCAATTTAAAATCCTAAGGTAACATTTGGTTTTTGTCCCGGGAAAAAAAATATCTAGACATTGGAGATGCAAAGTTGTTTGACTGTGAGGATAGGTACAAAATATAAAAAAAAAAATTTCTATCACAAGACACAATACAAATTTTTTTTTATATTGCCAAAATAAAGGAACAATTGAGATAGGGTATGAAAATGAAAATTTAAAATTTTTTCTTTCGTAATATTGCTATATATATTTAATATTTTTCTCTTTGTCCTCACAATAAAAAAAAACATTCTTATTATGTATTTTTTATCTTGTCCGCATGTTTCCAAATAAGATACAGAGACAGTCATCATGTCTTGTATTCAATTACCAAACATAATATAGAGATAGTGTTTTTCATGTCTTTATCTCTATTTAATTTGTCTCTACTGTCCTGGAACAAAAATCAAATACTACCTAAAGCTTCCAACAAACTTTTGCAAACAACGATGGCAGGAAGAAGAAAGGAAGTGAGAAGTGAGAAAGCAGAAGGAAAAAAAAAAAAAGAAAAGTTCTTTTATGTATTGAATTGATGAAAAATTAATCACACAAACTAATTATACTGATGAAAAAAGAAGCACACAAACTAATGCTTATAGATATTCCCATCTATATATACAAAGCTAACCAAAACTAACTATCACTAACACTTCCACGTTGACACGTTCGTCTTTTTATCGCCATTTATATATGAAAGAAATTGCAACAGGAAATGGCTTACATGACAGTGTGTGAAGATAATAAAATCGACGCAGTCATCGTTACTTTTTTGTATGAACCTAAAAAAAAAGTTATAGAAATATCGGGTTATAGCTAAGATTCACTAAACGCCGCACATACGAATATATATTGCCGTAATGGTGGTATGCTTTATTATATAATACATCGGTTATGGTTATATCGAGTTTGTTACAAGAAGGCAATCCTACTCCTCCGTACGTATGAATAATCATATTCAACTGGGCATCGACATGAGTTTTTGTTATAGATTTCTAAGCTACGTTTGAATTAATCAATATTATGATGATGGCTTGTTAAAATAACAAAAGTATATAGTAGCGCGGAATACAGAGGTGTACCGACGGAAAGGTTGTGCGGTGTCATTTAGACATGCATTTTCTTAGATAGTTAGATTATTAACTTGCTGAAGCATATCATCAGTGTTATCATTTGTCCCTGGTTACTTGTTGTGTTGCAATTGCTCTGCTTTCTTGCCAATAATGAGGGTGAATAATAAATTAATAGGTGTTGTCATTTTCTAGTGAACTTGAGGAGCGATACTAATCACATATATATGGCTCATGCATTCATAATCTTAGATATATACAGGTATTACGTAATACTGCACTGCGATCAGTTTCATTATTTGAATAATTGAATCCAACTAATTGTGTGGGATCAACAAAAACTATTTATTATATCAAACCGTCCTTTTCTTTTGTGCAGGCCGCAAAACAAATTTAGCTTAAGCTATATTTGATTAGGAGTTAAAAATAAAGAGAAAATATACATAATATTACGTAAATTTTTCTCCCCCACTTTTATTCTCTAATTAAATGTAACACACCCTTAGATATATAGTGTGTTATGACATAAAAGGTTGTCTACGTCTAGATAAGTTTAGGAAATGACGTGCGTGTTTTGAAAAGGTAGCGAAAGCTCTTAGTCTTAGGAAGGATAATAACCCTGTACGTATAGTCTAGTCTGCATTTAGTGTCTTCGTTTACCTTATGATGTTCTCATTGATTTGTAGCTGATGTATTTATCAATTCGCCATCGGTTAAGATCAGGATTAATTCAACCCGGAGATGCTACCTTGCCCAATAACTTTCATGGATAGTTTGATTTTAGCTGCATGATAACAATGAATAAAATTATTTGCAGCTATAAAAAGTAGATATGTGAGAGTGAAGACTCTGTTAGTGATGGGTGGACCGGGACAAGGCTATATATCCACTCCTAATTATGTCAGTATTTCAACTCCAAATTATATTATTCAAAATAATTGAATGCAATCCACCTAGAATTTTTGGTTGTAACTGCAAGTGTAGATAGCAATATATGACATGCATATCAGTGCTTTGACTGTGTATAAAATATAATGTGCATTAAGAATGTATATCCACCCAGAACCAGAAGTCAAAAAAACTTAATGGAATATCAACCAGATTCTCAAAGATTGAGGGCCGGGGAACATGCTTGCTGTTGGCTGTTGGAATTGCATAAATTGAAATGAAAGCATGAAAAAAAAAACCTTTTCAAACGATGTAAATGCACACTGAGCCAATTAATATCCGCTCTTATCATGATCAGAGATGCCGTGAAGTCTATAGCTAGCAAATTCAATCAGAAAATTGAGAGTCTGAGCAATGAGAAGTAAAGAATTTTGAGTAGTATTTTTTATACGCGGGATATGGATCTCAGTAATAGACATTCAATACTTCAGTCTTGACTCCAACTACTACTAAAGGATATGTCTCTTGCGTCACTCTCTTTTTTTGAATGTCCACTATTGATGTAATATAGTTTGTGTAAAGTAACATTACTTACCCAAATGATCCTCAGTGATATATGAGACTATTACGAGTAGGTAGGATTTCACTAATAAAGTCAGTAATATTCCAATTTTAAAGCAAGATAAAATTGCATTGGCTCGGTAGCTGGTATATGATAGGGACGAAAACTATAGAAAGCTTGGAAATTCCTCCTCATTCATGAAAATTAAGGACGTATATATGTATCTTTTTATTTTTTATATTTCACCCGAGAGATGATATTTTTTACATCATTTTCTTCAATTAGCTAAGTCATGTTCAACAGGTCTTGAATAACTAGATAGCTAGCACGTCATGATTAAGAAAATTATTTGTGATTAACTCCTTATATACATTCATTATTATTGACTAGCTAGATCAAGTCAATAGGGTTGTATGTATGTCAGTTCCTTTTTCAAATGGTTAGTTTATATGGCAAAACAACTATTGGATAATACATACATACATATATATATATATATATATATATATGGCAAAATCTTATAGAATCCAGCAATTCTTATCTTAGGGCCCTGATTTCGTAATTTTGAGAGTTGATACCAAATTTTCTTGACCTAATTTCTTCTTTGGATATTCTTCTTATCATATTGCACTACAGAATGCTCCAAAGTGTGTGACTACAAAAGGCTTGAATAACTATTTTCAAAGTACCTCACATTGTAGTAATACTATGGAAACAATAAAATTGCACAACAAATGTATACCACACATCTTATCATCATTGAATGTGATGATTGATCACCACTCATCACATCCAATATTGATATAATATGTAGTGTGTATTCGTTGTGTAATTTTATTGTTCTCATACATTACTCTTCAAATTATACGATGCATGGGCCACAAGTGTTTGAAAAAATGTGCACAAGTCATGTACAATTGCATTATATAAAGAATTGGGTGGTGGATAACATGATCCGCACGTGTTTGGGACCATTGCAAGCTCCAGTTTTGTGAACCAATAGATTCAGTCTAATAAAAATCAACGGATGAATTAAAATGTTTGTGTTAGTGGACCATAATTTTGAGAGAGCATATGGAGTTCTTCACTATTATACTCTTCACATACACCTTGCTAGCATCAAATTCTCCCCTTACAATCACCTTGGTAGCAAACAATCTTGGCCCGTGACAGAGGTTGGTAAATCTTGCTCCAGCAACATTGACTATTTACAACTTTTGTAAAATAATTGTAAATTTGGTACATGTCCAATCAATACACGTTAAGATCAAACTTATTTTGCAACCTATATTTTGTATTGTCCCTTTGTTGGCTTCTAACTTCTGGGTATGCTATTTTTTCTCTCTATTTTTTTAATTTATTTTCTTTAATGAGTTTGTTTAATTTCATCAGAGAAGAAGTGGGTATGCCTCAATCTTTTTTATTTTTTGACAAAAAGCCAACTTCTTTTAGATCAAGGGTAAATGTCCCATGCATACAAATACAAATGCACAACTTAATCTAAGGTGAGGAAGAATACATCTAACTGTGTATGATAGAACTGCTAATGACTTGGAGGCATATGTTACCAAGAAAGCAATACCAGTTACTTTTTCTTTTCTCATAAATGTGGATGAGATGAAGACATAACACAAAGAGGAAGATGATGAAGGACTTGGCGTGCTATCTATCAATTAAAGTCCACTTATACACATTATTCATTCATTAATATAATTTTCATTAATCCAAATCTAACAACTTGTAAAGGAGAACCATTCAATGCTTCGAATGATATAGCGGATCAATTTATTTGCCTTCAACGAATTGAATATCAATTATGCAGTCCACTTTGAAACATCAGCACGCATAGACATGCACTTGATCATAGGGCAATCAACATCGTAGTAATATTTGTACTGTAGTATAGCCAGCTTGGATAATCAACAACCCACCTCTGTAGCGGTTCATATTTGTTTTCAGCGTTCAAATTTGAATAATAATCTTAATAATTTCCCCATGGTATATGGCACATATATAGTGCTGTCTTATAATAACTTGGGCAATACATATACACTAAGCTACTTGAATTAGATTATTAGACCCTAGTTCAATCTTGATTTAATTTTAATGCGGTATCAGAACTTATTCGGTATGATGTTACGTTTTGCTACCTTCATGTCTTGTCCATAGCAGTTTGTTTTGTGTCAGTCAATGCCTTGTATCCTTGGTAACATATCAAACTAATATATAATCCTCCATCCTTTTCACGTTGCCGAGCATGCCCAGTCACACAACTCAAAAAAGGTTCCTTCCACCGTTTTGATAAGATTCTTTTTAGCTTCTCAGGGTGATATTATTTTCACCAATCATCTTGGGGGGTGTAATATAGAAGTTTTGGTTTGTCATCTTGCACTCTACTTACTGTCTACAACCTTCTATATATATATATATATATTCAACTTCAACGTGTTCACCAAAAGTGAAGTTTTAAATGTCATATAGTTGACTATATATAATTAACAAAGTCCTGTGGTGAGCCCGTTTCTTAATGTGATGGTGTTGGCTAGCCCATTCATGAGTGAATAGATGATTCTAGGCAGAGTTTACAATACCAACAAAGCGTGGCACAGTTGGTAAGGTAGCTGGATCCTTTAAGCATGTGTTAGGGGTTCGACTCCTACCGTGTGTATAGAAAAGGACTTCGTTGGGAGAGACAGGACCCACTTCAATAATCTCCACACCTCAAAAGAATTAGTCTTCGATTACTGACAGGGGATATTCTTGAACCAAAAAATAAAAAAAAGGCAGAGTTTACAATTTGGGCCCTGCACAATACTTCACTGACTCGATCAAATGCCATGCATGACTTGTTTTAGTATTAGCCCACAATGATGTGACCGATTGTGCTGCAATTGCTGTTGTCTAGCGGTAAAAAGGAAATGGTACTTGGACATGCAGTATTAGCCTCTTCATATCACATATTCACATGTCGATGAATCCCATTAAGAATAGTGTATAACTCGAGATAAGCCCGTGCGTTGCACGGGTTCCGTAATATTTTTTAAAAATTACTTTTGATAAGAATGTTTTTGAAAGAAATATGTAATATTAATTAAAAATTAAATATGATAATAATATACGGAAATTTTAATTGTTATACACAATATTGTAAGTGTTATAATTGTTAATTTAATTATTTAATAACTTTATAAGAGATTAATTGGTATACACTAATGGCATAAACTCATTTTACATCGTCAATCAATTAAAATTTGACACATTACCATAATCTTTTTTTTATTGTTTAAAACATGAACTCAAACAATCCTCTACAAAGAAAGGACCCAACATCTACATCAATTTACCAAAAAATAAAAACATGAAGAAAATTATAAACATGAGGCAAACTAACTATAAGGCTGCAAACCAAATCTCAAGACTAAGCTATAAACGTAGAAAGGGGGAGCCAATATCTTAGAGCAAAAAATATCTAATCACAAAAATAATCCTCCATCTTCTAAAAAAGTTCCAAATGACAACATTAACATTATTAAGGAGTAAATCACGGTTGTCGATATCTAATTGCATTTTTTTAAAAAATGTGAGAATTTTTTTAAAATTGAAAATGGAGAGAGAGAATCCAGCGCCCGTTCTTGATGTTGAGATCATTACCTGCTCTTTTTGCCAATGGATGCTTCCAACTATTTTGTGCTTTATTTGCTGGCTTGACTTTGTTTCAATAATCTTAATCAGTATCACCAGCATTTATGGAATGGTTCTCAATTCAAGTGTAATAGGTGTTTATGGATACAATGTTTGAATGGTTCTCTAATTGGTCACTGCATTCTTATCTTTCGCTGAATGATAAATTATATAATTATTCGGTTATTGATATTGATTGTACATAATTGCAGTTATGAAATTTTAAAGATAATATAGATTACAATTAAGCGTAAGAATTAATAAACTGCCAATATCATGCCATTAGCCTTGGCAATAACAATACAAATAATTAACACAAATTTAATATATAAAAGATTAATATTGTCATATGCAACACTATTAAATAGTATTGTTATGTATGTAATTATTACATATCAGAGTGATTTTTAACAAATCAATTTCATAACAATCCTCATTTGGATCATCTAAAAGATAAAATTATCAATATAATTTACGAAACTTGTTTCAGAAACTAAAAAGAGAAATTAAAATATATTAAGTCTTTATAATGATTATTATATTCCCAATAAAAAGAAGTTTTAAATTATATAAGATGTCATATATTTTTAAATTTACAATGATTTTAAAAATCGTTATAAGTTATATTGAATACAAATACGATATAGTAAAAGTTATATTTAAAGTAATTCTACTATATTCAAAGTAATTCTTATAGGTATTATTTTTATGATTTTCTAATGCTTACAAAGAAATATATTGTTAATTTATTTTGTAATTTTAAGACAGTGTTGTAAAATACAAAAATCAATTGTAATAAGAATATAAACTTGAATTTTGTTTTTAAGAATTTTGTTATAATTTGTATAAAAGTATCTCGAGTAGCATTATCATTATTAAGTTAAATATTTACATTTCCTAAAAAATCTGACAATAATAACAAAATTAAGTTAATTCAATTTAAGTGGAAAATTAAAATGTTTGAAACAACTTTCAAACATTTATGATTATATTGAAAAGTAAACAGTAAAAATATTAATCAATAAAAAAGTAATACAACATGTAATAAATATAATGTAAAAATCATTTAATATTACGAAAGAAAAATCAATGAAGTGTAAAAGTGGTGAAAAAAAAAAACTGCCTTGTGCGATGTGAGGGATAAGAATGATCCACCTTCCAGATATTAAAATTTTATTCCATGAAAAAGTAAAAATACATAATATATATTACGAAAGAAAAATCGATGAAGTATGAAAGCAAATGGTAAAAGAGATGAAACCACGTACCTTGTGTGATGAGAGAGATAAGAATTATCAAACTTCCTGCTATCAAATTTTATGAATTGCCTAGCAAGGAAGATCTTAGTCATGAGAAGATGTATTTTTCTAAAGACGAAACATTGAAAATGTCTAAAGCTCTAATTTTCAACATCAAAGTACCTAGAGCTCACACATTCAATGTATCATTATATCGCTGATGATATGGGGCTGTAAATCAAACCCCACGTATACTCCAAGATTCACTGGCAAGCGTAGAAGGATCTCCTTTATAATATCTCTTTCGTGTGATACAATTACAAAACAAATAAGATAAAGATATTTAATTTTTTTTTGGTTGTTACAGCATACTTTAAATTGGTTATTATGAGATTTATTTATTACATTTCGTTTTCAAAATTAATACATTGGTCTAAACTATAAATTATAGCCTTCAATTACATCATAATATGTGTACAACTCATTTTAAATGTACAATAATAATTTCATAAAACGGAAAGTTTGGTGCAACCTGCAAGCATTTTAACCGTACGTACAATACACAATAATTTCATAAAATGAAAAGTTTAATGTAAACATTCACTTGCATGCTTTTGTAATGTCAAAATAATAATTTCTACATTTCAAATTGCAAAAATTGGTTGCCGATTGAGTTACCGTATACAATAGATCGATGACATTCAAATCGTGTACTATATATAAATATAAATATGATAATATATTTTATATTTTATTGTAATTGTAATTCATATTTATATATAGTATAGCAATAAATGCTTTTTACAATGAAGAATACATATATATATATATTATTTTAACACATAAAATTGAGGATCCCAATGATATACTCACTTTATTATTATAGGATAGGTAAATAGACATTACTATCACATTTGATAAAATGAATATCCAATTGTGACATTTACTTTTAAACGTTAAAATAATATTGAATAATTAAAGACAATTAATTACTTCATAAGTGAAGTATTTTAATGCATTTTACCAAATAATATCCCCATAACTCATGTCAAAATATGATCCCCGCTCTCCTATCTTTTGATATAATCAATTTTTTTTTTAATTTAATTAAGGATATGAATTAAAATATGATCATGTCATGTCAAAAATTGATATAAGAGAATCTAGATGCCCTACTTTTAGTTATAAGTTCATGTGTACAGAATATTAAAAGAAGCGTGATACAGAGGAAATTAAAGGATATTACTTTTTTGCGGGGTAATCCTATCCCAACATACATTTATATTGACATGACATGGAGAACAGGTTGTATTATTTTTAATTGCAAATTGCATAATTATTCTTATAATTAATTAAACTATTGAATTAACTTGTGATTAATTGAATGTGGCCAAGCAATTCAATTAAGTTGGCAATTGCTTCAAAATGTAGACACCTTACGTACCCTCAACGATAAGGTAGTTAAACAATATTATAATAAAACTAATTAAAATTGCAGCGACCAAATTTAAGTTGTTCCGGTAGCTAGAAAACTCCAAAGGTATTAGCCTTGCAACTGAAAAAAAGTTAGGTTAGAC
The DNA here is from genome assembly GCA_031216105.1 of Dalbergia cultrata. Classification (NCBI taxonomy): domain Eukaryota; kingdom Viridiplantae; phylum Streptophyta; class Magnoliopsida; order Fabales; family Fabaceae; genus Dalbergia; species Dalbergia cultrata. The sequence continues at coordinate 4,262,405 of CM062344.1, read as the reverse complement.
TTTGATTAGATAGCACCCATTTATTTTATGTTATTTATTATTATTTAATTAAATAAGAAAAATAAATCTTATACATTAATAGCTAATTGGGTATTATCCTATATTCTTAGATTTGATTTAAGTTATTCATCATTTTAGCATATAATGAAGGGTTTAGTGTATTAATTTAGGGGGTGTTTGTTTCAAGATTTGAAATTACGTTATTAGAATTCACAATTATAAATGTAAAACCTGTTTATTTTATAATATATATATTCCTATGAATATATATCTTAATGTTTAAAATATCACTAACACATTTATTATTATTATAATTCAAAATTTTACCATTCTAAAAAAGAATATAAAATTAACAATTAATTTTTTAAAATTTATTCATCTCGATCAATATAACAATTAACAAAAAAAAATTTAAATTAAGAGAGTGATGAATTTATGAAGTCAAATGAGAATCGGTAAATGAAAATTATTGGGAGAAAGTTAAATAATTGAGCGTTATTTTTGTATTTATATTTAGTAACTACCATTCCCAAGTCATGAAAACATTTTATTCCCACCTTTCATCATGGGAATAAAATCTCACTAAATCGTGGGAAATTTTTTTTCTAAGGAATAATTGATGTTTGGAAATAATTTTGTATAATTTGTAATAAATATGAGAACATATCATTCCTAAATATTTATTTTCGGGAATAACTAAATATATCTTGAAACAAACGCAACCTTATTTGATATGTTATTCATACCAAATAACAGATAAGGTTATTATGTATGAGTTATATTATTTGTATTCACAATACTTGAGACACCGTATAAACTCACATCTTATTCACTATTGGATTGGTTGTAAATCACATTCAAATAGAATTCACATCTCATCCAATTATAGATGAAATATATGTCGATACGGTATCTAATATATTATGAATATAAATAATATTTTTTATTAGGTATTGTATTTGCGTATCATATTATATCTTAAATTTATTGCCTTGAACTGCCGTCAAAATACCTTCAGAATAATAATAATAATATTATAGTGGTGTGCAAATCACACCATTTTGGATTTTAGTCCGAGGTTACATCACTTTCGGGTAGGATACTGATTAAGAAGGTAAGTAAGATTGTCAGAAACCTCGTGGTCAAATTGAATTACCATAGTCTGAAGTAATTCGGAGACGGTGCTATGCGAGGCGTGCGATTAGTCAACTGGATTAAGGAACCGTATCTGATCAGCGGGATTAAGTAAGCATATTTGAAACGCGTTTAATATACTATAATAATTATTCAATTAGAAGCTTATCACGGAGATAGTTTTGTCACGTGTTGAATTTTCTTTAATAAGATTCAATACATGATTATTTTTACTTAAAAAATGAACGTGCTGTCAACTTTTCTTTTTTTTTTTAATCAAATCATTCTATTGCGGCGTAATATTGTCATAGCTAAAAAATATTATCAATTGACATATAAATACTATAAATTAATCATTTATTAATTAGATAATTAAAATACTATTCTAGAGAAAACTTTCACACATTGCAAATTCTCCTTTAATAAGAATTTAATATATGATTGTTTAAAAAATAAATTTTTGAACATCGTATCAATTTATCATAACATTTTATCAAACTCAAAATTTATTATTTGTCAAAACCATGTGTTGGAAACGTAATTATTTTTCAATAAAAATTATATTGAAATAATTTTATATGTTTGGGTAAAAGATACTTACATTGAACAAGTACAAATAAAAAAGATATGTTAACATACTTGATATTTAAATGCAAAATTTTAAAATCTTAAAAATGAATTAAAAAGGTATAAATGATCGAATGGTTGAGAGATATGTGTGAGCTTTAAATTGAAGTATCACAAATATGAAAACTAAATAACCAAATTAAACAAATTCTAATCAATTTCATTTATTTGTGTTAGATTTTTTAGTCTGTTAAATCAATTTGATTTGGTGAACACTTTTAGTTATAATTTTTAAACTGTATTACATCTTAGTAAGAGAAATAGTATGAAAGCCAATTCCTTTTATTATTTTTTAGTAATATCATTTGTATTGATTTTCTAAAGAGTATTAAAAACTATCCCTAATTTATAATTATATATATAAAATATGTTATGATGTCCTTCAAAGATATCCGAGAAAAATTATATTTCTCTTAATTTTTATGTATATAATTTTCATCAAAAAAGAATTGCATTTCTAAATATAGATTTGGTAAATAATATTTTTTAAGTTTGATAAAATGTTCTTATAAATTGATATGTTCAGATTTTTTTAAATAACCGTATATTAAATTCTCATTGAAAGAAAATTCAAAATGCCAAAATTCTCTAGAATAGGTTTCTAATTATCTAATTACGAAATGATTGATAGATAGTATTTATGTGTTAATTGATAGTATTTATTGACTCTGATAATATTATGCCATAACAAAAATGATTTGATAGAATATTATAATAAATTGATAGGGTGTTATAATTTTTTTCAAAAAAATAATTATATATTGTATTCTCATTGTATTATTATTATAGAATATAGGATAAGATTAATAGGATTGTTGGATATTAAAGAATATGTAAAAGTGTATATATATCTTAACCATAGTTAAATGAGTAGTTAGTGAGGCAAAACAATAGGATAGAGTGTCGATTTCCTACAGGTTTGGGGTTGAGTGTCATTTTCATAAACCTCGATGGGAGTGTTATTTACCCTATTACCTATAATATATTAATTGCAATATAAAAATTTTATAATTCAATATTAGTTTTCAAAGTAATATTTGATTTTTAATTGAATCAAACCAACTTAAAATATGACCCAAATCTACTCTCAAAATTTGGTCGAGTCACTACACCAAAAAGGGTGTTTGGCGGCAGTTACAAAACCGCCGCTATACGGTAATTTGAATTGAAACTGCCGCCAGAACTGCCACAAAGAAATAGTCATTTGTGGCGGTTTTATGTTGAGATAACCTAGGACCGCCGCATTAACCGCCACTATAACACTGTAATGATACTGCGGTGGTTCCCCTGAAACTGCCGCTATACTCAAGTAATTGGAGGTGGTTGGAGAACTGCCGCAAAAATCACCGAGAAATAGATATTCTTGAACTGCCGCAAATCGACCGCCGCAAAGCACCCTTTTTGGTGTAGTGAGTAGTTAATTAAATTTTCCAACTTAAATTTGACTCAATAGTGACAACACTAACTAATCATTTTACTCATGATGCACCCTACATATATAATACTACATCTATTTTTTAATAAATATTCATCTTCACTTATACATATATATTAAGGAAATTATTAGATGAATTTAACATAAGATAAGTTTAAGTATATTTTACAATACTACCTTTATCACCTTTATTACCTATTTCAACACTCTCTCATATTTAATTTTTTCACTAATTCTCTATCTCTCTCATAAGGTTATCAAGAGAAAAAAATAATTAATGTTATATAGAATTCTTAAAAGGACAGATAGTAATAGAAAAATAAAATTTCATAGGTGAATACATATTAGAGAACAAAGATAATAAAGATGTACTTGTTTATCCATTAGTAGTGACATTATATTGATACGTAAACAAGTTATGTTTCATCCCATATCGATCATATATAAACATTTTGCTTGATGTTATTCGATTATGTATTTGAGGTTTTGAACTATAGTAGTAGTAGATGCACAACAAAATTATACAACAATATTGCAACACTACTCATAAACTTATTTTATCCTTTGGTAAGAGTAGATATTAATGCACTAAAAAATAAAATAACATTGTGAGTATTGTTATAGTATTATTGTACAACATAACAAGTTGTATACCAATTATTATTCTTTGAACTAAGTTTAAAAGTATAATAGTATTACTATTTAGCACAAGCCTATTTTGTGGAAAAATTTGCATAAACACTTTAATAATCAATTAGAAAGTAGGTAAAAATAGAAAATCAGAGAAAATATAGTATAAATTGGACAAAAATCGTGAGTAAAATGATTAATCAGTGTTGTTCGTAAAATTGTACAAAATTAACTTTGTGCTACAGAGCACTTATCAAAATATGATATAACTAGTATTTCTAAAGTGATTAAAAAGAAAAAGAAAAACTCAGCTTTGCCAAGCATGGCCATAGGGTGGAGAATGGTCCTGTGTTCTTTAATTCTCTTCCTCCCTTTGCTTCTCTTTCCTTTCAGTCGGACTTGATGAGAACCTTTCCCCTAGGAAATCTGTTGCTTATTAGTTTTTTTTTTTTGGGCTTCCACCCAGTTGTTAATAAATAAAAATAAAAAATAACTCAATGCACTCTCTGAAATCACATGTGAACTTTATTTAAATTTTGATACCATAAGTGATAGAAGGAGAAATAAAATCACACACTGCCACTCGTATAAATTATTATAATGATAATACAAAAAATAGTTATATACATATTAAAAAAAAGGGTCGAATACGACATCTCACATTTTTCGCCCGTCACATTTCAAAAATATAAAACTTGTAACTCGATTATTTAAACTTGTTCACTAAGAGGGGGCAGACGATCAAAATTGAATAATAATAATAATAAGTTATGTACGATATTGTATTTTGGTCACGTGGTATGTATGATAGAACTAAAACTCGTTCAAGGCTTCGGGAGCTCAAGTGATGATGATATATATTTTTGCCTAAACACCTAAATTGGTCATTAACAATTTAATTGATGGATAAATTGATTTTTAATAAAAAATATTTATATTGAGATCCCTTATAATTATAAAAATAGACACTATAGGTTCCTGAAAACTTTATTGATAGACAAATTAATTCTTGACAAAAATATTAATGTTGAGGTCTCTTATAATTGTAAAAATAAGATATTATAGGTTTCTGAAAATTCCATTGATGGACAAATTGGTTCTTGAAAAAATATTAGTGTTAAGGTCGTTTACAATTGTAAAAATAGGGCACTATATATAGGTCATTAACATTTTCATTTTGACGGACGAATTGGTCCCTAATAAAAAAATTAGTGTTGAGGTCTCTCACAGTTGTGAAAATAGAACCTTATTATATTATTTTGTAATATGCAATCGTTGTGTTCTTTTAGGAAAATATTATGAATTTATGATATTAGTACCATAGTGCCTCAAAATAAGATAGTGATAAAGCATAAAGAATTCAATTTCAAATCATATTCTTTTCTTAAATCAGTGAGATGTGGGCCAAGAGTTTTTTTCTTAATAATAGGTACGATGAAATAATGGAACGTTTGGAGGATGAATTTGTAAAAAAAAAAAAAGGTGTATTTTAGTTAGTATTGATTAGGATTAATGGGTGTCATATAGATTAATAATTAAATTTGACATATGCATTTAACATTTTCCAGGTGAGTCAGGGATCTATATGTCCTAGTTTTGCAATTGTTAGGATCTCAATACTTTTTATTGTCAAAGAATAATTTGTCTATCAATAAAATTGTCAACAAACTATAATATCTTATTTTTATAATTGTAAAGAACTTTAACATTAATTTTTTTGTCAGAGACTAAATTGTCTATCAATAAATTTTTTAAGGACCAATTTAAATGTTTAGTCTATATTTTCCAAGATTCAATATTGTGTCAAATTAATTCAATATCTATTAATCAGTTTTTCAAAGCGATCTCCACGTGGTCCACGAAAGGTTATTTACTTTTATATATGCATAATACATTAAGATATTAGAATATTTCCCTCGCTGTTCACGAGTGTTGCTTTGTTTTTTTTTTTGTTACAAGAGTGTTGCTTTGTTTAAGATAATGGACTTCTTTTTTCAGCACTCCTTCTCATACAAGGAAAATTGATCACGTAAAAAAAAATTAAAGAAGGAAAATGACGATAAAATCACAAGAAAAAAGGAAAATGGAAATCACTGTATTTGGCACTAAAAGAAAAAAAAAAAAGAATTAAAACGGGACCATCTATATTCTAAGCAACCAATTAGAATTTCATATCAATATTACAGCCATTAATTTTACCAACTAAATAGAATATTAATAAAAAAAAGTCCAGGAATCTTGAGCCAATGGGAAACCAGGTGGTAAAAAATGAAGTCTACTTGTCGTAAAAAGATGTGAACATTTAAAAATCAAATTTAAATCCCTACCAAACTATCAAATTTAAATGAAGTCCAAATGTATCTTATTGTGAGAAAATGGTATACAATTACAATTTTTATTTAAATTTATTTATCAGAATAATGTCACATATCCATTAATTTTTTAAATAGGAAAATTTGTCATATTATTTTATTTTATCCAACAATATTTTCTAATTTTTGCCAAAAATTTCAATAGTTCACGAAATATTTTTCACAACATAATGCTTTGTCGGAATAGTTTTTAATTTTATTTTTCCATGGGGAAATAATTTTTTATTTTGTATGAGTTATAGATAAATTTTATATTGAAATGTGAGATTATGAAAGAAATTATGGAAACATGATGTTTAGTTAATATAAAGTTTATTATTATGTTATTTTTATTAATCTCGATAATGTTGAGTTTATTTCTCATTGAACTCGACTTTCAGTAAATCTTTTCCAAATATCACACTGGTACATGTAAGATGCAAATCCCATAAGGAAAAAAAGACCCTATGGAATCATTAAAGATTGACTAATCTGATCGTTTTTTTTATTGAAGAGTGGGAAGCATAAGTGCATATGGGTGCGTAATGGTAATGCCAGTGTTAAGAAAATTAGACCGAATTGATCTGTTCAACCGGATTTATTTGAGGTTCAATTGAAGTGTAATATAATATATATTTATGTTATAGGAAAATATGCTTAATCATAAGCTACGAAATAGATAAAATTGTTCATAAAACTTTTAACAATTTTATCAAAAGTAAAACAAATTTTAAAATGATAAGTTGATGGTATTAATATTGAATTATTTCGTTTAGAACCTTGCTTGAATAATTTATAACTTATATGAGTGCAATATTAATGTTTCGAACTATATGCCAATATAATTATTTTCTTAAAAAGTTACCTTTTAAAAAAATTATACTTATGTAGTTCTTTTTATGATACAAGACTATTTATATATAGAGTACTTAAGTTCTACATTTGTGATACCCACGTACACGTGTCAGTAGATAAATTTTGTATAGTTTCAAGGTCTCTTGGGACCCACCTATATTGTCAAGTCCAAGATTTTGCTAAGTTTGGAGTCTACACCTCCTTAAAGGGCTATATGATAGAGCTACATTCCTGAGATCAAAAGTCCCGGTAATTGCTCTACAAAGGCAAATAAGTTAAAAAGTGATTTTTAACAAATTTTAGGAAATCGCTAGATGTTTTATTTATAGCTTACAAGATTTTAAAATTGCAAAGTTTTTCTGAATTTGAACTAAAACTCAAAAATTGAATTTTGATTGGTTGGGGTTTTGATTTTTTTGATATTTTATGTGAATTCAAATGGGGGACATTTCCTTATTTACATTTATGTTTTAAAGTTAAGAACATTAACTTGAAATTAATAAATATAAATAAATGAGTATTAAGACACAATAAGAAGCCATATGACAGAAAATAGTGAAGTTAGGGATTTCTGTCACCGTTATAGCGGTCTACGACGGCTATAGTGGTCACAACATTTCATTTCAGTGTGTTGAGGACCGCTATAGTGATCATAAGTGATCAACATGCGGACGGAGAACGGCTAGATCACTATAGCAATGTCAATGGGACTGAAACAGTGTCAAACGATACCGTTTCACTAAATGAACCATTCCACCCCTTTGTAAACCCTAAACTTGGGATTTTTCATCCAAAATCGAAACCCTTTTCCCCCAAACCCTCATTTTCTCTTTTTCTCTCATCCCACTCCAATCCTTGTCATCCCACTCCATTCCAAGCTCTCAAGGGCAAGTTGGTGGTGCCCATATACTCCCGGCTCTAAACGGTGAGTGGGTTCAAACTCATGGGCTTATGTTCTTTCCATTACGATTATGTTGGTCGCACTATGATTGTTACATATCAATTTAGAAGTAAAAACATATCATGTACATGATTTTCCAAGTTATGCCAAACCTAGTAAAGGGTATGATTTTGAATATAGCATGAAAATGTATTTTAGAAAACCATGAGACTATAATTGATATGTTGAGTGCTATGAAGATGTTTTATATGATCATGAAGAGGTTTGTTGCAAAATTTATGGTTTAGCAAGATACCTATTTTGAAAAATATGTTTTTATGGATTTATGATATAATTATGTTTTCAAGATTTAGATTTTAAACTATGTTTTTTAACATTCAGTTAATATATTTATATATGTTAGAGAAGTTTGAAACAAGAGTATGACCTAACTTTACAAATAAATATGTTATTTGATTTCAGAGTTACATGATTTAGAACCACAGTTTTGAACTATGATTTTAGAGTTATCAAATATATGGAAAAATATGTTAGTAAAGATATGAATTTAGAACTTTAGTTTTATGGTACCAAGAGGTACGAAATTCAGTATGATTCATAGCAATTGCCAGATACATATTCTATGGGCTTAAAATTGGAATGCTTACAAGTGATGAACCCTTAGGCTCGATTTTCACAGCCATAGTTATGCTAAAGTCAGATTATTAGAGTAACTCTCAGAATACAAAGATTTAGGGGCTCGTGTTCGCAATGGGTGGAGTACCCACCATTTAAATTTAAATGATTTTATATGTATCGAAGGATTTTATGATTTTTCAAGAGTAGAATAATTATATATAGCTTTAAACCCAGAGAAGAGCCAAAGCAGAGTTTTAGAGAAATTATTAGTTTTTATGATTTAGAGATTAGAAGGTAAATATAGAGAAACAAACAATGAGTTAATGGCTAGGAAAAATGATCATTAACCTTGGTACCAAGTTGTCCTTAGGGGTAATCTCACAGTGCAGAGATAGAACCTAGTTAGGTGTCCGATTTGAATCCTTGAAGGATCTTAGAGATCAGAAAATTCACTATGCTATGGTTGACATGCAGAGCTAGAGAATATATTGTTATGTAATGTATAACTAGAGATCCATGTTTCTCTATTATAGTACTGTTATTATATTTTCAGGAATTATTAATGCTTTCAGAGAATATTTGATTTAAGAGCTATTATGTATATATGTGGAAAATGATTTCTCATTAGAGTAAGAATTTAGAGATGTTTTTCTATGAATTTATAAATACAAAGATATCTTTTCTATATATAGTTATAGATATGAATATCAAATGGTTTATAATTATTGCATGTATATTATATTATATCCATTGGTTGTCCCATGTGGGTGATGGTTGAGAGCTCACTTAGTGAGTCCGTTGACTCACCCCTCACTTTCGTCATATAATTGTAGGTACAGATACTGTTGACACCGCTTCAGTAGACGTAGTTATTTTTAATTTTGAGTCTTACTTTGCAGTAAGGCTTAGAGTATGATTATGTTAGAGTAGAATACTCCAGTAGATATGCAAGCATGATCCAATCCATGCATGTACTTTGAGATATTGTAGTTATTTTTAAAGTTCATGTATCTCCATATACGTTTTCAGAGTTTAAGTATGGATTTGAAATATGATTTATGATCAAAGATTTATGCAATAAACTAGAAATGTATTAATAATTTAGTTTTCAAGTGTTAAATAGACTTTCAGAAATTGATTAAGAGGACTTTAGAGCTTTGTATATTAAAGTATATCATATTTATGATTTCTAAAATTCAATCATGGATAAGGATTTAAATAAAGATTTAAAAGAAGCTGTGTTTTAAGAATGAATATTTTGATAAATTATGCATTTAGAGAGACATGTCACCCAAAGGCTTACGTGGGAATGAGATTCCTCATATGCCAGTTATGTTCCCAAGTCGGGTCGTGACAACATTACTTAGAATAAGAGCTCTTTTACTCTTAGATGTGCTAAAGTTTAACATTGTTTAAACTAGATTATCTTTACCTCCTCCAAACTATAAATACCCATGTATTGTATTGTTTTATGTTTACCTCGTGTTGTTTAAACGAGGATGAGAATTAGTAGTCTTTAATTTAACTAGTCAAAATAAGAATATTTTTTTATTAAAAAAAACCAACTAGGTGAACTGGCTGATTTCATAGGGTTTTGGCTAATTCTCTCTAGTCCTCTATGGTTTTTAGCTTTCTAGTTTTTTGAGGGTAATTAGATCAAACTAAGGATCAATTCCTAGTTGGACCAGTTGAACCAGCTGTACCAATTCAATTTTCCTTATGACGAATAATGCATATTCTTGAACACATCAGTCGTTCTGGTCGCTTTTATCTTACCACACTATTAGAAACTCGTAAAACACAAACAAAGTTTTTTCGTCTTTGATACAGATAGATTTATGGATGAATAAATGAAAACGTGGAATTTTTTTTTTTGGGCAAAGTCTATAAATCTATTTACAATTGTTGGCGAAAACTCGTGCCAGATGGTGTGTGTAACTATTATAGACGCAAATTATAGATGGATAATAAAAGGAAAAACCTTTTTTTTTACAAAATATTCAGGTGGATTTACAGATATTTTTATTTAAATTATTAATTTAAAATAAATTTAATATATTATAGAAAAAAAATTATCTATAATTTGAAATTCAAGGCATGTATTTAACATGCATATTACAGATGAAAAATCCATCTATAATGAATGAAATAAAAAAGTGCATATTTAATGTGTGCATTACAAACAAATTTTTTCACATGTAATTCCGTTAATGAAACACAATTGTAGACAAAAAAATCTATCTATAATGTCATAATCATGGCTACATACGTGACACTCGTTCTTGTTCCCAATTTCATGTTTTCACCTGTCTTTCTCAATAGAAAACAACCAACGCTATCACCTTTTTTTAAGACCAACGCTATCACCTTTTTTTAAGCTGCCATTGGTCACCAGAGCCTCCATTTTGCAAATGATTTTCATCATTGTATTCATAGTAATGTTTTCTAACTTTTAAGGTTTAGTTTTTTCATTTTCTATCTTTTTTTTACAGGTTTCATTGAGTTATTAGTTTTTAATGTGTAGGATTGAAGAAAGCACATTTGGAACATTGATGCTTTGTTTTGTCTGGGGGTGGCGGTACCATTGCAATTGGCGTGGTGTGGAGGACATGATGATAGTGGCACGTGTCAACAGTGGTTTTTTTTTTTCCTAGCCAATTTACAGATGGATTAGAAAATCCATTTGCAAAAATAATAGACAATATGTTTATATCTATAAATTCATCTATAATTACAAAACCTACCTATAAAGCTTATAAAATCTGTCTGTATTTCGCGAAAATGTTATAGAGCCACCAAGTATTTTCCTTTTCACAAATGATTTACCTATATTTTGATTTGAAACAGTGAACAAATATGTTGAATATGCAATTTAAGTTGTTCAAAAGGTGTACCATGTTATTGCTTTGTCTTATTCAATTACACTTACTTCTCTTAGATTTAATACAATTACATTTGATATCTCTCTATTTACAAAATTGCCATCAGCTTTTGCTTAGGTTTGTTAAAATTACACCATCTTCCTTGTAATTTGTTGATATGTTAATTTAAATGATAAAAAAAAAAGAATGTTATATATACGTGGTTATTAATGATAAAATTATAATATTTCAATTCTATCTTATTATATATTTGATTATCTATTTAAAATTTTGTAAATATTTTTCTAAATGTGTAACATTGCTCATTGATTAATTTAGAAAAAATAGTGTTTTTCAAAAGTTTCTTAAATCTGGCTTTGGTTATGAATTATTTTGATCACAAAATAAAAATGTGTTTGAATTGGCATATGAAAAAATTGATATAATCAATCATATTTATGGCAAAATTAATATTATAAATTAATTAAAACTTCTAAAATAATATATATTTTTTATTATATTGGTATAAAAAATTATTTATAAAAATATTAAAGATAAAGTTTAATTTTCTTGTATAGCACAATGTAAAATTGGTCTAGTAGTGAGAGATTTTGATATAATATATGGAATCTTAGGTTTAAACCTCATTGCTATTATTGTAATTTTAGAAGTAACACAAAGAAAGATATAGCAACAGTGTATTACTTTGTTATTAATCAAACTATTCTATTTATATGATTTTTCAAATAATGAATATAATAATATGACAATAAATCACTTGATGACAATATTTCGGTATATTAAAAATAAATCCTTAAAAATATTGCAAAATGGTTCATTACAAGATTTAGTCACATGGAACAAGCTTAACAACGACTTGTGAATAAAAATCGTAAAAATCTGAAAGATTCAAGATAATCAGAATAATTATAAACAAAACGTTTGAAAAGAGAAAAGCTTTTGAGATAAACCCTCCAGTTTTTCAATACAGGACCGATGATAATCATACCAAACCCCTTACCTTACCTTTGATATGGAACACCTCCCAAATATTCAGTAAGTGGATCCAATCAAACACATAAATAATACTGTATCAGCCAACACAAATACAATGTATCACAGTTGCGGTAGTTGGTTTGTTGACACAGCAATGGACCAGACCAGAGATGACAAAAATGGTAAATGAGTCACTTGCGTGAACATTACAATAGTCCATAATGATAAGCTTAAGAGTTAAGACAAGGAAAATAGAAATTCACCCACAAAGGAGTAATGATACATATTACAAAAATGTTAACACTTAATTTGAGTAAAATTTCCCTATATCATCAATCAATAAATTTTTTTAAAAGAGAAAAACCAAATCGTATAAATAATTCCCTACTATAATAATTATCGATTATATTTTTATATATATTCTTAAATTATTATTAGAAAATAATATAGGAGTTTAATTTTAATACAGTGACAGTGTAAAAATATTTTACACTATTATACAATCAAAATATTTTATTTAAATGACTTTTTAAATAATAAGTATAAAAATCAACTATCATATCTTATGTGACAATACATAATTAAATAATTATATAAAAAAATTTTACACTCTCAGTTGATAGCAATTAAATTCATAATAAAGAATAACATTACACACAAAATGCAAAGAATTAATGAATAATATAAGAACCATATTAAAGTTTGATCCAATTTTATTAACAATCAAAGGGTAGAAATAATCCATATCCGATAAAAGTTATTGATAATTTTTATATTTTATTTTACAGGAGCCAAAATAAAATAAAAAAATATAGAGAGCAAGAAAATAACTTTTACACTTCATCGTCTTTCTTATTTCAGAGGAGTGAAATTCAAATAGAATAGAGAGAGAGAGAGAGAGAGAGAGAGAGAGAGAGAGCAAATAAATTAATTAAAAAAAAGTAAGAAAACAAGAAAGGGAAGAGGGGAAGGGCAGAGAGTGAGAGGAGAGAGTGCACGCCGTCCGTGTGGGGGATATAAGTCTGAGGTCCCGCGCGCCAACCTCTTCATTGCATTTCTATAAAAAACCTTCTAAACCTCCGCTTTCTCTTTCAACACACTTTCCTCAATCCCCTCTCCTGTCTCCCTTGTTATTATTATTATTATTTCCCTCTTTTTTCCACATTCTTCACTTCATTTCCTTTTTTTTTTCTTTCTCCAAGAGGAAAATGGACGTTCGCCGGCGACAACCACCCAATGCCCCCGCCGGCGAACTCTTTAAGAAGAAGAAGCAGCCGCCGCCGCAGCACCTCCACCAAGCGGTGGTGTCACCGGTATTTCATCTGTACGTAACGAACGGGGTGTTCTTCGGCGTGTTCTTCTCGGTGGCGTACTTCCTCCTGCACAGGTGGCGTGAGAAGATCAGGAACTCGACCCCTCTCCACATCGTCACGCTCTCCGAGATGGCGGCCGTCCTCTGCATGATCGCCTCCCTCATCTACCTCCTCGGCTTCTTCGGCATTGGCCTCGTCCCACCCATCATCGCCTCTCCCCGTTCCCCTTCCGAAGAAGAAGAAGAAGACCTCGAAGACGACGACGTTTCCATCGCCAAAGACGACGCCAGACCCCCTGGCCCCTGCCCCGCCGCCCTCGTCGAGTGCTCCATCCCACCGCCGCCGGAGAAGAAGCTCGTCTCTTCCATTCCGGCGACTCCGATCACTCTGTCATCTGAGGACGAGGATGTCGTCCGGCAGGTTGTTTCCGGAGCGGTGCCGTCGTACTCGTTGGAGTCCCGCCTCGGGGACTGCCTTCGTGCGGCGGCGATACGCCGGGAGGCGGTGGAAAGGATCACCGGGAAGTCCCTGGAGGGTTTACCGGTGGAAGGGTTCGACTACGAGGCGATTTTGGGGCAGTGCTGTGAGATGCCGATTGGCTTCGTTCAAATTCCGGTTGGTGTTGCGGGTCCACTGTTATTGGATGGGGTAGAGTACACTGTTCCCATGGCAACCACTGAAGGGTGCCTTGTGGCCAGTACCAATAGGGGTTGTAAGGCTATATTTGTCTCCGGCGGCGCCTCCTCCGTCGTCCTCCGTGACGGCATGACGAGGGCCCCGGTTGTCAGGTTTCCCACCGCCACCAGGGCCGCCCAGCTCAAGTCGTACCTCGAAGACCCTCTTAACTTCGATTCTCTAGCTGTCGTTTTCAACAGGTAATTTTCTCAAATTTTTATTGCCAAAATTTTGATCTTTTCGTATTTTTATTGTTTTTTGGTATTATGGGTAAGCCAAATTTTGTGACAATTGGGAGCTTCTATTTTTTTTTTTGGGGAGGGGGGGGGGTTGTTATGAGTGTGACGTGTGATGGTCGAATTTTGCCCCCTTTTTTTATGAGGATTACTAAGAGTGATTAAGGTTGGCGTGTTATTCATGTTTTGTTTGTTTGGTTGATTAACTAGGGTTGTTTTGGATGATGTTGTTGTTGTTGTTGGTGGTGGTGGTCTGTGTATCTAATACACACTTGCAGGTCAAGCAGATTTGCCAGGCTGCAGAACTTTAAGCCTGCTATTGCGGGCAAGAATTTGTACATTAGATTCAGTTGCAGCACTGGGGACGCCATGGGGATGAACATGGTCTCCAAAGGGGTGCAAAACGTGCTTGATTTCCTTCAGAATGACTTCCCTGACATGGATGTTATTGGAATATCTGGTAATATACACCACACAGTCTTTACATGCTCTTCATTAACTACTGTTTATAGTGTGATGGTTTTTAAATATATGTATGGTGTTTTGGTTGTGCAGGGAATTACTGTTCGGACAAGAAAGCTGCGGGAGTGAACTGGATTGAAGGGAGGGGCAAGTCAGTGGTGTGCGAGGCTATAATTAAGGAAGAGGTGGTGAAGAAAGTGTTGAAGACGAGCGTGGAGGCCTTGGTTGAGCTAAACATGCTCAAGAACCTTGCTGGCTCAGCCGTGGCTGGTGCTCTTGGTGGGTTCAATGCCCACGCCAGCAATATTGTCTCTGCTATCTACTTGGCCACTGGTCAGGACCCTGCTCAGAACGTGGAGAGTTCTAACTGCATCACCATGATGGAAGCTGTCAACGATGGCAAGGACCTTCACATCTCTGTCACTATGCCATCCGTTGAGGTACAAATTAATTACTTACTTTGGTCCTAAAATTAAATCCTTATTATCTCTTAGGCAGAAAATTGGCTCTATATTCTGCATGAGGTAAGTGGTATATTCCTTTTTCTTTAGGGGTTGTGGTAGATGTGAGTTGTAGGACTAGCACCCTCTAGACGAGTCCTTTGGTATGGCACGTGACTAAAGGGCAGGGCCGGTGGTTGGTCTCTTAACCTGTCTGTGAACCCGCCCACCCTTATGTCTCAGAGAGATGATGATATTTATCAACTCTGCATAGCAATCCAAGATTCAGTGTTCTCTGTCTTTCTCTCGGAATTGATTCTTTCCCCTGCATTATTTGTGCTATAGTACGCTTTGTTTTATATATATATACACTAGTAAATTACATTAACATCCCATCTGCCGATGCTTTATGTGTGTGAACACCCATGTGGGTGTGTAATGAGTGTTGGAGAGAGAATAAGTTTGAATAAAAAGTAAGTAGTGTGATTCATATATTTTGTGAGTAGGGTGTCTTTTTATGAGTAGGGTGTCTGGGTGTTTGAGAATGTTAAGTATTGAAAGAGCAAAATTGATATTACAAATGATATTCTTTAATTTGTAAAACTATAAAGTTATATCCCTTCACATTATGGATATTACGCTCAACACCGTTTATCTTTTAAGATATTTTACTCCAGAGTATCAATGTACCCTGTGAATATGACACCGATTATTCCTAATAGGATGTCAATTTATAGTAAATGTTATTTTAACACTTAAAAAAGGGTATTCAATTGGGACATCCACTCTATCAGCTCCTCATTATTTTTTTACCAATCTATCACATCTAATGATGATGGAGTGGGTGTTTCAATTAGACACTCATTTTCAAGTGTTAAAATAATAATTATCGGCAATTTACCGACAGTACCATTCCCCACGGAATGAGCTCAACTGAATCCTCTCCTAGTCCCTTTATTTAGTTCCAGCCTTTTCAATTTTCCTTAAGTGTATGCCCTCTGGGACAAGGACAGACCATGCATATAGGATGTTGACTGGGGGTGTAGTATGCAAATTATAGTTTTGTTCCAACGAAAAAGCAATTTATATTTTCCCTTTTACTTAAAATCGTGGTTTAAGTTGTAAGTCGACATCTTTGAACAAAGACGAGATCTATGGCTCCAAAATCTTTGCTACCAATTTCTGTACGAAAAATAACCAGTGTTAGATCATGATTTATAACTCAGCATCTTTAGTTGTGCACACAGGTGACAGAATTTCATGCTTGAATTTGTGGTACCATCAATAAAGATTCATTGAAAAAATTCAAACCATAATCTGAGACGTGTAAAACTGAAATCTGAACACGATAAAAATAATAACAATGAGGAGCAGGCGAAAAAAGGTTTGCTCGCATGTCTAGTACTAGTGACTAGAGTTATTTATTTCAGTCCCAACTGTTCTTATGTTAATTTCTTGTCATGTTAATGCTTTAATGCTCTAATTTTGCTATGCTTGAGAAAATACTACTAAATGAATGTTCTAATTTAATGGGTGCAGGTGGGAACGGTTGGAGGGGGCACACAGCTCGCATCACAATCAGCTTGTCTTAATTTGCTTGGTGTGAGGGGTGCCAGCAAAGAGATTCCAGGAGCAAACTCACGGCAACTGGCCTCCATAGTAGGAGGGTCAGTCCTTGCAGGGGAGCTCTCACTGATGTCTGCAATAGCAGCGGGACAGCTCGTTCAGAGCCACATGAAATACAACAGATCTACCACCAAGTTGCCTCTTGAGTGAGCTTTGGGTGGCCCCTCATAACAAAACATTAAAAAAAAGAAGAGACAGACAGAGAAAAAAAAGGGGGGAAGGGGGGATGGTTTACATTAAAAAACTTTGTAATTTGTATCATCAAATCAAATAATAAAAAAGTAAAAAAGAAAGAGAGAAAATATATGCACATGTGTGAGTGAGGTTGGTTGCATTTTTATTTTGTTTTAAGGACAATTGATAGTGGTGGGGTCAAAATAAGGAAACAGATGGTTGGCATCCCTCGGCAAAGAGAAAGTTCGGACCCTCGTGACGGGAGGCATGTGTTCTAGGAAGAAACAAACAGTGAGGACAGCCTGCAACTTAGAAAACTTTGTTAAATATCAGGTCCATGTGAGTCCTTGCATTTTCTCGTTCTGATCTTGTACAGAAGGGACTCGAATCAGATTTAGTTTTTTTAATTCCTTTTTTCTTTTTCTTTTTCTTTTTCTCAAATTTTTATCATTTGTGTGGTGTAGTGTGTTGCTGCCTCATTCCCATCTAAGCTAGTTATTAACGTCCCAAATATCAAGTGTCAAATATGTGATATTTGATTAGGTTTTCTTTTTCTTCTTCTTTTGGTATTAGGCTGTGTTGTAATCTCCACCATGTTGTTGGCAGTTTGTATTTTAGGAAGGGAGAAGCTAAACATCTCATGTGGTCGGTGATTTTGAAAATAAATAAATATATTATGATACTAAAGTAAATAGGCCCATGAAATAGCACTCATTATGACAATTCTGATTCTGTCGGTGTGCATATGAAAAGGAATTTCATTTTGATTTAAACATAGTTAATATAGAGGATTATGGTCCCTACCAAAAAACAGAGGATTATTGTTTTAATATAATTGTTTGATTTCTCATAAAAAAACTTTGTTTGATTTAAACAAAATTTATTTTTACACTTATTTGTTTAATTTTATGCTTATAGTAAATGATTTATAATTTCACATTAAATTTTGTATTGAAGTCGATAATTTGCCCCAACTCTAAAATGAAGAGAACTCTGTATCCCGCCCTAAACTGTGGTTGAGAAAACATTGTCTCAAATGTATTCTTGTTAAGTTAAAGAAAGATTCCTACGACCATTCAGCCATATACACGGACAATCCCTCTATTGGATTGAACAATTGTTTGACCTTTCTTCAATTTTATGCCATGCTGAAATGATGCAACAAGTCCGGCGGAAGGAAAAAAAAAAAAAAACATTCCAACTGGAGTACCTTTACAATTAATTGTAAATTGAACGATACATATCTGTTATACTAAATAATAATACCTTTATCAATCAAAGTATAAGGTATATACTAAATAGAAGTATGCCTCGTATAAACAGTTATAGGAAGTAAAAAAGTTTTGTAATAAGATACATTAACTTTTCAATGCATTAAAATGACACAATTTCTCATCACGACTATTAATAAGGAATGAAAAGAGTAACAACTATAGTCTAGCATTGTTAAGTTGATTCCATGATGTATTGGTAGACAAAAGATAGATAAATAAAAAGAATCAGGGCCTCAGAGATACTTATTATATTGTGCTGGTTGAGAAATTAAATAAGATGTTTTTTAATTTTTTGAATGTATTAAATACTGTACAAATAAAAATTATTATTCCATACAACTCACTATTTTTAATTCCTTAACCAATACCTTGAAAACAAGAGAAAAAAAACACACACGTACACACAAACCTAGCTTCATTGAGATCATAATTTGAAATAGGATATAAACGTATCATTCTATATAAACATGTTTTCCATGCTTCTCAAATAAATTTAAATATCGCTTGTATCTACCGCAGAAAATATCGCTTGAGGAGTAAATTCCCTTGCTACATAGGCACGTGTTATATTGACATGCTGCTTCAACCATACGTACAAACTCTCTCATTTTCGGAATACTTGTCAAACTTTCAGACGGAGTTATTTTTTAAAATATCTATCAATTTGATATTCTAATAAAATATATATTTTTAATAGTATCTATGAATAATTAATGACTATTAATATAATATTTCATATTTAACTATTTAATATGCTCTATAATTAATAGCTATTAGGGTATATTAGTCTGTACACTATTATTTTTCATAGGAATATTCTATGACCATATTATTTACCACCTTTTTAAATATTCGTATTTATTTAAATTTGATAGAAATTTTGTAAGAGAGAGAGTATAATTTATAAAAAATAAATATTCGACAACAGGTGGGTTCTAAAATAAATATTTGACGTCCCCGTGTACAAAAAGTGGTTCTAAAGTATCATTATAAAAATGCATCCAGCCATCGAGGATAGCGTTTGTGATCGAAACATTAATTTAAAGGGAGGAAAGTTTGTGACTTTTCTTTGTGTTTGCTAAGAGGATAGCTCGGTAAGTTGAGGACTTGAGGCTGAGGGTGACAAATATACAAGCTCCTTAAGTTCGTTTTCGTGGAATATCACATCACAAAAGGCCACAGCAAAAATCACACACAAACGCCGTCTGTGGGAATCGAACCCACGACCACGTGGTTAAAAGCCACGCGCTCTACCGGCTGAGCTAAGACGGCTATGTGACGCATTTTATTTATTTAATTTATTTTACTAAAGAAGGTCCGTATTCGATCAATGTGAGTTTGTGCTTTTGTTTTTTCGTTGGAAAGCGCGTTGGTGCTTTCTTTTCTTGGTCATTAAAGTGGGTTTGTGCTTCGATGAAATGCGAGTGTTTATGATGATTTTGTCCAAAAAGCCTTGGTTATTATAAAAGAGGGTTTGACTTTATGATTTTGGAAAGCCACAGATACTTGATGGCTGGATGGTTTGTCTGTATGCTAAATTGGGATAATATGCATGGCAAGACAGTGGCACAATATCTTTGAATGCTCACTTTTTATTCTGACGAATGAGTTGTAAAAGAATATAATGATTGATTTACAAACTATGAGTAATGCGCGCAATATAAATTCAATTTTTAATTCCTTTGTTCTCCCAAAGGTGAAGGGAGCTACTTTACTAAAATTGGACCCAATTTTAAAGTGAACTGGTGTGCTCGTAAGCATAAATGGTGGACCCAACCATACATTTGTAATGATCAGAAATCAACACCCCCTTCACTATAGGGGTGTTTGGCAAGATGAATTAGGCATAATAGTATAATTTAATATGTTATGTCTTATTTATTATTTAGTGTAAATAATATATTATATAATCTTATACGTTATAATTTTTTTATACGTCAAAATATTGTATAACTTAATATGTAACATCCTAACAATTAATTTTATATACTTAAGTCATATAAAAATTTATTATTAAATTATTATGCTTTGACATCATGATTATCCAGTATCAAAATATAATATATGCAGAAAAATAACGGTAATAATTTTTTCTTTATTTAAAAATCAAACTAAAAGCCTGATGTGTAGATAATTATATGTAATACTAATTTATAGTCACAATAGCTAAGCAATAATGAATACATTCATCCAATCACAAGTCCAAAATAGCATATTGTAATAGCAAGTAAACAATTCCACAAATAAATAATAGCCACTAATTAAATATCATAAATAATAATTAATCTCTAGCTAACAATAGTTCAGTCGTCAATAAACTAAAGCATCGAAACATTAAACAGGTCTAATCAACTAAATTATTATAAATGGAACTAAATCTTAGCTACTCTTTAGGGACGAGCTCCTTCCTGAGAGCGTCACTAGCTTGCTCCACATCTAGATATGACACAGAAAAAAGAAAGGGGTGAGAACTCAAAGCTCCTAGTAAGGGTAAATGCATAGGTTAATTAGTGTCATTGAAATCATCTATCGTGATCTCGATTTACATAAAAAAAAAAGAGTATACATTAAGATCCAATTAATAAGTTCTAAAATCTTTACTGAGGTAAATGTGTCTTTTAGTGTGATCTTTCCTTATCATAAATGCATTCCTAAATTTACATGCATTCATGACAATCTAGTTAATATCAATATACACGAAATTCATGTACAGTTACATAAGATAACTAGTCTAATCTTTTTCAGTCCTTTTCTTAATACACTCAGTTGAGCCTATCAGTGGAGTAATGAGCTCATACCAAAAGTCGATCATCACCAACAAACATCAATGGGGATAAAATGAGTGATCAGTGGGAATTACTTCTGCTTAACAGATGATCCAAATTACTACTATAACTCATTCTCAACATAACAATAAGCAGCTTAAGTTCCATCAAAGTATAATAAAAGTAAAATGCTATTAGAGCATACCAACATAAGTCAATGGTGAACATATCAACATAAAATTAAAAGAACAAATAGCGAACAAGAATAAGTTAACATATAGCTATTGCAACGTACAACAATGAATTAATAATAATAATAATAATAATTGTGACGATAATAATAATTGAAACGAAAAGTGAAAAAAAAAGTGAAATGTCCCCTCCCCCCCCCCCCCCTTTCCCTTTTCAATGTACCTAGCATAAATAGTCACATAAGAAAATTAACATAATAAAAGATAGATTTTTTAGATTATTAGAAAAGAAGAATTTTCCTTATAGAAATTATTAAAGATCTCGAGACTAAATGATAATTACGTGGGCTGCAACTTGGTAAATTTAAAAGCAATAAAAACCAACGCAATTAACATCTATGAAACAATTCGGGAGCAAGTTTCAAGAACATTTCTAAATGTAGATAAGACAAGAAACACAAGAGTATATTATATATATTTATATATCTTGAAGATAAGATAACTGGATACCGGACAAAGGCAAGAGAGATCATATGGATTTGGTTACAGTATGAAGATCGTAACTAAAATAGTAGTAAAAATAATAACCCTTTTTATGGACGATTCGAAAAGGAACTCGTATAAAAAGTTGGGGAATTTGTGTTTTCAAACACATCGATAAATATTTTGGAAACTGTTGATTAACCGAAAAAAAAACTAAAGTTGCACAAAACCCCTTGCATGATTTGAAGATGAACAAAAATTAGAGACTCCTAGGACTTGTCATAGTGTAAGAGAGCGAAATTCTCTTCCACTATGCTTGGGTGTACCACGACTTCAAGAGAGAGAATTGAAAATGAATTTTGTTCTTTCAAAAGTGTTGAGGTCTTGTGTTTAGAAAGGGTAGAGATCAAATATCACTTTAACCATAAAATTTTGGGAGGGGATCAAAGAGATGAAGTGAAGAAATTTTTTAGAGGTGAAAAGTGATATAACTGTATGCTCTGCTAGGGTTTAGTGGATAAAGTTAAAGAATAAAAGTGAGAAAAAGTGGATAGTGGGATATTACTTTTACTCTTATACTGTGTTTGTTTGAAAGGAAATAGAGAAAAATGATTAAGAGAGAAAAGAAAGTGGGGGAAAGAAGTGATATTTCCTCGTTTGGTGCAAAGAAAACTGGGAGAAGAAGGATTAAACAATGCCAAAAAATATGTGGGATCCCCCCAAATTTTTTCTCTCCCATATGGGTGGAAAAGGTGAAAGGATGGAGTGATATGTACATATTTCAAAAATACCTATACTCATTATTTGAATCTCTACTCCCAAATTATTCAAATATAGGTGACTTTAATATTTTTATTTTGAATAAATTTGAATAATATATTTTTATTTTTATTTTCTTATTTATTAGCTTGATATTATTCTAAACTTATTATATTAAAAAATAATTACATTTTCTATTTGATATTAATTAATAAATTATTAAATATAAAATAAAGATATTAATTTTGGATGCTTTTATATAATATTATTTTGATAGATAAATTTATGATAAAATTGTATCTAATTTTAATCTTTCAATAATTTTTTACATATTTTTATAAAAAATAATCCTTTTTATTTTTTTTCATAATATAAGGATAAAAAAGTCATTTGACATCATTGTTCTTTTTTTCTTTTCTTTTTTCCATCTAAACAAACAAAACAAATTAATTTTTTTTTCTATTTTCTTCCTTCCCATTTTCCTTTCATTGAAACATACCTATGAAAAATAAAAATCACTTCCTTCCTCTTTATTTCTTTTCACTCAATTTCCTTCCTCTCCATTTCTTTCTCTTGCCAAACAAAGCCTTAGTGATAAAGATGGTGGGGCCCCTCCTTCCTTACTAATTGCAAATAAAATTTCTTTTAAATTTAAAACAAAGATATACAATTATATCCTATATAAAAAAATAACATTTTCTTAATATATGTTATATGTTTTATACTTGACTAAATTTCATTACTCTTACAATATGGATATTGGACCAAGTATTTTTCTAACATATTAATTAATTTCACATAAACAAATTAAAGGAGCTAAGAATAAAATAAAATGGGGTCTCACAGAATACAGCATAAGGAGGCTATATTAAGTCTAAGTAGTGTTTAAAATAAAATAAAATAATTCTTAAATAAATGATAATAAAATAAATACAAATATAATATAATATCAGCTAAGTTAAATATAATAAAAATAAAAATAATTGATAAATAATAAATAAAATAAAGTAATAAATATTTTAAATAAATAATATGTAATATATAAAAGTAAAGATCATTAACTTAAACTTAAATAATTATGATTAAAAATATGAAATATTAAAATATATAAAATAGTATTTTTATTTATATATATTATTGAAATAATAAAAAATTATATAATATTGAAATAAATAATAACATTTAATATAAATTAAATTTTAATTAGTAAATATTTACATAAATATAATATTTGACAATTATTATAACAAAAATTTCTATTTTAATATTATTTTATTTGATTTAATATTTAATTAATATATTAGAATTATTTGTAAATAAACAGTATGATATTACTTAATATAAAATTAAATATATTATATAGTATTATGCTAAATATTGTATAGTATCAAAAGTTTATTAGACCTTGTAATAATAAATTTTATATTATTAGCCCTCATCCTATTAGGCATGCCAAATGAGCCCTAGAATTCGGCTTTGGCTGATGCATTGTTCTTCGTTTCTCCCTTTAGATGGTGCTTGTTACGCAACGCAATGTTAGGGCTTACTCTGGCTGTACGATCAGTGGTGATGCTGGTTGCTTTCTCTCTCTTCACAATGGTTTAGGTGTCGAGAGTGGATACCTGCAAAGAGACTCCAACGTCCAAGTCAATGAGTGTTGTGAGAAAGGTCTATAAAAAATTAGAATAAATGGTTTATCACTATTGTACTTTCTATTTATATTTTCTGCTTATCACTTGGCACTCATCCCAAGCTTATTGTCCCGGTGGGCCACATCCGGGTACCCAGATTGATGTTGGAATGATGCCTCCGAGGTCCTCCTGTGTCCGTTCCTCGGAGCTTCTCACTGCTCGCAGGGGCAGCGGACAAGTACCGAGGTCTGGCGCCATGGTGTACCCCTTCCAAAGCATATCTAATAATGGGTTCCGATATTCGGATATTGGATAGCAATAGTTGGTAACAATGCGGATAGGTAAATTATTTTCAGAGTAAAATCACTTCCCTTGTACTTCATATATATATAGACACACACACACGAAATACCAATACACCCTCAATCCAAGGTAAATTCATTTTTGCGCAATTTTCAAAGCCTCACATGACCCAATCACATGAATGGCCAATGAAAATTCAGGTTCAAGCTAGAGCAAGAGACTTGCAGCATTTTCTTTCTAGCTAGCTAGCTAGCTATTGGTGGTTAGACAAGATAGTTTTCGTCCAAGACATCTAACTTCGAAGGGTTTTAACATGTTCGTTGTCGTGTTATGGACCATAATGAGGAGCTTTCTGAAAATTAAGAACACAAGTTCCATTTAGTCGCTTGTCACAAACTTTTGTTTCTTAGTATAGCTTGGCTTATAGTATTATTTTACTGAGCTCCATGAAAGTTAATTTCAATCAAACGAGAGCTTGCGATAGCCTTCCATGGCGTAGCGCAGCTGCAGCTCAAGCTGTCTACTCGCCAATGTCAACAACAATCTTTGATTGCAACTTGGCATTGGGATATCGCCGTAGTTGCCAGTCAGTTGTTCCTCCTTGTTGAGGAAGAGCTTCACGCTGGGTGGCCAATTTTCTACACGAAATATTGGGATTTATTTGTTTATGAAATCTTTGATCTTTTGTAAGTGACAATCGGGATTTATCGTGAAAATGAAGTCGCTACCCATTGACAACTTCTGTTACCTCTGCTCAAATTCAACATGCCCTTGAAATGTTTGATCTAAATGTCCCGCAAAGATATTTTTTACCAGGTGTTTGTTGCCAATGGGAAGAGCTGATGCATTAATAACCCTTTTTTACATTTTTGGAATATTGGTTTTTTGCTCTTAACCATCATAAAGAAGATAAACCATAGTTCAATCATTAAATTTACGGTTTCCAACTTTCCATCTTAACCATCAAGCATACAAAGGAATAACAAATTACGATTCCATGAGAAAGTTGTTAGGTTTTGTTCCTCCCACAATGGCAGGACCTGACGTGCTCATCAGCAGGGTCTTCTTGGTGGTGATACAGTTTGCAAAAGAGGAAGGGAGGGTAGAGGAGTGGAAGGGGAAAGAGTCACCATGGAACATTTTAACCTGCAGTTAATCTAACGTTATCACAGTGACCGACAGTTCCCATCCGCGGAATAAATAAACCATGATAAATAACCGTGTATATGTGAGCTTCATTGCTTCAAAAACAATGCAAGAATATCTATGCAATCAAATTGTGAATCCCAACGAGCATATAAAGATTGTAGCAGCGTACACAATGAGCTTTACTTATTTTTTCAATACAAATTAGACCTTGCTTCTAATTAAGCATCTTCCAAACTCCAGAGACAGCTTTGCTAGTCAGTTACCCTGTTGTATACCAATCCCTTGCAGGTAATGTTCTGCATCTAAGGCTGCCATGCACCCTGCACAAATAGCGTGAATTCATTATGCATCAAAGGCAAAGACAGGGCAGTGCAATCATTTTTCACATCACAAAATTCTATTTGGTAGGCACTGCATAACACGTCATCTCGTAGGCACTCCATCTAACAGTTGAATGAAGAATCATCGTTATTTTTAAAACATGGTCTAACTTACATCCAATCCATATAATTAATGCACATCACAGAATAATGTGGCAAGCTGGTAATCCCCAATCTTTAAAATCTCCCCTCTTTAACAGAATGAATATAAGTTGTCATCAATGTGAAGCCAATAACAGAACAAAACAGCTTGAAAATTTCCTGATACACAATTAGTGCTTTGAACATGTATTACGATCCTTGCCATCATTTCTAAGGCAGAAGTTCCATCAGAAGTAACCAAAGGTCATTGGCAGATCAGGGACATTGATGACTTTGCTCATTTGAAATTGTATACACAACTCTCATCAAATGTGACGCAAGCATTTAGAATCTTCTCACAATTCACACTATCATGCTATCAACAGGATAAAATAACGTAATAACCGCAAAGAAGAGAGAGAGAGAGACAGAAAACTGTAAACAATAAAGGAATAATATGAATGTTGATAGTGCAACTAGTCAAATGAATGAGAAATCCAGAGAATATGAAAATAGGAATCTTGTTCAGTGCTTGAACAGAAGTTCATATAAAAATGGGACATGACCTTTGACCCTGGTTTGAAATATTGATTTAGTAAATGGAAATATAACGAGGTTTTCATCTTAACATAAAAAAAAAATAATCCGATTGATATCTCAGGACATCAACTCTTTCTCTTATTTATTTTATCTAAAAAATCTATCTAATTCAATTTCAAGGATGAGCTTCTCAATAAGGAATGAAATAAATTGGGGAAGATGTTAATAGGCTATATGAGTTCAAACAGAAACTACATTATTTTCTCATTTATTAAAAATATGCAATCTTGGGTGATATTCAACTAAAGAGATATCAATAGATGTTATGTTTCAACTTTCAATTTAAGTGAATACAATGCCTTATTAACAATTTACCAAACCCCAGGGCTTTCAGACGATTATATTCCTATTTCAATACCAGACATTGCCACTACTATACTCCATCTAATATGGACCTATATGAGTTCAATGAGACTCAGTCATGCACTTACAGCCTATTGATTCGGTCCCTTCCTGACTTAATAAAAAGTCTGCAATCTTGGTTTACTAATCAGTCAAATAATGGTAAATCAGAAACTTTGCTCAGTGGCAATCAACTACAGGACCATCCTCACCTAGTGAGAAAAGGCATGGTTGCTGTTGTATAATCAACAACAGGGTTCCTACCAAGCGTCTCAGTGCTAAAGACAAGTGGAATTTAATTATGAAGAATTGTTAGTCTAAAAAATTTTAGCGGTTATTCAATCATATATTGTTATGATAGCATGAGTGCTTGACTCCTACTATCACTACTTCAAAAGTCACAAGTGATAGTATTATTGGATAAAAGTTAAACCTCTTTACACCGATAGTAAACTCTTTACACCAAAAGTGTATCAAACCATTGATCACATACCATAAGGAAACACTCTGCTAGAGTATGTGATTAGATATTAGAAATTGGTTAGAGTTTGTTGAATTGATAAGATATCAGTAGTTAGTTAGTTACACCTATTTACCTAGATGAGTTTTTATGTGTAAAATTTCACATATGAACCTCCTTCATGGAAAATTTACCCTCATTTTTACCCCCTAACTAAACATACCGTTAGTCTATATAAGCTTGTTAGCTCACTTGTATGAATCATTTCTTTCATCATTAGCAAAATATACCATTTGAATTTTCTCTCAATTCTCTCCATTTTTTCTTTCTTGCTTTGCCCTACAGTAGATTTCAACACACTCCACCACAAATGGATCTATAGTTATCGATCATAATCACAGAAACTGATTCACAACAATAAAAACAACTATGCAATGAGCCAGCCAGTTTGAAATTACCAGTGCCAGCAGCAGTAACAGCCTGCCTATACTTCTTATCCTGAACATCCCCAGCAGCAAAAACTCCCTCAACACTAGTCTGCGTGGTCCCGGGCTTCGTCACAATGTAGCCATCACCATCAAGCTCAAGCTGACCATCCAGAAACTTGGTAGCAGGCTCATGCCCAATCGCAAAGAACAACCCACTCACCTTCAAATCAGACTCCACACCAGTCACAACATTCTTCACCTTCAACCCTCCAAGCAACCTCTTGTTCCCTTCATCACCATAAGCCCTAACCACCACCGAGTTCCAAATCACCTTGATCTTCTTGTTGCTCAAGGCCTTCCCCTGCATGATCTTCGAAGCCCTAAACGCGTCCCTCCGGTGGATGATGTAAACCTCCGATCCGTACTTCGTGAGGAACGTCGCCTCCTCCATGGCGGAATCGCCGCCTCCGATGACTGCCACCGGCTTGTTGTGGAATATCGGGGCGGCGCCGTTGCACACGTCGTAGGCAGAGATCCAGCCGTTTCAGTGACCGAGAGGGCCCTCGCTGGAGCCTTCGAAGGGGAGGCGCTTGGCGACTGCGCCGGTGGCGACGACGACGGCGTCGGCCTCGACGGCCTTGGAATCGGTGAAAAGCCTAAAAGGACGCTTTGAGAAGTCGACCTTGGTGACTGTCTCGGTGAAGATCTCAGTGCCGAAGCGCTGCGACTGCTTGCGGCAGCGGTCCATGAGCTCGCCGCCGAGGATGCCGTCGGGGAAGCCCGGGAAGTTCTCCACGTCGGTGGTGGTGGTGAGCTGGCCGCCAGGGGCGATGTCGTTGGCCATCCAGCCTTCGAAGAGGATGGGCTTGAGCTCAGCGCGGGCGGCGTACACGGCGGCCGTGTGGGCGGCGGGGCCGCTGCCGATGATGCATAGCTTTGTTTTGAGGATCTGTAGGTCGCTCATCGCGGCGGTGGAGGCGGCGGAGGTGGTGGTAGTGGCGCGTCGACGACTGGTGGCGATGTTCAGTGCTTTGGAGAAGAGCTTGTTCCAGTTATTGTTAGGGCAAAATCTCATTAGGCTCTGCTCCCCCTCGCTTTTCGGACATTTTGAAATTTTCTTCGGAGTTATTTTTCATTCTATTCTATTTAATTATTATTCTTATATTTTCGGAATGCAAGGCGTATTATTATTCATTTATTTGTACACGTCTCCGATTTTAAAATTTTAAACAAACTTGAAAATTTATGGTATCATTTAATTATATATTTATATATATAAGCTTTAAAATGATAAAAATAAATTATTTTATTAATGTGATATTATGTTATTAAGTAACTGGGTAATACTAAAATTAAATTATTAGATATATTAATAAAAAGTAAAATAATCGGTTTAAATAATTAAAAACCTTAGTGGAAGATAATATTTAATTGTTGTTATCAAGAGCCCACATACTCTCTGCCTGTGCATAAGGTGCGAAATGGTGACCCCAAAAGGAAAACACTTTTGGCTTTTGGGTCTCGAATTGATGCTTGATGGTGTGAAACCGCGAAAGAAGTGTGTAAAAAGCTTTCCCTTTTGATTGGATTTTTTTTTTTTTTTTTTACGTTTCATTTTTATTCATCCATTTTTCGTTTTTTTTTTTTTGTTTCTCTCTGTTATATTCAGATTACCTTTTTACAGTTCATTTTGTACCATATAGCATTAGTACTTTCAAAATCATAAAGACTTAACGCAAAAAAAAAAAAAATCATAAAGACGAATCAAATGTGGAATTTGGACGAGGATTTGATGTCGTTTACCCATTTCTTGATCCCTCAGCTACGACAATTGGTGTTACTTACGATGTGTGACGTTGGTTTTTGTTTTGTCGGATAGCAGAAACTATGGAGGTAATCTGTCGTTTGGTTTTATATACGAAAGTTCTTTGCCACCTCTACCGAGGTTGTTGAATAAATATTCCTAATACTTGTTCTTGGACCCAAAACAAAGGGCATGAGTGAATAACAGTGACAAGCTCTTGCGGCCCAAAAAAAAAAAAAACATGAACAAGTTCTTGACGTGGATACCTGGAAATGGGTTTATTATAAACAATGATTTGGGTTTAAAATATTTATCTAAAATGTATTTTAATATATACTTGTGACGAATCAAAATTAATATCCTTTTAGACAGCGAATGCAACAAAACATATTTTTCCCATTTGAGTGGTCCGTCCCTGATCAAAGAATAACATTAGGTTTATTTCAGTTTTTTATTCCCAAAAAAATTGATTGTTTAATTAACAATTATTTTTCATAAAAGCTACTCACTCATATTAACTTTTACTAAAAAGTTAGAAAATCTTTTTTCTTTCACTTTTGGGTAAAAGATCAAAAAGAGTAACTCATCTGAAAAATGAATTTTCTTAGTTAAAATTACTTTTTATTTAAAAAAAAAACTAAAACAAATGTACCATTTATCTCAAAACTGCCACAATATGTAGAAAAACCAAAAAGGTTTAGGGCATGTTTGCTTTGTTGGAAACAGTTTTCAGGTTTCAGTTTTCGATTTTTAATTTTCAGTTTTTGTGAAGAAAAAACTGAAAATCACAAATTTCAGTTTTCAGTTTTTCCTTCACAAAAATTGAAAATTAAAAACTGAAAACTGTTTCCAGCTAAGCAAACAGACCCTTAGACATCAAGTGCATTTACACAAGACATGAACACTATTATGACTCAAGCTTATAGCAAAAATTTAACTAAAGATTATTTTTTTTGGGTGGAGGAGTTTTATATCTTCAATACCACATTGAACTTACTTATTTGACACCTCTAATTATGAAAACCCCCATGTAATAAGGCCAAGCTTATTGAAGCTTAGCCAAGATTATTTTAGTGTGACCAAATTTGTTCCTTGGTGTTTGAAATCCTTTGGCGCAAAATTTTAACTTCAAAAGAGATCGTACGTTCCTAAAAGTATCCTGAGATCCATGGAAAGAAAGATAGAAGCATCTCGTATGTGTTAGAAAATTTTGAGGCTTTATCCATTATTATGGGGTTATCTCATAATCGAGTAAATAAGTTTAATTTTAAATTATTCCTTCTCTACTTTCACATTTAACTTGAATGTTGAAATTATCATACACATCTTGAGTACCATTGATGAGACAATTATTAAAAGTGAGGTGGTATTGAAGCAAATTTTATGGTTAAAAGAACTCAATATTCATTAATACAAATTTAACTTAAAAATACCATTTTGAAAGCATTTTATATCGATAGACCAAATTAAATAATATTCGACTAACCTGAAAATTCATGAAGGTATCATATGGAGTTTTGATTCAACTGCGTTTAAAAGAATTCAGTTGTGACAAATTAATAACTACTCTCAAAAGGGCTATTATTTGAAAAACATATCACATCATAAAGCTAATTAAGTTGCACTCACAACAAAACAACACTCGGATAGAGAATCCAAAGCAAATGTTTTTGGGTTGAAGAATTGTTGGCACTAGAATTCAAAGCCTAGATTATTATGGACAAGGGTTGGTAAGATTAGTAGAGCCAACCTGTAAGCCAATTTAGCCACAACTGGCCTTGTCACGGGCCATAGTGCGGCCCACCAAACAATCCCCTAGATTATTAGCTGAAAAGCTAAGCATTAGTGGATGCTTAATCAGCATCAATAGTGATATGATAAAAAAGTTTTCTCATTTTAATATGGTTGAGAATGGAGCTCATGTGTACTAAATTATAACCATGAAGCAAATTTACAAATTCCGGGATATGATTGCTCTTTCTAATGTCAACAATAATCTCCCCCTTTAAGACTCACTTTAGGTTTAGATTAGTCAAAAACAGGATTGCTGTGTTAGGTGGTAAAACCAGCTTTATCATCTTTATTCATATCAACTAAGAAACAAGAACACCATTCAGTCACTGCCACTTGACATTAAATAGGGAAAAATAAAATAAAATATCTTACACTCCTTATAATGTTCAACAAAATTTCTAAATTCAAGGAACAATATTTTACAAGTTTAACCTGTGACATTTCTCAAGCCTGTTTACAGAGAATGACCGATTGCTGTGCAAAACTTCAGATGAAATATACACAGAAAGAGGAGACTAACTACATATATTAAAAACATGAAGTCATAATAATCTTAATAGGACACCAAAAGAACCAAGAAGATAAGCTAAAATACTGGCATATTAATTTACTCTCTTCTAATAAAAAACACAAAATGAGTCATGAGTTTGTATCTTGAGTATGATCACCAATGGGGTCTTGAATTTGGTCCATGGAGGAAATAGATGTTCTTTTGATGAACTCCAAGCAATCTGCGATGGCTTCTGCATAGAAAGAATTATTCCTCCCATAAGATGCCACCCTACAAACAACTTGGCCCTTGATTCTTTCCTCCCTCACCAAGCCATTTCTGCTGCTGTTACTGTTATTTCTCTTGAAGCCACCCCTTTTGTGAAACACTTTCTTCAGAAGCTGAAGAGCCTGAGCATATGAGAGTTTCCACGTGTCAAAGAGCCTAAGGAAGTTGGCGAACCTCTTGCGCAGCCTCACAAAGTAAAGCCTTCTGAGGTTCAGCCTAAACCCTCTACATTTTCCATGGCAGGATGATGATCCCCTGCCACTGCTAACTCTATTGTAATTGTAACTCATGTGATCCATGTTTTTGGCTTATGCTATGGCCAAGGGATTGTGGGAAGTAACCTGAGTTATGTACAAATATATAAGGTTGGAGGGTGACTTTTTTGGATGGTGAGGGGCAATGATGGGGTGTGGTGTGAAGGAGAATGAAGGGAAGAAGCTTGGAAATATGTGGATTTTGGACTGTTTTGAAGCTTTGGAGGGTTTGGTAGTGCAGCAAAGACAAGGGAGTTTGAGGTGTGATATATGTGACCGGGACTAAACTTGAAAACTTTGGTATGTTTAAATATAGAAGGGACTTGAAAAACACATCAAGGTGCTGGTGTTGAATCATTGATTGGTGTGGTAGGGCCATATAGGGGACAAGGGAAACAAGAAAAAGAGAAAAATGCCATCGATTCTTTTTCAAAGTAGGTGACTAAAGCAGCACTGGAATATGATAATCAGTATGAAAAATAGATGAGATTCCGGAATTGGGTTTCTGAGCACATATTATAATATGATTATTTTTGAGCTTTAGTTAGTCTAACAAAGTTTGACTTTTGAATTGGCTCTTTATGGCAGAGGGGGCTGGCTTTTTTCCTTTAGGAAATGTGAGCCTTGTGATGGGTTCCCTTCCCTCTGCTTTCCATCAAAAAATTTGTTTGATTGCTGCTTACCTTTAATGATAATAACGAACTTTGAGGACTAGTGCTCACTCGGATTTATGACATCTTTAATCACTACAGTTTTTTGTCAAAAGATCCACTAATCTGCCAAAAGAGTAGCTAATCCACAGTCTCCATTGAAAATCAGTGTTATCTTTAACACCCACCTCATAAAATATTACTATCATTATTATTAATTTGGAGTATATTAGTTTTAATGAACACATAAACAGAATGATGGTCTAGATACTTTCAATGAGATGAGCTCATCAAGTCTCTCTCCAATTCAGCATTTTCATTAGTTTTTTATGTGACCTAGTGTTTCGTCTTGATGAAGTCCAATTGGTAAATATTGTTTTGCCAAAATCATGGATGTATCTCCTTTTGGATAAAAGTGAGTGACAAGAAAAGGGAAACAAAGTTAAAATTGTTTAAGTAATTAATGAGTTCATGAAAGAGCAAGTAAACAAACTCATTAATTAATTAATGTAGAGGAGAGGAAGATGAAGGAATTCTTGACAACATTGTTCATCAACTAAGCATAACTTGTGCCTTATGTCTCGGACAAGCCCCGTAGGTTGCTGAATGCTGCTTATAGTACTACTACTGCCACACCTGTTTTAACCACTTTTTGTGCAAATTTGTTAAAAGAAGAGCAAAGTCTTTGACATTTGAAATCAAAGGCTTCCACTTTTAGCAGCCAGTAACGGATATTTGTGTAGAAGGGTCATCCATTTACCTTCACATATTTAATTCCAAACTAACATGCAAATGTTCAAAATAGTGCCGACTTCTGAACTACTACCTATTATTTGTGGCTTGGAACGATAGATTTTAGAAGTAAGATCGAAAGTCGAAAGATTATTTAATATGTACATTGAGTGTGTTTAGAAGGATAATTGTTTTTGTGTCACTTGAATAGCTTCTTGTATAATGCCAATACTATACGTCTAGTTCAATGTGAAAAACCAAGTAAATTACGTCATGGCGGTGTGTTTGACATTTTTAAAATCTAGAACTAGAACTTTCGTGAAAACAATGAAAAGAAACTGACAAGAAGTCTGAAAAAATAAACTATAGTTTGGATCCAGTTATAAAATAAGAAACTTGTCATTATTAAGAATTTGGATCCATTTAATAGCAATAAATATTTACTTAAAATTTGTTAAAAATTGAACTTGTGAGCTTTATTTCACCGACTTTTGTCACTTGTGTTTTGTTTAATCTATTATTATATTACAAATGAAAATAAAATAATACGCCAATGCAGTAATTAATTTATTTGACACATCATGGTTTTAATGATTTCGTAGATTGGTAACATCAACATCATAGTTTCCCTCAAACAAAAATGAAAAACATAGTTTTGCATCAAGTTTAAAAGACTACGTCTTCAAGAAAAAAAGTACCAATGAAAATCATTATTAACGCAAAAAAAAAAAAAAAAAAGTCAAGGACATAAACTCGTTGCAAGGCTTCAAAACTCAAAAAGTCAATACAATAACTGATCGATTACTGGGTTTCTAAAACAAAAGCCGAAACTTAACTTAATTAACAATAAGAAACTCGCTCTTATTTCTCACACGGTGACTGAAAAAGAGAAGCTACGCACCACATATTCAAAATCAAATATGAACTTTGATATAAGTCACGTGTTCAACGATAATACCAATTGTTCCAGTCAAAAGAAGAATAACAACAACGAAATTTGCACGTTTCCATTGGTGACCATAAACAATACATTGATTCTTAAACATCTATTTCTTTTAGATTTCTTTTTCCAGAAAATGTGATCAGTATCATACTTTGCTACAAGCCTCAACAAAAATTGTACAATGATACAGTAGTTGCTAGGGGTGTTGAAGCCAGAACCGATCTGACGAAATATATATATATATATATATATATAATCGAAAACTGATAAGAAAATAAATAGTTAAACTGACATCTTTAACCCTTTTTTTTTTTTGGAAGTGGATACCCAAATTGAAATCAGTACAGGACCGCTGGCAAGAGTTGAACCAAATGCAGCAGATCCGATGCAGCGGTTGTAACAAATATCAACAGTTTAATGTAATCTCAC
This sequence comes from Dalbergia cultrata, assembly GCA_031216105.1. NCBI lineage: Eukaryota > Viridiplantae > Streptophyta > Magnoliopsida > Fabales > Fabaceae > Dalbergia > Dalbergia cultrata. Next base: position 4,226,841 of record CM062344.1, on the reverse strand, counting down.
TACCAAAGTTACCAGTAGTATGACATGTTCTTCAGTAATTAGAGAATCCTACCTAGCTCATATTAACATCGGTCAAATTGCAATGTAATGCTTAAGAAAAATCATGTACGATGATTTTGAATATCCCAAACATAAATATATACTATACTAAGCTAGAAATTGGAGTAAGTCAGGACAGGCAGAAGTCATTCCTCCAAATGGCTTCCAGGTTAACTTTCTATAAATCATGGTAAAGGAAACCACTATTCTGATTGCTCAAATGGGACACGAACAAACAACTGTCCATGCAGCGTCACCACTGCAGATGTCTGATGAGGATCAATTCTTGCGGGCAAACTGACAACCTGAATTCATTAAAATCCTTTAAATTAGAGTGACATAAGGAGAAACAATTAAACCATAAAAACATCGGAAGAAAATAAAAGGTGATGGTTCAAATGTGAGATGTTGTGTTTTTTTTTTTTTTTTTGGGTGCAGTGATATGTACACGGCTAGGGAGATTAAAAAAAGAAATAAAGTTGTAGCTGTAACGAGACTGTTTCACTTTAAATCGAGTGGTACTTTGGTAGGAAAGACTAAAATTGCAGTGAGCACAGACCAGGAATACAAACTTGCAACATGTTACCAAACTTGAAACAATACCAGTTTTTGAAAGAAGATAAAGCCTTACTGATATGAGGGGTTAAAAAAAAAACTCTACCTTTTTGAAAGGTGTTACACCCCAAGGATTATTGGGATGCTCAGGCTCACCGCTTATAACCAAGCGACCTGCTGGGTCTGATTGAACACGCACCTGGTCGTAGAAAGTATACATGATTATCCTTACCTTCATTGCAGAAGAGTAAATAATCATTATGTTTAAAAATTCATCATGCATAATACCTCTTCTCGCAGAAGGCCAGGAACTAAAGCATACACCTCAAAACAATCTTTCTGCACCCAAAAGTTTATGTTACAACGAGAGAATTATGTATACAGATAATATTCTATTTGATCACAAGCAAACAACGTACAGTTTTTTGCACATTGATTTTCACCCAATCAGCAGGAGGTCCAATATCAATCACAGCTGTGTCCAATCTAGCAGCCGCAGATATCAACAAAGGCAGGCAAGTCAGCAAATGAACCAAAGTGCCAAAGTAAACACTTCTAGCAAGTCTATAGGTTGGCAACACATTTCACCGGTTGACTAAAACAGATAAGTAAGCAAGTCCAATGCAAAAGATGAACAGAGACGTTGAAAATGAAGTAACCGTATCTTAACTGTGGTTTAGACGGTTTGCTACGTGCCGCTTTGACTGTGTTGTCCATGTACGATGGTTTCTTGCGTTTAAGTAAATCTGAGCCAATAAGGGGGGAAATCCAATACTGAATCAGTTAACACCCACAATACTGTTAAGAAAGAAAGCAATAGGACAAAGGACCATACTGATGCTTTTAAGCTGCTTTTCACGCTTTTGCATAGAGACAGAATTCCTATCCTAAGAAAAGCAAAAAGTATTAAACAATTATATGGGTGTAAAAGGAAAAAAAAGAAAGCAATAAAAAGGGAGAACACAAATTAATCACAACTTCAGAATTGTACCGGACCTTAATAATAGGGTCACTAACTTCACCATTGCCTAGAAGACGCTGTGAGTGCCAGCCCTGCATAGCCCGTGCTGCAGCATCTCTCCGTGCTCTACCTGATGCTGAAGCCTGGATACACTCATCATTAAAACATAAAAAGACACAAAATAGGAATAATGACAGAGACACACAGTTTAATTGCTCCTTGAAAGTCAACTATAGGAAAAAAATTTCTAGATTACAAGACAGTCAAAATTAAACCATTTTTGGACATTATTCAAGCAACTTTCACATGAAACTTAGATCACAGTTAATGACGCCTCAAACCCACGTGTATTAAGCATAAAAAATAAAAAAAAAAGCCACATGTATTCTTGGTGGAAACAAATTCTATTATGGCTTTCTCAAATTGTGAGGCAAGAGAGGACCCCACATGTAATTTAATTTCTTAAAGGCGGCAACAGCAAAATAATTATGCTACTTATCTTCACAACAATGTTAGACATGACATATGCCAGCAACTAAAATTATCAGAGATAATTTGAACTGGAAAATATGTCCATCCACAATTTTTGCTCGTATATTATTGCTCATGCTGTGAAATCAAACACAGAAAATGCATATTACCTGATTTTCAATATTCATAGGTTCAGGTTGAGAAGCAACAGGCACACTCAGCTCACCACCTTGTATTTTATGCCTTTCATAATCAAGAAGCGCCTGGAGTAGCATATCAGAAACAACAATAATGAAAGAAGGGTTAAAAAGGCAAGGATTACAGACCGCATAATTCTAAAGGCACTATATCTGATACAGTTTTCTGAAATTTAGCAAACAAGGGGGAAGTAACTAATGAAATAAGCATTAGCATGGCTGAACCATGAGAAAGGAAACAAATAGAAAATATAGCCATGTCTAATATCGAATAGATTATATGGAAATTTGGTGCAAGGCCACTAAGTAAAAGCTATGAAATTTTCTCCAATTAGACCATAGTTTGACAGTCATCATCTTACCAACCCAGAAAGGTATGGTGACAAAATATTGTCCAGGCAATTTGGGCAAATGAAGATTATCTACATAAGAAGTTAAGATTGGTGTCCAAGCAAAAAGTATATGTAGAGCTTCACAGGAACATCAAGCATGCATAGATATAAACTATATTCATTTCATGAAAAAGCCAAAACCTAAAGTACAACATGAGTCACCTTCTCATAAAATCCGCGGAAAGTCCATGAAACTGTGGTGCATGTCCTGCATAGGTTGAAAAGCAGAACATTATTAATATATCACAAATTTATCGATTCCATCCAAACAGCTCTCAGCATTAAACATCCCCCCCCCCCCCCCCGGGCGGGAACCGAATGCGGAGGCATCAAAACAAAAGATAATAACTTGAATAATGAAACAACTGCTTCAAAGCTATACTCTCTGATCAATATGGAAATCAATCAACAATTCATAATTCAATAGAAGCATCCATTTCAGTTTGTTTTCCATAGACACTTGGAACTTTGAAGATCAATTCAATTCCTCTCAAAACCCTTTCCAATAGAGACTATCATTGCACAATTGGCATTACTTTGCAAACTAGAAAGAACGCATATTGCAAATCTAACATCTAATAACACTAAGAGACACAAAGCACTGATAAAAGGTACAAAGCACAAAATGCAAACTGCCCAAGGAGACTTTTCAATGTATAAGCCATGAATTTGATCAAATCAAGAAAGTGCAAGTTGGTCCTTACTTAGGAGGTTTGAAAGACTCTCCCACTTGGCGCCATAACTTGCATGAGGTTACCTATTCATAAATATAAGCCAATTAGGTGTATTTACTGGCAGCAATGAAAACAACTGATCTGAAGTATACAAAGTAACAAACCAATAGCTTAGAGTGTAATTACTATTTAGTTTGCCTCGAGAAACAAGCCCTTGAAAATATAATCATCCAAAAATATATTTACAAATAGAATCAAATTTCATAACGCAGATGCAATTTTATAAGTAGCAACACAAATTTACACATGTTAAGTGCATTGTGACCAATTGTTCATTCATTTCATATTTTCATTAATCAATCAATAGTAGATTTAAAAATCATGGATGGAGTATTTGGCAGGCCAGTAAAAGATACCAATGATTAACATACCAATTGTCTTCAAAGCTTATGTTTGAACTGAACATCATGAGAATGTAGGATGTCGGGGAATCATAGATTTTTACAATCTTGCATGTTCGATTATAATTTGAATTATGTTTAAATTGCATACTACACTAGCAGTCTTAAATACCTAGGTATTTGATGACATAGTACCTCACATACCGATGAGAGAAAAAATGCAAACCAGATTGCTTATAGAAGTTAAAATCCTCATGTAGTCTTTCCCACTGTAAATGTGTATATATGCGCATGAGTTGTATGCAATATGCATCCATTTGTTCAGTGTATACTTCATTTTACTTTCTCATTCGACTCCTTACAGAGGACATGAGCAATTACAAGTCAAATTAATTACCTACACAAATCTGATGGTTTGTATCAACAAGCTTAACCAGTAAACTCTATCATTATTTTTAATATGGGCCTCTACTATATTTACTCATCAATAAAAAATCGACTACGTAAAATTGAGTAAGTGCTTCAACAAAATGAAAAAGGAGAGGGGGAACGAATACCTTATCATAACCACCCAGTCTCGTTACAGCTCTCCATAACCTTATAATCAATCAAATATGGATTAGGCCAAAGTTATAATATTTCAAGATTTGGCGTATTTTATATCATATTTCAAGACAGAAAAAGCTTAACGGAGCAGATAAAACTCACTTGAGGCAATTTAGTCCTTCTCCATAAAACTTGGGAGGTTTGAATTCCATGCTCCTCTCCCTAAAGAAAATTTCAAGCTCCTTCATGAAAGCTGATTGCTCCTCCTCAGTTCCTGACTCATTACCATCATAAGAATGGTCAGCGTCCAAGAAAAACATGTGCTTCGAACTTGAATTACCATTATCTGCAGGTGCTGCAGCTTGATTTTCATCAGCCTTATTCTCGGCTTCTGATACGTTCTTGATTTGAACCTTTGTATCAGCAGGAACAGTTTGGGGCGTAGCAGGCTCATTCTGACCTGATGGTATGGGTTCAACATGATCGCAACCTTTACCATTAGCCACTTCACAAGTTTCAGGCTTCACCACCGCCGCTGTTTCAGCAGTATCAACATTATTTTGACAAACATTACCATCGTTCTCAGCACCCTTATTACTCTGAGGAAAACCTTCGGCCTCCTTCTTCACCTCAGAAGCTTCTTCACACTCTGTTTTATTTGAAACCTGAGCATCAGCCTCTACTGGTACTGACTTAAGAGTATCTTCACTATTTTGAACATCTTGCTGTGGAATGCCCTTGGAAATGGCCTCTGGCTCTGCACTTTTATCCTCAGCAGGTGGCTCAGCCTTGTCCTCAGCAGGTAGTTTTACCTTAGCCCCAGCAGGTGGCTCAGACTTAGACTCAGAAGGAAGCTCCGGCTTAGCCTCAGAAGGTGGTTCTTCCTTCCCATTTTCAACATAATTTGAAATTTCCTCTACTGGAACAGGAGCAGAAGAAGCTTCAGGTTGAAATTGAACCTGAGCATCAACTAACTGCTCGTTTTCTTCCACAACCGAGGGAACACCCTGGACAGCTTCCTCCTTTTCTTTAGCATCAGCCATTTCGAAATTCTAGGCACGCATGAGAAGAATACAAAAACCTCCTACACCAACCAGGAATTTGAGATAAAGAAGATTAAAAAAAAAAAAATCCATCTCAAACACTCACCCCAACCTTAAAAAATAAAAATCACCAAATTAAACAGAAGAAAAAAATTGAAGGATAAAGAGAGAGAGGAAAAAAATCCCCTCTAAGAACTAAACCCTAACCTGTCATCTATTACTTCATACAACCATGGATAATTCATAATTCATAATTCAACCCGAAAAAAATCCACGGACCATGTGTTTGGGAAATTCACAAAGCTCGAAAATTTTCTTTCTCGGTGTTCTTCGCAGGCATTCAGGGTGAAAAGAATAAATAAATTAAATGAAAAATGAAAAATGAAGCAAAAAGCAAAAGAAGAAACAGCGTTGATGTGGTATTTACCTGTCTGAATTGGGAATTGAATGTAACCCTAAAATGCAAGAGCAAAGAGAAAGTTGAATTTTGATAAACCCTAATTGCTTGTCCTCTTGTGTTGCGCTGTGCCTGTCCGTGCGCTTTACGTGAATTTTTACCAGCAGTGTGTGTTGAAGCGGCAGATTTCGATGCGAGGTTGGTAGCACACGCGCCACGCGCCGCGCTAACCACGAGCTCAGAAAAGTCAAAAACTGCAGCCGTACTCATACGACGTCGTTGCACATTCCCCACACTATCATCGGGCCACCTGGTGCACCGCTTGAGCCCAAGTGTCAAAGTAGAGTATCCTGAAGATTGACCCAATAACAATATTCGGGTCAGTTTGATTGGCCCAATTCTCAACATAGTTTATTTTAATCCTTCTAAGGATTCATTCCACCCCGGATGATGCATACACCGAACTGCTTTCTTCCACAGGATCAGGGGAAAAAAGTGAAGGCTCATACATATCCCTCTTTTGAAAGATATTTCATAGTCATCAAAGGGATACTATAATCTTAATATGGTTTTCTTTATACATATTGTATATTTATTAATAGTGTCGCGTTTAATTAGAGAAATAAGGCAACGCTTATACTATAATCATGATTACTGATGCCTATAATCAGATAATAGGCAACGGTTCTAAAATGTTGCGTGAGTCAGAACTTGTGTTGTCTAAACCGAAGAAATCGGCAATGCATACAAATAAGGTGTTGCTTAATTACAAAGCGTTCCCTTTAGACATTATCTTGATGGAGTATTTGGCAGGCCACTATCTTCATACCAATTGTCTTCAAAGCTTTTGTTTGAGATGCCATCCTGAAAGTTTGGGATGTCTTGGAGTCATTGATTGTTTCAAATTATGTTTAAATTACAAACTTTGATGACATAGTATCTCACATTCTGATGAGAGAATAAATGCAGACTGAAATGCTTATAGAAGTTCAAATCCCCATGCAATCTTTCCCACTATAAATTTGTATATGTGCACATAAGTTGTATGCAATATGCATCCATTTATTCATAGTTTACTTTACTCCCTCCATTTCTGTATAATTGTTATTTTTTTGGCTTTTTCATGTCTAAGAATATCTGTCCATTTATAATATTTAAACAGTATTCATTTTTCTTTTCCCATTTACACTCTTAATATAAATGTGCTAGTTAGGTAATCAATATATTTATCAAGATAAATAATAATGACTATAGAAGAATAATTTTGTCAACTCATAATTTTCTATATTTATCAATTTTATTTTACTTTTGTTAATATGTATATTATTTGGTTTTTGACAATTATTCTAAAACAGGAGGACTATTTTACTTTCACAATCTAAAACTAGTCTTACCACCAGTGATGATGACTCCTCTCAGAGGACATAAGAGCACCTCCATCGCTAGCAAAATAGCGTCCCTGTCCTTGCATTAATAGTGCCCAAAGAAGGATCGGTGCGTTGGAGTAATTTGAAAAAGGGCATAGCTCATTTCACAAGCAGAGTGCATCCCTCTTAGCAGAGATGCAAATGCTCTATTTAAAATGTGACATGTGTCCATTTTTTAACAGTATTTTTCGCCAACAAAAAATAAAATTAAAATATCAATATTTTCAAATTTAACTGAAAGAGCTATTGGCAATTTGATGATTGTCACCTTATAACGGTAAAAAAAAGTTATTCTATAAATATCATTCATTCTCACTTCTATTTTTCTAACTCTATTCCAATACTTCCCAAATTTTTTCCACACAAATTATACTCATCTTGTTCAGCAAAATAAAATTGTAACTATCTTTTATTTCACAAAAAATAAATCTAAATCAATTCAATTATTTTCTCAATTACCTGTAAAATTCTAATTTCTCTAAAAATCTAAATATCCAAGATTCTTAATCTTTAAACTCTCAAAATTCAAATCAAAATTTTCAAATTCCAAATTTCTTCCAAAATCAAAACTCCCAACACCTTCAAAATTTCAATGTCCTTTTTTTTTCCATACACCCAAAGTTCACAAGCATCTCAACATCTATTCCCTACTACATTTAACCCATCGTTAGGAGTTATGAGTACTTCGTCTTTCCCATTTCAAACCCAAATAAGTGTTCATCCTTCAGGATTAGCCGATGTTGGTAGGTCAGATGACCCATCGCCTCAAACCTTGATAAATTTGACTCCAAGTTCACAACATTCGAAGTTTTCCATACAAGGTGAGCTAGATGATATCGACTTCAATGATGACAGATTTTAAGATTGCAAGTAAGAGAGCAGTCACTGGCTATGGGAAGAGGATGAATTGTTGATTAGTGCATGGTTAAACATCTCAATGAATTCTGTAGTTAATACATACCAAAAGGGTGATACATTTTGGAATTGGATCCATGCGCATTGCCTGGAAAGCAACCGCAACATGAAAAGAACAATTAGTGGGATCAAGAAACAATGGCATAAGATCAACTAGCTAGTTCAAGCATTTGATGCTTATCACAATCAAGCACATTGAAATATAAGAAGCGGTTCAAATAATGACAATATAATGGAGCTGGCTCATCAATTCTATTTCAAAAGGTCTGAGAGGAAATTCACTCTTGAATGACACTCAACACAAAGTGGGGGTTTCAAGAGAACAAAAATAAGTGCTTTTGGAGCATACTCATCCTCGTCAAATTCAGAAACACTATCGAGTGAAGATATTGATGTGGAGTCTCCAGTTCGTCCGCAAGGAACCAAAAGTTCCAAAAGGAAAGGAAAGAAGAAATCGAAGGTGCCCCGAGGATATAGATAAAAAAGTTAACGTGCTCAAAACCGTTACTGCTAGGAGACTATCCCTCATGGAGAGACATGTGAGTACTAAGAAAATAGAGTTAGCCGACAAGGAAAATGATAGGGAGTTTAAGCATGAAAGGATGGAAATCAAGGAAAGGGAGCTAATGGATAACAAAAAGGAAAGAGACATAGAAATACTTTATAAGGATGCATCAACAATGACTGTCAAACAACGATATATTCATGATAAGTTTGTGGAGAAAATTATAGCAAAGTATTTTTAGTTAAGTGTTGATTGTATTGGTAGGGTCAATGTTTATTTCAAATTATGCAAAGTTGTTGATCATGTTTTGTGTTTTTAATTTGTTATGGTTGTGGCAATGTATTGTATTTTATAATTATAATTGTATCATTTAATTTTAAAAATCACTCAAGCTTATTGAAATGTAGCTATTGCAAAACTAGCCGTTGCGAAATTAGCTGTTGTGTACTAACTTGTAAATTCACCACTCTTCCATAATTAATCACTGCATCTTCCTTCTTTTTGCTATCAAAAGCCTTAAATATCATCTACAGTCACTGACATCTCTCAAAAAATACTTTTTCCACCAGCAATCATCACTAAAATATCTATTAATACAAATGGTCGAAAACTCTAACCCTTATAACAACATGTCTTTTGACGACTTGTTTAATAATGCTTTGTACGATGATTTAGATCAACCTGATAAAACGAATTTGGATGATTGGATTGAAGAATTATTGTTCGATAATTCAGAGGAGCGTGAATTACAACAACTCATTCAGGAAAAGTATGAGCAAAGTTCTTCCTCCACTTCTTGTAGGTGGATAGGTAGAGATTGTGAATCAGGACATGAACTTCTTTTAAGTGACTACTTTGCACCTAATCCGATGTATCCTCTTGAGACATTCCGGCGAAGGTTCCAAATAGAAAGACATGTCTTCATTCGCATAGCGGAGGCTTTTTTAAATGTTGATCCATATTTCTAGCAGAAGGTTGATGTTACTGATAGGAAAGGCTTATCCCCACTGAAAAAATGCACGACTGCCATGCGCATGCTAGCATATAGAGTATCAGCTGATTTAGTCGATGAATATGTGCAGATATGTGAAAGCACCACAATTAAGTGCTTAGAGAAGTTTGTCCAAGGTGTGATATTGGTTTTTAAGACTGAATATTTGCCAAAACCTAACTCAAAGGATGTACAACACCTGCTTTAAGTGGCTGAGGTCCACGATTTCCTTGGCATGATGAGTAGCATCAACTGCATTCATTGGCAATGGAAAAATTGCCCAAAAGCATGGAAAGGTATGCATATGAGTGGTTACCATGGAGTCGCAACTATAGTACTCGAAATTGTGGCTTCATTTGATCTTTGAATGTGGTATGCGTTTTTTAGAGTTGCCAGTTCAAACAACGATATCAATGTATTAGACCGCTTACCAATGTTTGATGAAGTTCTGAATAGTCGTGCTCCAAAAGTAAATTACATTGTTAATGGTAATAATTATACTATGAGTTACTATTTAATAGATGGTATATATCTTGAGTGGGCAACATTTGTTAAAACTATTGGATTTATGCGGAAGCGATTTAAAGACCTAGTACATCGGTATGCTTATCGAATCATCATTGTTTCATAAACACACAAGGAATATTACCTCTCGGAGTGTGGATCTTTGATGATCTCCCTCGCCTTAGAATCCTTGTGTCACCGCACCATTGATCTCCTTATAGTCGGTTGACAGCAGACCTTCCAGACTATGTCTCAAGGGGAAGGAGAATAGTGTGTGGGCACTTTCTGACTATGTCTCAAGGGGAAGGAGAATAGTGTGTGGGCACTTTCTCTCAATCAGGAGATGACTTTGCCTCTACCTCTGTAGCTACTCTCTCTGCTTATGGAGAGGGTTAAGTGTAGTATATATATGGGTTCCTAGAAAACCTAACCCTTAGATGTAACGGGCTCTAAGTTTTTTGGGCTCTTCTTACACACTAGGCCCTATTGGGCTTTAGTGAAAGAGCAAAAACCTAACAATCTCCCACTTGCTCTTGAGTACAAACTTGAGCTTAAAGCCCAAGACTATGTAACTCACTAGTCATCATCAACTGAAATTTCCCCATCCCTTATCTTGAGCTAGTCTGGGGATCTACCAACTGTTATTAATCAAGGCTCATGATAATCAACAAATGATTATCTAATTCGGTGCTACTCCACTAAAAGCCCGAACTTGAACTCCAAGATTAATAACATATATAACATGTATATGCATCACCCCTTTGTAGAACGTTTATAATTGATTGACTAGTTTTCTGTTACCCAATCAATTATTTATTCCCTTCACTATGATAGTTTCTCTAATGGATTACATGCACTGGCCAATGTCTTCAATATCTAAGTACCGAAACATATCAAGGGGACATTTCCTACAAATTTCATATTGTTTATCTCATAAATACCGATAATCAAACAATCTCACTCCCAAAATACCGAGTTATTGGCCGTCAATAGATCGCACATCACCCGTTGGTAAATCAAAGAATGAAAACTATTTGATTACCTATTTATAATAAACTCAGAAATAAGAGCAATTTTATAACTATAGTTATCTGGAGATTTGATACCTTATGACAGAAAAAACACCCTTAATCAAATCTCTCCTTGATCCTTTCAATGTGAATGTTAATTCACACCAATGTTTTACAATGATTCGGACAAAACCATTTCATAAAATATTGCAGCCTAAATGAAGTGCCCAACTTTATTTAACAGCTGTGAACCTGTTCATCAATTATGAGAACCTATGATCATGTCCTCCATGAATGTATCCATATGATCATATACTTCACAATTGATCCGGACCTTAGTGTTTGTAAATAGTGTGCGGAATAAATGAATAATACCTCATTTATAACATTCAGAAAAATTACAATGTCATAATGTCTTGCTCAAAAAGCAGAAAAACAACAAAGTGAAATAACAACTTCCTAAAGCTATAGCAAATCTGGAATCCTCCTAAGACCCATAGATGTTATATGCCTCTCGAATACACGTTCAGGCAAACTCTTAGTAAAAGGGTCAGCAAGGTTCTCGTCCGATGCTATCTTGACTACCACTGTATCTCCTCTTTCAATTATATCTCGGATCAAGTGGTACTTCCTCTCTATGTGCTTTTGTCTTTTGTGACACCTTGGTTCCTTGGACTGTGCTACTGCCCCACTGTTGTCACAGTAAAGTGTGATGGGACGACTAACACCTAGTATCACCTGAAGATCCGTTAGGAACTTCTTTAACCGTGCGGCTTCCTTTGCAGCCTCAAAAGCAGATACATACTCAGCCTCTGTGGTAGAGTCAGCCACACATGATTGTTTGACACTCCTCCAACAAATGGTCCCACCATTAAGAGTGAACACATACCCAGAGGTGGATTTTCTTGAGTCAATGTCTCCTTGGAAATCTGAGTTTGTGTAACCAATGGTTTCAAGACTCCCACTAGAATAGACCAACATATAATCTCTCATTCTCCTAAGGTACTTGAGTATATGTTTAACCGCTATCCAGTGTTCCTCTCCAGGATTAGATTGGTATCGACTTACTACTCCCAATGCATAGCAGATATCTGGTCTGGTGCACAGCATAGCATACATAAGGCTACCTACTGCTGAAGCGTAAGGTATCCTACTCATGCGTTCTCTCTGCTCAGGAGTTTTAGGAGAATGCTCCTTAGAGAGATGAATCTCATGCCTGAAGGATAAAATTCCCTTCTTGGAATTCTCCATGCTGAACCTGAAAAGTATTTTGTCGATGTAGTTAGCCTGGGATAATGCCAATACCCTATTCTTCCGGTCTCATAAGAGTTTAATTCCAAGAATATAATTGGCTTCCCCAGGTCCTTCATATCAAAATGCTTGTTTAGCCAGGTCTTTATACCTAACAATACCTCTGTATCAATTCCAATAAGGAGTATATCATCCACATAAAGTACTAGAAAAGATACTGCGTTACCTTGGATCCTTTTATACATACACGGCTCATCAGGACTTTTCTCAAAACCATAAGACTTAATGGCTTGATCAAACTTGATGTTCCATGATCTGGACACTTGCTTAAGTCCATAAATGGACCTTTGCAACTTACATACCATGTTTTCTTGCCCTTTGGCTATGATCCCTTTTGGTTGCTGTATATAGATATCATCTTCCACATTTCCATTTAGAAAAGCAGTTTTGACATCCATTTGTCAAATCTCATAATCAAGATTTGCTGCAACAACTAAGAGAATCCGGATGGACTTGAGCATGGCAACCGGCGAAAAGGTTTCTTCATAATCCACACCTTCTATTTGGGTGTACCATTTCGCCACCAATCTAGCTTTGAAGGTTTCAACCTTCCCGTCCGATCCTCTCATTCTCTTGTAGATCTATTTACACCCAATGGGTCTTACCCCTTTTGGTGCATCTACAAGAGACCAAACTGAGTTGGAATACAAAGAATCCATTTCACGATTCATAGCCTCAAGCCATTTCTGAGTATCAACATCTCCCAGTGCCTCGTCATAACTCGTGGGATCATCATCTTCTTCAATGATGACATCCTGAAGCGATTCGCCCAACAAGAGAAATCTTGCGGGTTTACGAATCAATCTCCCACTACGACTTTGCCGCACTTGTTGTTATGCATCTACAAGGAGATCCAAGTTTGGTGGGTTAACAATTTCTAGATGAGGACCCTCATTAAGTGGATTAACCAATTCATGATTTTGTTGTTCTTCCACAAGCGGTAACTGCATCTCTACAGGTTCCACTTGTTGATCATCATGCTGAACTTCTGGTTCTATTTATGGTTCCTGTGTGTGTTCAACAACAGGTATATTTTCCCCTCTTTGAACAACCACTAGAACAAAAGCTGGAACCGCCTGAAGTTGAGGTGAAACTTGATCCGAGACTAACTCATCAAGAATAACCTTACTCTTTGGTTTATAATTTGCCATATAGTCCTCCTCTAAGAAATTCGCGTGTGTGCTCACTATGACCTTCTTTTCTTTCGGACTATAAAACAACCAGCCTCTGGTTTCTTTAGGATAGCCTATAAACATGCATACTTCTGTACACGAGTCCATCTTATTTGGCTTCTGTTGTAAGACATGTGCCGGAGTATCCCAAATCCGAATATGATTCAAGGAGGGCTTACACCCTTTCCATAGTTCTATTGGTGTCTTTGAAACCGTTTTGGACGGAGCTAAGTTCAATAGGTACATAGCAGTTTCTAAGGCATATCCCCAAAATGAATCAGAAAGAGATGAATAACTGAGCATAGATCTTGCCATTTCTAAAAGGGTTCTATTTCTCCTTTCAAAGAACTCCATTCTCACTGGGTGTCCCTGGAGAAAATAATTGTGAAACTATCCTCTCTTTGGTCAGGTAAGACCTGAACTCTCCAGATAGGTATTCACCTCCTCGGTCAGACCGAAGAGTCTTGATTTGAACACCAAGATGCTTTTCTGCCTCAGCCTTGAACTCTTGGAATTTTTCAAAAGCTTCAGACTTGTGACGCATCAGGTACACATGTCCAAATCTAGAGTAATTATCAGTAAATGTGATAAAATACTCATACCCGCCTCTAGCCTGGACATTCATTGGTCCACACACATCAGTATGTACCAATTCCAATTGAAGTGTGGCACGATTTCCCTTGGCCTTGAAAGATCTCTTAGTCATTTTACCCTCTAAACAAGATTCACAAACTGGTATCAGTTCAAAGTTCAGGGATTTTAAAATCCCACTATTGACTAAACCTTGTATCCTATTAGAGTTAATATGACCCAATCTTAAATGCCAAAGATAAGTTTCATTGGAAACTTCTCTTTTCTTTGATGAATGAACATGCTCAACATCTCCTAATTCAACATGATTAACTTCACAGGGCACAGGACTAAGGAAATAAAGACCATTAAATATTACGCCGGAACAAATAAAAGAAGATGAACTTATTATTGAAATTAAGGAATTAAACTGAACTGTCAAACCATGTTTAACTAAACAACTAATAGAAATTAAATTCCTCTTAAAATCCGGAATAAATAAACAGTCTTCTAAAACCAAAGTTCTGCAATTATCAAAAGATAAAACAACTTGTCCCACTGCTAGTGCAGACACAAGCTCCCCATTTCCAAGCTTCAAAATTCTTTGTCCTTCACTTATAGGCAAGCTATGTTTGAACCACTGCAAAGAGTAACAAACATGGTTAGTGACTCCTAAATCAATGATCCATTTATCATTGTAATTCTCCACTAAACAAGCCTCAATCACATGTAAATTACCTATACCTGGTTATTCATACGTGGGCAATTTTTCTTCCAATGCCCTTTTTGTCCGCACTTGAAGCACTTGCCTTTTGGCTGCTTCATTGCAACTGGTTTGGCAACTAGAGCACCTAATTTCTTCTTTTTCTTATTCTTGTTCCTTCCTTTGGGTTTCCCCTTAGGTTTCACAGAACTTTCACCAGCAAAAAATGCACTGCCCTACTTGCCTAGAGACTGTTCAGCACTCTCAAGCTCGTGCATCAGCTGAGTAAGGTCAAGATTCATCTTATTCATATTATAATTCATCTTGAACTGATTGAAGTATTCAGGCAGTGATTGCAAGAGAAGGTCAACTTTTACTTCTTGTTCAAATCTGACCCCATGGTCTTCAGCCTTCTTGAAGTTTGCTATCATTGTCAGACAATGATCCCGCACACTTCCTCCAGACATCACTATCTTGGTGACTGCATTCAGCGCATTCTGCCTAGCAGAGCTGCTAGATGTAGCAAACATGCCATTAAGAGTCTGGAGCGTCTTTGCTCCACTCTCAATCATGCTCACTTGCTCCTGAAGGTGGTAGCGATCAAGCTAAAATATAGCAATGATCGCCACATTTGCCATCTCCCACCTTTCCTTCTCCTGCTGAAGACGTGTCTTTGTTGCCTCAGGCGCATCTTCAAAGAGTCGCTACTGCATAAGGATAGTCAGAACAAAGTTGAGCTTTTCATATTGAAGAACAATATCCAAATTAGTTTTCCATTGTTTGTAGTTTGTACCATTCATAGGTTTTTGACTCAAGATAGTAGCTAAAGGATTGAATGAAGACATTTTTCTGAAAATAAGAAAAAAAAAACACTAATTACAAACTATAATAACTATAAACAGATACTGCGCTAATAGATTCTGATAACTAATACTCGTTTATAGTTTAACAATCTATTAGTTATCTTTACAAGGCTTACGATGGGCAAGATACTTATAAAACTAATATTGTTATTTTGGGCCTTCAGTTCCATTGCCAGAGCCTCGATGGGAGGGTTAACAACTTTACCAAAGTTGAATGTATTTAACCATTGTTTACTTTCAAAATTCTCTTTGGTGTCTAAGTGTTGCTGATTATGGGCCGTACAAAACTTTACTAAAATTTTTAAAATATTAAGGTTTAATCTAGTGAAATTCGATTATCCTTATCCGATGGGACTTCAGTGATAACCTTTTCACTAATAAACCCACAATTAGAGCCCGCAGGTTTTTAAATTAATTACTTAATAAAAAACCTTCACCCATTCAATATTTTAAAATTTATAATTTTCCAATTTCCAAGAATTGTTTAAATTCGAGTATTCTTTGTTTGATTTCAAAAACTATGTAAGCACCCGCAAGCCAATGAACGTGCAAGCTTAGCTTATCGAAATTTTAAAATCATTAAGGTCCTAAAATCCGGTCATAATAGGCAGCGTGTGCTCCACACAATCATGATACATGATTGTGGTATGCAGCGTATGTTAACACATGAACATTTTAGAAGACCCACAAATTACTCGCAATATAAACAGTTCTCTTAGGAAATAATTTAGATTATTTGTCTTGATTTTAATTATTCAAAATTAATTAATTCAATCATTAATATAGATTTTTAACAAAAATCATAATAATTTTAATTAATTTTCGAGAATAATTTTGAATCAAAATAATCTTATAATAACTATCATACTAGTCGCGGAATGACAAAATAGCTATTATGCTAATGTAATTTTCAAGTTATGAAGCAATATGGCACCACCTATTCTATATGACATGTTATCACAATAAGCATGTTATCTATCATATAATTCATCCATTCATAAAATAAAGCAATTTAAATAAAATAGACTTTAATCCATGGTTTCCTAGAGAAAATAAAATAAAATAAAATAACCAAAAAATGTTCCAGTCCTTCTTGTCCTTCCTTTTAGTCCATAGGTATTTATCTCAAGCCCTTTTATGGCAACTATGGGTCCATAAGCCCAAAATACCAAATTTTGGCAAGAAAACCTAAGACAACTTCAAGGAACCCTAACTATTTCGTCCATTGCGCCGTCACCCGAACTCGGATCAGCACGAAATTTTAGGGTTAGGACCGCCATGAAGAGACGAAGCCAACGCCATTGGAATCACCCAATTTGGATGTCCCACGCGCCCTCACTCTCTCCATCTTCACAGGTGCGTGGAAACCACTCTCAGAAACTTCTGGAGGCGCGTGGCGGCACGTGGAGGCTCTCCTGGCCGGGGTCCACCCACCATTTTGTTCATTTTTCCGTCCTCTTTCCAACGATATATGATACATCCAATTCCAAGATCCAGAGGTCCACGAACATGTCCAAACAGTGACGAACGTCCTTCTTTTTGCATCTTCTTTTATTACAACTTTTGTATAACATAAAAAAAAAATATACAAGAATTGAAATAAAAAAAAATCAAGGAGGAAACCTAATCATATGGGATTAGCCTCCTTGTTACAACCCAAGAAAATACATTCAAATCTCTACCATGGATTAAAGTTGAAAACCAAATAAAGCATTGATTTTTTATGAAAAGAATTATAAAGATAAACATACAACACATATGATCAACAAATATAGAATCCTAGGTGCCATATTTCACGAAGCAAACTAATTACATGAATAATGAAACTAGATTCACATACCAATGTACAGTCACGCTCTGATACCAATTGTAGAAACTATTGGATTTATGCGGAAGCGATTTAAGGGTCTGGTACATTGGTATGCTTATCGAATCATCATTGTTTCATAAACACACAAGGAATATTATCTCTCGGAGTGCAGATCTTTGATGATCTCCTTCGCCTTAGAATCCTTGTGTCACCGCACCATTGATCTCCTTGTAGTCGGTTGACGGCAGACCTTCCAGACTATGTCTCAAGGGGAAGGAGAATAGTGTGTGGGCACTTTCTCTCAATCAGGAGATGACTTTGCCTCTACCTCTGTAACTACTCTCTCTGCTTATGGAGAAGGTTAAGTGTAGTTTATATATGGGTTCCTAGAAAACCTAACTTTTAGATGTAACGGACTCTAAGTTTCTTGGGCTCTTCTTATACACTAGGCCCTATTGGGCTTTAGTGAAAGAGCAAAAACCCAACAAAAACAATCCTGCGACCACAAGGTGATAAGCATAAATTATTTGCATAATATCATGAATCACAAAAAAAGGATGTAGAGAGAGCGTTCGAAGTATTGCAAGCTCGTTTCGCAATTATACACAGCCCAACACGATTTTGGGAGAATAATAAGCTTGCGCACATAATGAGAACCTTCATCATATTGCATAAAATGATTGTTGAGGATGAGAGAGACATGTACGCATGTAATTTTGCTCAACTTCTCTCTTATGGCAATGTGGATAATGGCATATCACAATCGAAGTTGGGAAAGAAAAACTTTACCCTGTACAAGAGGTTTATCCAAATATATGTCCAACTTCGTGATAAACAGAAAAATTGATAGCTAAAGGCAAACTTGTTGAACATATATGGCAATTTCATAATGGTCGTCAAGTATAGTTCTTAGTAATATAATATTTCAATTATGCATCGTTGTTGGTCATATTTTATTTTCATGTATTGTTGTTATTAATCATGTGATTTTTTTAAATATATCGAATGCTTGTTTTAGTTTCAATAATATTTGTTTGAATTTTTCACAGTTTAATTTTTTAAAAAGTTTGCACAATATTTATTTGGAATTTAATTTACTAAAAATTAATTTAAAATTTAAAATATTTAAATATTTTATTTTATTTTTTTAAAATCATAAATAAAATCGCATAATAAAAGATATTAAAATAAAATATTTCATAATAATATTAATTTTTTAAAATATCAAGTTGGAGAGGAGATAATCACTATGAGTCTCTATTTATCTTTTTATAACACCTTAATTATGTGCCTTTGGTGGGGCCCAAAAGAGGGACCAAATTGAGTTCCTCTATTGGAGATGCTCTAAGTTATTACAAGTCAAATCAATTACCCACACAAATTTGATGGTTTGTGTCTGACAAGCCTAACGAGTAACTTCTGACATTATTGTTAGTATGAACCTCTACTACATTACTCATGAATCGAAAAAGACCATGAGGTACGGATGTTGTTCTGTTGACCCCGAATTAAGAATTTATTTTTCAGAAGTTAATTGGATTAATTTTTTTAACCGACAAGTATTGGCATTAGAATTTAATTGATGTGCATTGTTAGTGTTAATGGGGTTGATAGACTCATATTTAAGAGTGGAAATAGGTCAGATTATTAAAGGATAGTAATCCAATATCTAGAAATGAGAAGGCATATCAATTATCAATTTAAAATATAATTAAAAAAAGTAAAATAAAAAGAAAAGAAAAAAGATGTCGAGCCTTCTATTGATTAACAAAATAATATAAAATCACATATTTGAATAACATCCAGTCTAAAACTATCAAACAACAGTTAGAAGTATATAGATTATCAAAAGAACCAAAAATAACAAATAATATTTTCAATTCTAACTGATGAAGAACATAAACAACTAAAAAAATTGAGAAATTGAGAATTGAACAGTATTAGAGATGGCAAACAAATCAATCAACCTCCAGTCACCATAGCTTGATCTGTTTCAGAAAAAAACAAGATGGAATTGTCAACCCATCTTATTTTTATCAAGTTTCTGGGTTAATCTATTGTTTAAGAAAAAATAGTTGAAATTTTGCCTCCTCTACTTCTATTGCCGGAAATAGGGTGCCCAAAAAGCTTCTCATGTTATCAGATAATTCATGACTTACAAGCATTCCTGTATTCTTTATTGCTTCAGCAGTGATAAACAAGGATTGGAAATAATTTTGGGCAATGACATAAATGTCCTTGTACTCTTAAACCCCGTTACCGGATGAATCTTTCAAATTATTCATTTTATTCTTCCTTTTTCACCGCATTAATTAAACCTTCGGTATTTATGCATGCCACATAAGATAATAATCTTCATATTAGGCATGAGATAGATTGATGGTCATGTATATATAAATTAATACTAATATAAAGAGTAAGCTAGAATGTTAATATGGGAAAATTATACATAGTCAAGTGCACTTCCTCATTATTGAGTTTTTTTCTGATCTTTTTGGCTTTCTAACTTTTAAATGTGACATGATCGATATATATATGTGTGTGTGTGTGTATGATGTCATATACAAATGTTACATGAGAGGATCCGTAGTTTTAGTCTTGTCGGAGCATTATAGCTAATTAATCAGCATATAAAATGTGTACATTCTTAGTTTTGTCACTTAGTGTAATCATCATCAACGGTAATGATGTATACATGATCATATTATTGTTAGAAGAATAATGATATAATATTTGGATTGAAAAATTAGACCACGATAGGAATATAATTGAAAAAAAAAGGTTATTGAGGTAATTCCAATTTTTCTTTATCCCTCTTTATACTTCAAATTATTACATTTATAATGATATTGGCATTCTAGAACTTTCCCTTAATAATAGAATGTTCTCATTAAATATTCTTTCCTATTATTGACAACTCTTATCCTAACTCTAAAATTTTCCTCACAAATATTCCTTCATATACAGTTCTCATTTCTCCGCTTGGACACCATTTTGGAGCCAATGATGGTTCGTCTGTTCGAAGGCTGGTGAAGTTGGAGTTGATGCAGGTTGGAGGACTCAGTTCCATGATATCACCTCCGTTTGATGGGTTAGGGCTTGTGTCTTGGTATCGTGCATAGCTTAGGGTGTTTGATGTTGGTTTTATATTTCTATTATGTTGTTTTTCATTTTCAGCACTCTGTTGGGGTAGAATATTTAGGAATATTCTAAAATAAGTATTATAGGATGACAACATTTATAGGAATAGATATGTAGCGGAAGGATCGCAGATTCTTCACATAATTATAAATGTAATCTTCTAGAATGAATAGAGCGATGAAAAAAATTGTTAGTCAATATTCATTCCACCATGGGCCTCTCTTTTTTTCTTTTTCTTTATTTGGACAACATGGGCCTCTTGAACACGTGGGTAAACAACCAGAGACGGTCCACCCCACAGAAGCAATAGTACTTGAAAGAAGAAGAACCAATTTGATATATCTACTGGCAGTGTACTTGATATAAATATTTTTTTTTCAGAATATGTTCAATTTCAAATAAAATTATCTTTTAAAATACATCTCAGTTTCACATTTCAATAAAGTATATTTTTTTTATTCCATCAATACCCTTGAGTGATCAATAAACATTAGTGTAGCTTTTTAGTTTCAATCCTTTAATATGGTCCATAATTAATGATTATTAGGGTATATTAATTTATACACTAAAATTTTATATAGAAGTATTCTATTACCATATCATTTATCACCTTTTTTAACATATGTATTTGTCTAAATTTGACAACTAATTTGCAAGAGGGGTAATTTTTATAATAGATAATATATAAATGATTAATGTGCATTGTTATAAATAATTAAATATGCACAAATAACACATTTTAAAAATTTAGTATTAATAAAATTTAAAAATAGATACGATCAATAAATACTTAAAAGGAAAAAAAATGTGATATTATAAAAATTAAGTGTGTAGGTCTTATACAAAATAACAAAAGAGTTACAATTTTATTGTAGTTTATATTCAAAACAATTTTTCTTTACAAATGTGATTGATATGATAATCTCTTCCATACAAAAGTTCTCTCTCTCATGATATATTGTTAAAGTTGTTCACAAAAAAAGAAATCACTAATTCTACTTAATATGCCATTGAAAATATTTATATATATTTGCTGTTATTTATTATCTATAATAAATGGTAACATTTAGAGCAAAATTTTATCTATGTCTCCCAAATTTTATCAAGGTTTTGACTTAGTCCATTTTTTTTTTAATTTTATTTATGTCTTTAACATTTTCAGAACATCTGAATCTTACTCTTTCAATAGATGAAATATAACTTATGGGAATTTTTTTTTGATGTATAAGTCAAACTACAATTTCAAAAAACTATAACAAAACATAAAATATCAAATATTAAAGGATCATAATAAAACATAAAATGTCAAGTTTCCATTCATAAATTAAATATCATTTACATTTTGAAAATAATTAAACAAACAAACTTTCAAACTAAATCAAAACTTTAATAAAATATGAGAGACATAAATGAAGACTTATCCACAATGTTTATAATGTTCATTAGTTATTTCTTTCTTTCTATAATCTAAATCATTTAGCAACAATAAACTATTAAATTAACTCGAAAATTTTAAACTTGTAAAGGTCATTCCAACAAAAGCTTTTGAAGATTTTTCATTACTCAAGCAAATTTTTAGTCACAATAAACACAATTTCTTTATATTTCTATATGAGATTATCAACCCTGTAAACAAATAAAAATATTTAAAACAAAATCAGACAATAATCACTCACAAATTAGGATCACCTATGTGGGGTTCAAATTAATATTACGTATATGGGTCAAATATTTTCTTTATAATAGTAACTTTTTAAAATTAATTAAATGTAATTTATTTTATGAAAAAATAATTTCTTTAACTGAAAATTAATTTATTGAATGCTAATACTTTAATAAAATAATTCATGAAAATAAAATTACACCATTATGTTTTTCTCCTAAACTAATGAATTTCATATTTTTCTCGCTGTGGTGTACTATATATATATATATATTTTGGTTACTTCATGCCATAATAAAATTTCGGAAAACATTTTTCAAACCAAGTGGGTAACTACTCAATGCATTAGGTTGAATATTTTTTATTTAAATTCTTCAATAATAAATCAAATATTTAAAAACATTTTTCTAATATGTTGTTTGAAAATTGAAAACAAAATCCATTCACTTCGGTCATGTAGTTGAAAGATAAAAACATGTGAAAATTAATGGAAAATGAAAATAGTGGAGGGGGCTTTTGATTTAATTTCTGTACATATTTTGATTAGATGGCATTTAATTTTCTTAATTATTTTGATTAATTTGGATTAGATTAACTTTATTATAGGAATTCATAAATTCTAAACTACACAAATAAACACCCACACAAATTATCTACCTGGAATGGATACGCCTGGTTGAAAGATTTGGGCTTTGAGCCAAAAAATTGATAAGATTTTTAGTTTTTTGGAAGCCAACTTTTGCACATTGATTCTTAAATCTCAAACTACAAAACATATGTTGCCACAAAAGAAGAGATTATAGAAATTATTTATGTAAAAAAATATTTAATTAAAATTTTCAAAGTTTGCATGCAATTAAATTAAATTTGAACGACAAACTATTTTAACCTATTGTATTATAAAAAAATTAAGAAATTTAATTTTCAGTAATGGGTTTATCTTTTCTCAAATAGCTTTCCAAACCATATTTCATTTAAATATATAAAGCCAAGTTTGGAAAATTATTTTCTAGTTACAAAAAATGTGACATCACAATTTAAATATATTATTTTTTATATTTTTTTCAACACAAAGTAGCTAGCCCATATAAGAGTAGCTTGTAAAGGTTAATATAACCACCTAGTGTTGTGGGATCACATGTGATATGCTATTAGAGTAGGAGGTGAGGCTTTTAATTAGTTTATTTACAAAAATTTTGGACGGGAAACATGGACCGTGAACAAGAGAGCTACAGTGGACATAGGCACACCCTATTTGTATAGTGCATAGATAGATGTCAAAAAGTTGGCCCTACAATAATTTGTAATCAACTCATCTAACGTTCAAAAATTAAAAACATTTATTGAATTGTATATCTTTTTTAAAAAAATTAAGGAATTTTAATAAACTTATAGTTGTGTGTACTTTACGTGTTTTCAATACATTAACTTAATATTATGTCCCTTATTCTTGTTTCTATCATTAAATAAATTTATATCTTTAGTGTCTCATATTTCTATTCCGAGGTCAAATAACTAATGCTATTTAGAGATTGAGGACACTGACTTAGAAGACTCAAAATACAGATAAACATCAAAACACAAACATTTTTTGGTGTTATATACTTTGCTATCGTCACGTCGTTTGGTACTATTTAACCATTTTGAAATGTAAATCATTACCCTTGATTCCCGATTTATACATCGCTCTGCGAAATAGTTTCAGAGCCATTTATCATTTTGCAAATATCTACTACTATAACACAACAATAATGATAGTCACCAAACAATTTAAAGCCAAAGCTTCTTTTTAACCACTACAACAACAATAATGATAAACGTTTTAAATGCAAAGGAAGCATTTCTCTGGAATAATGATGTGGGAACCTTTGGAACGGACACGTTGCTGAATGGAGTGTCTGAGCTACTCAGACGAGTCCGTTCCCCTAATTAATTAATTATGAAAAACTCTTATTTTAACACTTAAAAATATATATCTAATAAAAATATTTATTTTATTATCATTAAATATGATGATGATTTTAATTTTCTTCACTTATTAATTATATCCAAAGATAATTGAATAAATGTCTTAATTAGATATTAATTTTTAGATATTAAAATAATAATACATTCAATTCTGAAAACGAAAAGTAGTAGAGTTGGGGGCTATATTCATTTATTATAAAATTTTAGATTTTAAACCTAAAATACTTATGAATAAAAAAAAAATAAAAATCACTGGACTATCTATTCTATTGCCTTTCATTTTATTTATTTATTTTTGCATTTTCCTGTTCTCCCAAACATTGCAACGTACATTATTATCATCATCATCACCATCACCATTTATATACCCAAAAAAAAAATTACAGTAACCATTTGTCAATGTTAAATATTTAATTTTAAAAATAATAAGATACCAAGGGTCAATTTAATAACGAAATAAAAATAAAGATACAAATTTATGAATTAAAATCATTAATTAATAAAATAATATAAAAAACTCCATACCAAATTGATCCTAAAAGATCAAAACTTCCTTTTATTCATTCATTTTATGAAACCTTGAACAAGGTGAACTTTTATTTGCATTTCTCTTCCCTTTTCTCGTTTTCTAACAAACCAAAGCAAACATTTTTAGCATTTGTTGAGTCAAATACTTATTACCAAGTATGACTTGCTCAGATGTCAAAACTAGTACACTAACCCGTGCATAGCACGGCAATGAGTACACGATTAAAATAAAATACTAAATAATTAACATATGACACTGTGAAATGAAAAATGTATGATGCTCTACGTAATCATATTGCACGGGGTAATGCCAGGGAGAAAATACCCACCTGATGTATAAGATTACACCAGAAGATTCAATGGTTGGCTGCAAGTCTTGAAGATCAATATATATATATATATATATATACCTTCGGGGTATCTACCATTGATAGTGATGAATAATTATTGTGAAATGAGAATTCTTTTAAGAGGATAAACCTATAGTCACAAAATTCTCTCTATACACGTAGCCAAAAATAGAACTCATGACTAGACGAGCATTTGATTCGGGATATATTTAATTATTTTCAGGAATAAATAGTTGATAATGATACTTTCCAAACGTTTGTTACAAGTTTATAAATTTTTTTCCAAATATTAATTATTCCGTGGAAAAAGATTTTTGTATAATTTAGCGAATGTTTAATGCTAAACAAATAATTTTTTAAAGATATTTGAAAATATGATTACTAGTAACCTAATTTTAAACCTTGAAACAAACACCTCGTAGATATTTAACGAACCCCACTGACATATAACTTAATAGTACTATTAATGTTAGTTAAATAATATTATTTTTTTCAAATGTTATTCATGCACTCCAATTCAACTTGACAGTTTATTATAATTGTTAGATTAAATGTACTACTAATTTAAGGAAAATATTGGACAATCAGAATTTTATTGTTATACTTTTTTGTTAAAATGACGTGATATTATTTTTAACGATAAATAGGTATTTTTGTATTCAACAATTGTATTTGAATTTTGACCAATTCTGGGAACTATTTTGATAAATAATCCTAGAAATGTAGCATCAGTCTAAATCGAAAGTTATAGAGTTGATACCATTGATGAAATTTTATTTTTTCAAGAGCTTTGCAAGATTATGCCAAACTTAGAGAAATATATTTATTCATTCCCCTTGGCATAACCATAATGTTTCCTGTTAAAAATAATAATAATAAATAGTTAGCCCACCAAACAATAATTAAAGGCAATATACTAAATGGCAGTGTTCATTTTCTTTTCTGAAAATAGAACCAGCATTTTACTTTGAGCCACTCTTATTTTATTTATTATTATTATTTGGGGAGCCGAGCAACCCAGTTATGATTGATTTGGTATTACAGTAACTTTTTAAATGATCATTGTTAGATCAAAAATATTATTGTAATATTCGTAAGTCTCACTCAATTATCATTAAATATGATAATAATTTTCAATTTACCCATTCATTCATCCGCCTATTTTTGGTGTTGGGATAACAATGCCTTGCTAATGCTAAATAGTACCATGAGAAACATACGAATCCATTTGAACCAGGATAAACCATAAAATTGAGAGACAACAAGGACAAAATTAACGTAATATAGTGAGCGGTCAAATGGTTTGGCCGATCACATCTTTTCCCACTTCGAACGATGTTTTCCTGACAATAAGCATTTTCGTTTTTGAAAATTATTCAACCCAAAAGCTAACTCTTAGAAAACTATAATAATATTATAGGTAAAATATAATTATGAGGTGTGACACAGTGGTAGTTCACCTTAATCCTAAACCATATAGTCATTGCTGTTAGCAGTGAATACCTCAATTTCGATCAAAAAATATTATAGGTAAAATAATGTAAAACTTGTTATCAACAAGAAAAAAACTATCATAGTAATGCTCGGTAAATATAAGTATTGAAGATGATATTTTTTTTTACTTTTATTATTATTAATCGAAGTAAAATTATATTAATCCGATGAGTTTTTAAAAAACAAAAACCATTTATTAAAAAAATATCATGATGTGATCTTAAAATTACTCCAGACATCGAAAAGCCAAGAAAGAGTACTTTGACTTTTTTGCGTATCTTAAAATAAAATAAAAATGCAAGAAAAAAAAAAACGACTTGTAGTTTTCACAAGCATATATACCTGTTTAGATAGCACCGCCAAATCAAACCCCAGTGAAAAGGTCCCTTGTTCTTAGCAGCTAAGTTGTGGGTTCCGGTTCAGCTTCATCCATACACACATATCACCATCATTGGCTGAATTAGACAGATACGGCAAATATAGGTACGATATACGGCGTCGTATTCATTGCATATATGAACAACGCTGTGAGCGACCTTGCGTTGGTTTCGTCTTCTAGTTCCCCTTGCCCTGCCTGTCATATCGTGGTTCCTTGGCCCTGTTGCTCATTTGGTTGTTCTTTCTTTCTCATTTATTGCCATCCAAGCACTGTATATCAAACCATGTTCTCATCATCATCATCATTCAATCTGTCCCATCATGCCATTTCGATATAATAATGCCCCCACGCGGTTCTAGCAGGTCACGTGAAGCACGTGCCTCGTCCCCATCCTTTTTGGAGATTCTTGAATACCACTTTAAATTTTGAAACTTTTAGGATGCAAATTAAATAAAAATGCATAGTCAAATTTGGGTACACTGGCTTTATTCTCCAGCCAGATGGTTGGAGATATTCCGCATCTTTTGGAGAAAGCTAGACATTACTATTAGTGAAGTACCATTTTTTTTTTTTGTGTGGATATAAAAGTAAAATTCTTAGACAGCCATATTTTTTTAAAGAAAAGGAAAATTGTTTGTGGAATTCAATTGATATATTTAGCATCAACTGCGGCCAATGTAATTTCTTAGGTATGTAAAAAATATTTAATAATTATAATAAATTAATAAGTCATATTATCTTTTATAATTATTATTAATTTTTAAAAATAATAATGACCCATTGCCCAATCTATGTAACCGTGAAATAAAGCTTGGTTGTTGTTATTATTATTATTTTTAAAAGAGTTAATAGTTATTTTAATCCCTTACTTTATATTTATGAATTATTTTAATCCTTAACCTTTAAAATGAGTCAAATTAGTTCATGATATTATAAAATGTGAGTCACAAAATGTAAGTTGTTTTAGTCTTTGAATTTACTTTTATTTAACATTTTATCAATTAAATGATGATACGTAACCTTAATTGATACGTTGACATATATTTATCTTTTGAAATAGAATAAAATTTGAAATAACTCATTTTGTTATCTAATATTGCACAATATAAGTCATTTTGTAATTTAAAATGAAAATTTAAATAATTAATTATGTATAATTTTAGACACCAAAATGATTTATTTTAATCTCTATTATATTTCAGATGAGTTGAGGAACTAAAATAATTCATGTTTTGTAAAATTAGGGATTAAATTAACCTACTGTAAAAGTTAGACAATAAAATAATATATAAATATAGGAATAAAATGAATATTAATTATTTTTAAAAAATAAAAATTGTCTCGTGATTTTTTTTAAAAAATTAAGTTCAGACACGTTTCAACCACGATTTTATCGTTTTACCGCATGTCATGACTTTCTTTTCTTGTTTTCACATTTTTGTCAGATTCGTTGACTGATCAATGATCATTGCTCCACCAACCTTCCTGTTTACTTTAACCAAAATGGCAACATGACTTCACTTTAACTATAATAATGGCAGCATGACACGTAGCTTTCTCTGAAGTTTGTTTTGCTTCTCTGGTTAAGGAGGCTGGACCTACAACCTAAAACAGTACGAATTATTTCATGTGCGCGGGTTCAACTTGGGAGAGAACTCCAACCAAGGTAGGAATTACGTGGCAGGCAACGAAGCGCGGACACTTACATGAATATATAGGAAGAACACGCAAAAATTAAAAAATTATAAAACACAGATATAATATATATATAAAAAAGTGAAAATTTAATAAAAATAATATATATTTAAAATTTTATTTATATAAATTTTATTTTATTATAAACTTAAAAATTATATATTATTTTTATTTTATAATTCTATTTATATAGTATTTTTTGCATATGTTAGGTTAAGAAAAAAAATATATTTTAAATTAAATATATATTATTGATATATCATGGTGTGTTATGTAAGATTGATACATATGCAAAACATAGACACCACATCTAAATAGTGTCTCCCCGCTTCATTTTTTTTTTCTCCCCTTCCACAACCCAACAACCTTCGTACGATTGCACATCGAGGCTTGGTAAAAGCATTCGCGTTGAATGGTGCACCTCCTCGGATTCGACCTCTCCAGCAAAGCTGGAACAGGAAACCCATTCCCCCCGGCCAAGAAAAATAACAATTGAAATTAGTTAGAGAGTGAGAAGGAAAAGTCGGACTTAGTTGAGTATTCCTAACATTTTCAATTTAATATTAATTTAATTCTAATAAATTTTTTTACTTCAATTTAATTTTAATATTATAAATTTGACATTAATTATATTCATCAATCATTTTGTTGAATATTTCTTTTAAAGAAATGACTAAATTAATATCAAAATAAAAAATATTATAATTAAATTGATGTTGAAATAGAAAATACTAAAACTAAATTGATACAAAATATTTTGTTTGGATCAAATTAATATCAGAATTAAAAATATTTAATTAGATTAAACAGATACAGAAAAAGTTGTTAGAATCAAGTTAACATCAAACTGAAAAATATTAAAGCGCTGCTATGCAGCCAGAAACATTTCCTGGGCAGAAATTAGGGGGCAATACATATCATCATCATATATATAATTAATTACTTTAACTAAATTAAAATTAGCTAACATAATATATGTAATAATTAAAATTAAATAAAGATTTCAATCAGGAGGATCCTTTTGCTATTATTAAAGGAAACAGTAAAGCATATGCATTTCCGTTCAAATTTGATTTTTGATGGAGTTGCCGCAAAATTATTATTATTATTTGTTTACGGATCATTAGTTTGGCACAAGTTGGTAACAAGGAGATAGAATCAAAATCAATGGTGTTTGCAGTAGAGCTGTAGAGGTTCAGATTGTCCTATGAAAAATGTTATTTGTATTTATGATGTGTGGAGCATCATGTTAGTTCATATCTCATCTATCATTGGATATGGTATGGATCATATTCAAGTAATAGATAAGATGTGAGTTAACACAATAGTCTCATGTAATATGAGTATAAATATCACAACTCTAATAAGCATTTCAAGTTTAAATATG
Source organism: Dalbergia cultrata (assembly GCA_031216105.1). NCBI lineage: Eukaryota > Viridiplantae > Streptophyta > Magnoliopsida > Fabales > Fabaceae > Dalbergia > Dalbergia cultrata. The sequence goes on along the minus strand of CM062344.1, from coordinate 4,196,779 downwards.
GACTCAAAAGTTTTATTTTAGTGTTTCTTTAGTTGGGTCATAAGTTCCTCATCTTAGCTATCGGTAATAGATACAATCAGTTAATTTGGGAGGAAGAGTGTTGCTAACAACGATGCCCATGTCAAATAAGAAACTGGGGATGAAGTGTCGTTAATGTTGATAATTATCTCCCTTTTAGAATAATCATCGTTTCTTTCTTTTTTTTTTAATGCTTTAGAATATGTGTTGATTTATAATATTTACACAGTATTATTTATTTTTTTATTTATATTCTTAATATAAATGTATTAATTAAATAATTAATATATTTATCAAGATGAATAATAATAATTATAGAATGATAATTTTATCTATTCATATAGATTTCTATATTTATTAAGATATTTTTTATTTTATTTAATATATATTGTTTGATAATGAAATATTTGTCAACGGCAAGAGCCAAACTGATTTAATTATGAAGATTTGAATCTCAATTTGCAAGGATTCAGTTAGATAAACATGATATGTCAATTCCATGTCTATATCCACGTCCGGTAGTAATAATCAGGCATTTTTTTCTAGCCATATAGCATTGTTAAAAATAGTGTATCCACATATTTTTTTTATCTAAAAATAAATTATATTACATTGCTTTTTTTAGTAAATAAGTTTAATTTTTATACATTTATACTATAATCTAATTTAATTATTCTATTTATATGAATTTTATTAATATGATAATATATAATTAATAATATATATTTTTTTCAATATCAATATATAAAAATTAAACTCTCGAAGTTGTTACAAAAATTTTTAATCTCCTAACAGATTTTAATTAAGTTAAGAAAACGACATCATGTGGTATCTTACTTTATTATCACGTGGTGTCTTACTTAGTTACGACTAATAACCCCTTTATCATTTTCATACAAAAATTTGGAGAAAATTTTCTAATATCCTTAATTAATGCCCTAAAGTGAAATGATTAAGTTACTGAAAAAAAAGGTAAGTTGTAGAATATTTTGATAAATCCTACACTTTAAAAATATAAAAATATATTTTTACAAAATAAGAGTTTCTCTTTTTGATCCATTAATCAGTATTCTTATGGCACTAGCTAGACAATTACCTAAATAACCAATTTGTTGGTCCACTGCTATCGTCCGCGATATGCGCATGTCTCTCAAGGCATCTCATCTCACCTACATTATTGCCAGTGCCACCCCACGTTTATTTTTTTCACCTTTTCTTTATTCCAGTTGTCTTCGGTCACATTCAATAGCATAAAACCGGAAAGGTTGAAGTAGTTTTGCTAATCATTCATGGCTACTGCATGATTACATGTACTGGTCTGTGTCTGTGATACTCTTCATCGGCATTTAGTTAATTGATACTTTTCTCAATTCATGTAACTTTTCTATATCTATGAAATGACTTGTCCATGTTCAAACGACAGAGATAATCTATGGTCTTCTTATTCTTCTTGACTTAAACACGTTCAATGAAATAAATGAATCAACGTGCTCCTTTGCTGTGTAGTCAAGTGCTGACAACTTTTTGAGGCCTTTCGTATAGTAATAAATTGAATGACTGGGACTGCAGTTTATGTTTCTCAATATGTCTTTGTGGTTTATTTTAATGTTTTTGATGTCAAAGCTGTGCTGAAAAGTTTGCTTCAGGTATACTTTTGTTTACTAAATTCTCTTGTTTGCGTGTAGGATTGGCAGTATAGTTTTGGAATATAGCAGATAATGGGGTTTCTGGACCTTTTCTATGTGGCCTCTTTGCCGGTGATCAAAGTGTTACTAATCACTGCTGTTGGCCTGTTTCTTGCACTGGAAAACGTAAATTTATTGGGAAAAGAAGCAAGGATACAAGTGAATCATGTAAAATTTCTTGAATGCTCAGGAAAATTCGTCTTTCTTCTTTTCTTACTCGAGTTATTTGTATCGTGTATGTGTTGCTGACAACAGTGCTTCTTTGGTGACAGCTTGTACACTACGTGTTTAATCCTGCACTGGTGGGTGGCAATTTGGCCGATACTATTACTTTTGAAAATTTTGTTTCACTGTGAGTATTGGTTTGAATAAGAATTTCTGGTTATGTAGCCAAGAGCATGTTCCTTGTTTGTTGGAGGATTGGCTTTCTTCATTCTAATTCTTGGGTTGTGACATTTTTTTTTTTCAGGTGGTTCATGCCAGTCAATATTCTTGTTACATTTTTAATAGGTTCAGTCTTGGGGTGGATCCTTGTCAAAATCACAAGGGCTCCCAAACACATAGAAGGTCTAGTCATTGGAATCTGTTCTGCAGGTAAACGGATGCAGGAACATGAAATCTGTGAATGCTTCACGATGTGAAAGGGCTTTTATTTATTGTACACATGAAAGTTAGACATACCTGAATATCTTGCTTCTTGCACATAATTCTTTATCTAGCCTTGGAGCTATTCCTGCTTGACGCATCTTTTATTGAGCTCATTTTTTAGATTTTGATATGAACAGGAAATTTAGGAAACTTGCCCATAATAATTATCCCAGCTATATGTAAAGATAAAGGTAGTCCTTTTGGAGATCCTGATGTCTGCCATCGATATGGGATGGCATATGCTTCACTTTCTATGGCGGTATGTAACTAACTACTTTAGATCTTTTCATATTGAATTAGAATTTACAACTGTGTAGGTATTAATGTGCAGTTATCAAACCAAAAATGGAAAGGAATAAATTATTTTGCTGTAACCTTTTGTCTGAGCTGGTGTTAATTCATTGGTAAACTGCAGATTGGAGCTGTTTATATATGGAGTTACGTTTATAACATAATGCGGGTTTCTGCAACTGAATTCAACAAAGAACGTAATACAAGTACTCAGTCCATCCTTTCGAGGCATTCCTCCATCAACTTGGAGGCTTCAGGGGAGTTACTGGATCCACTCCCAGAGGAATCCTCAGAACCCCAAAATTCACCAAAAGAAATCGTTGATGATGATGCTTACACCCAACTGCTTTCTTTCACAGAAGCTGGGGAAAAAGTGAAGGTTCGTAAGTTCTTCATTCCCCTTTGAAAGATATTAATTTATACTGATCAAAGGGAGATTATAACCTTAGCATGGTTTTCTATACACACTGTGCTAATAAACTTTTCATTTCCTATATACCAAGTGTATGACATGGAGTCATGGACATACAATGAGTTCAAATTGAACATAGATAACAGCTTTGGGAACATAATCACCCATACAATTGTAATTTGAACCCCCATTCTTCAATGAATTGCCTGCAAAATAGCAGAATCCCTTAATATTGTGCCACTAGGCATGTTTGCATTGATCTCAAAATTATCAGTTTCTGTAGGACTCAAGTTCCTAAAGTTCGTCTGAGCTTCTTTAATATGCAAGGAAATTGAATGGCTTATGGCCAATAAATTATGCATGCATCACTGAGAGCAATAAAACTTTATTTATAGAGTCATACAATCTCCTAACTTTCTTCTCTCTCTTTTGTCATTTTTTGAATGATAAGAACTGTAATTCCAAAAAAATTTTGGGAATTTTGCTGCAGGGGTCAACCTTAGAGAAAATTAAGCAACAAATCGGAACGATTTTTGTCAACACCAATATCAAAGCCGTATTTTCGCCTGCAACTATTGGAGCGGTATGATACACTGTTCATTTCATTGGAAATCCATAGAGAACATATTTTCCTTGTGGGCACTTCTGCTAGTGTAATGCAAATATAGTAATATGAAGGTGCAGTGCAATAGACCGTAGCCACCAATATATCACCAGAATACATATTTGATAAGAATGACTCGAGTAGTTTCTTATGTTTATTTAAAATACTCTTATGTGAATCTCCCAAGTGAAAAATGATTTTTCTCACAGATTGTTGGCTTCATTATTGGTGTAATCGCCCCCCTCCGTACTTTCATGATTGGCAGCAGTGCTCCACTTCATGTAGTTGAAGACTCTGTTAACATGGTGGGGTATGCATCCCAGAACTTCTTCTTTAAGATTTTGAAGTTACATAAGACTGAAAGCCGAAATCGTGTGGAGGATTACTCTAGCTACTTTATTCTTTTATGTAATTGTTTAGTATGTTTTCTAACTACCTTATTATCTAATAAGTTTGAAATCCTTCAAAGTTTTGTTGCTCAAAAGCACCATTTGTTACAGTAGTAACATCACAATCATTATACTCATATATGGCTATAAGTGAAAGAGTAATGTGATCTCTACACTGTATATCTTAAATGTAAATTGGGCAAGAGGTAATCAAGTGACGTGTTTGGTCCAAGTCCAAAAGTCCACAGACCCTCATTGGCTGTTATGGCAGAAATTGAAGCATCTAATTTTAAGCCTCTTATTTCTTTATCCATCCATATAGAACTCAACTCTTTCCCTCTTTCATATTGTTAGTAGGTACAAAATGTACTTTCCTAAAAGTGCTTTGGTTACCCTTTAAAGATGCGAACCGTAGCTAATTCATATATTAGGAAGTATTATTTCCTTATGTTATCTTATATATTACATGCAGCGAAGCAGCAATCCCAACTCTCACCCTTATTATGGGAGCAAACCTCCTTAGAGGTAAACTATATATAATGCTAGTTGTGTAGTTTCTTATGTAGCCTGGCTCTTTTTATCCTCACTTTATAGTTCTACCTCTTTATTGTGGTTGTTTAAAAGTAGAATTTTTTCATTGATGAATGGTCCAGGTTTGAAAGGAGCAAGTACTCCTTTGTGGACAACTATAGGAATTATAGTAGTCCGATATATTATCCTGCCAATTTTGGGTGTTCTAATTCTTAAAGGCGCAACACAATTGGGTTTGGTGCAACCAGATCCCTTGTATCAGTTTATGCTGCTTCTCCAATATGCACTTCCACCAGCTATGAATATAGGTACTAATTAAAACCCTACTTTTAAAAGTGTTTCTTGATAAAAATTTGGTGACTCTAGAGGTGTAGCATTTCTCTTAATGTCTATATAATCATCTTCTTTAGTTTTCTCATTAGATGATGATCACAGTCAATGCTTGTTAAACGGAAGACTAATATGCCTTTTAGTAACTAAGGTTTAAATATGTTTTTGGTATAAATATAAGTCATTTGTTAATTTTGGTTTCGATTCTCATCCCCTGTCTTTAAATGTCACCATTTTGGCCTCTCATTTTAATATGTCATCATTTAACATATCCCATTTAATGTCAGTCTAAAATAGTCACATTTGGAGAAAGAGGTGACAAAACCAAACTAAAAATTAATAAGGGACTAGAACCAAAGCCAAAATTAATAAGAGATCATATCATGAGAAAAATAATCTAATTTTATCCATGAGTTTCCGATAGTTTTCTAGATAATGCACACTTCAACATGGTCATGATCTTTGGGTTCGACTATTATTTCATGTTTGAAAATCGTCAACTATATATGACTCACTCCTATTCTGACTTTATCTCACTTTTCTCAGCAACTATAGCCCAGTTGTTCGGAGCAGGTGAAAGTGAATGTTCTGTTATCATGTTATGGACATATGCGTTGGCGTCAGTTGCAGTTACACTTTGGTCAACCTATTTCATGTGGCTTGTGGCTTGATCTTGCATTATTGGCATTATGCAATGTTATGATTGTTTAATTTTTTGCAGGAATGGTTCTATCTATGATATCTATAATTTTTTATACAATGCTTTTTCAAATAGATAAAGTTTGTAATTTTACCAAAGCCAAATATATGTGTGTATGTAACAAACCGCCTATCATTTTATATATACTATTTTTTTTGGGTAGAGTGTTAAGAGTTTTTTTTTTAGGTGGAGTTATACATGCTATTTTGGTAATGCCTCACTCAGATGAAAATCACATTCCAAACTTTATTACTTATCTATTGACTTATCTATTGCATTTTTATAAGCAAAAATGCACTGCAACTTGCACTAGTACCATTCATACATATTTGGCACCAGCGTGTTTAAAACAAGAAAATGAACTAATAATATATATTTAAATTTTTGTTAATTCTAAATACACACTATTTTCTTCCCACCAAAAGTAGACATAGCTACGCAAATTCAAGCATGTTAGCTTTTTCTTAGCATTGACATGAGCTTTGTTGCAAAGTAAATTAAATTAAATGACTATTTTTTTTTATTGGATTTGTAAATTAAATGACTATAAAGCTAAAAAACAAAGGACAGGAAGTTCAAAGTGCCAAGTGCCAAATGGTGGTGTTTGATGCAATTCTTCTCCTTTCATGGTGATTGAAACTCCTGCACTGCATACCCACAAAGGGACTCCGATGCTCAAATCAATAAGGGTGTGATGAAAGGGTTACGGATAATTGGAGTGAAATCGCTAACCATGCAAAATTTCCCCTTATTTATTTATAATGCTTAGATACGTCCAAAAAAAGTAACTCTAGGGCCGAGCTGTCATATTATTTATGAAATACCATCAGGATTGTCCTTCTAAGGTTCATACGATGTCTTGCGTTGGCCATCCACTCATCTCGTGCTCACCTCAACCTCGGGTCTATGTCGATTCAACTTCCCCAACATAAGTCTTCGGACTTACCTCGGAGGTGTCGTCCTTTATGCCCCCTGCCCGAAGCGTCCTGTGCTTGGTCCGTCGTGAGCGAACTCCAGGGGTGTGGGGTGGTCGCCGTGTACCAACCAACTCATTATATATATTTGAAATGAAGTAAAAATTTAAACTAGTAACACATTGTTCAAAAGGATTATTAAAATTATATACATTTGAAAATCAATTATTTCAAAAAATTAACTTGTTAAAACGAAAAACCAAAAACTTATTCTAAAAACTCTGTAAGTACGATTGAATGAATAAAAAATCTAAACGAGTAACACATTATTTAAATAGTAAATAACAATGTTACCCTAATATTTTTAATTTGAAATTAATTTTATTATAATAAATTTTTGTATCAATTTAATCCTAACAGTTTGAATTTTGACATCATTTTACTCATTTTGTTGAATTCTATTTTGATGAAATAATTAAATAGATGTCAAAATAAAAAATATTAGAATTAAATTAATATCAAAACTAAAAATATTATGATTAAATTGATATCATTTTTTTTGTTAGCAACAAATTAATATTAAAAATTTTGTTAGAAGGAAATAAAAAATTTTAAGAAAAAAAAATTGTTTGCTCTTAGTAAGAGAAAAGCCCTGAAATACTATCCAACATATTATTAAAAACGATTCGATGCTAACAAGTTTTTCGTTTTCTTTTCCTTAATGCCCTTTATGTTATTTTTCTGTTACATAGTTGCTGTATATTTTGTATGAATAATGCTGTAGATTTTAAAAAAATGAATAAAGTCTTTAATAAAAATTATGACAATTGTTAGGAGAAATAAATTAGTATGACCAACTAATTTATCTAAACTAATAATTATGACATATCATTTTAAATATAAAGTTATGATGATTTTTTATTTTTTATTCTAGTTAGAATTAAAATTTGGATTTAATTTATCAATAGCTCTGTGAGATATATATATATCACTTCTTTCTTTAAATTTTCTCTTCAGTACGCATCTTCCTCAGCCAACTGCGAAAAAAAAACAGAAAGAGACAAAACAAAAAACGAATTCATCGTCTTCCTCTCTACGCTTACAAAGTTTCCCCTTCTTCTTCCTCAAATCACTGTCACTGTTACATACTCTCTCTCTCTCTCTGTGTTTTCTCTCACTTCACCCTTTGAATTCTACTACTACAAACTGCAAGTGTTGCTTCTCATTGTCTCTCACTCTTCTCCCCAAAAACCGAACTTTCCTTCCACCCATTACTAAGAACTCTGATACAATCCCGTTCCTATTTTCCCACTTTCATTCGACTTCAACTTTCACCTTCTTTTACACTCTTCCACGATCCGGGTTCGTCGTTTTCATTTTTTTTTGGCTTTTATCTTTTTATTCATTGAATTCATCTTCAGCATACTCTCATTTGTTGCTATGCTAACCATGTATTCGTTTTACCATTTCTGGTTGTATCATAGAGATGAAACTGCATCATTAATGCACATTAGTTATTGCTGTTGTGAAGATGATGACGGTGATCTTGGTTGTTGAATTTCTGGTTTTTTTCGTTTCAATTGTATTTGAGCATTTGAACCCTTTTGTTTTTTTTGTCCCTATGCTGTCTTATTTTTCAGCTGAGTTCTTGTCTTTATGATGCTTTGATGCTATTTTGGTTACTGGGGATTTATGCCAAATGGAGTTTGAACCTCTGAGTCTGACCACTGAGGTCATTGAATTTGATATGATTGGTTTGGGGGATGATGGTGCCATTGACATTGAGCACCCTGTGGAAGATTATGATGACATTGTAAATGTTGACAATGGCCCTGCTGCTATTGCTGCTGCTACCAATATAAATGCCATTATGGGGCCTCACATCCCTGTAGGGGACACGAATCTCGAACCATATCAGGGAATGGAATTCGAATCAGAAGAGGCTGCTAAGGCATTTTATAATTCCTATGCTCGACGTGTTGGCTTTAGTACGCGGGTAAGCATGTCTCGCCGCTCCAGGCGCGATGGTGCTATAATTCAGAGGTCTTTCGTGTGTGCCAAGGAAGGTTTCCGTGTGGAGAAGGAAAAGCATTCTTCTCTCCATGGCAGAGTCAAGCGGCCTCGTGCCGAGACGCGTGTTGGTTGCAAGGCCATGTTGGTTGTGAAAATTCAAGATTCTGGCAGATGGGTTGTTTCTTCCTTTGTCAAAGAACACAACCATGAATTGGTTCCCCCTGATAAGGTGCATTGCCTTCGCTCTCACCGCCATGTTTCAGGTCCAGCTAAGTCATTGATTGATACTTTACAGGGTGCTGGTATAGGGCCCAGTGGAATTATGTCTGCACTTATCAAAGAATATGGTGGAATTAGCAATATTGGGTTCACTGAGCGTGACTGTAGGAACTATATGAGAAGCAGTAGGCAAAGGACCCTTGGGGGTGACACTCAAATCCTCTTGGATTACTTTAAGGGTAAACAAGCAGAGAATCCTTCATTTTTCTTTGCTGTACAGGGTGATGAGGATCGTTGCATGAGTAATATCTTTTGGGTTGATCCTAAGGCCAGGACTAACTACACTTATTTTGGTGACACTGTCACCTTTGACACAACATATAGGTCAAACCGCTATAGATTGCCTTTTGCACCTTTCACTGGAGTAAATCATCATGGACAGCCTGTATTATTTGGCTGTGTTCTCCTGATAAATGAATCTGAGGCATCATTTGTCTGGCTGTTCAAAACCTGGCTCGAAGCAATGTCAGGGCGATCTCCAGTTTCAATTACTACTGATCATGATCGGGTGATTCGTGTAGCCATCAACCAAGTCTTTCCTGATACCCGTCACCGATTCTGCAAGTGGCACATTTTTAAAGAATGCCAAGAGAAGCTGTCTCATGTGCTTTCTGAACACCTTAATTTTGAAGCTGACCTCCATAAATGTGTTAACCTGACAGAGTCCATTGAGGAGTTTGAGTCTTGTTGGTCATCTCTAATTGATAGGTATAATCTCAGAGAGCATGAGTGGCTTCAAGGAATTTATGCTGATAGGCGGCAATGGGTTCCAGTGTACTTGAGAGACACATTTTTTGCAGAAATGTCGATAACACAACGAAGTGATAGCATAAACTCTTACTTTGATGGATATATTAATGCATCAACAACACTTCCGCTTTTTGTTAAGCAGTATGAGAAGGCTCTCGAAAGCCGTTATGAGAAAGAAGTTAAAGCTGATTATGACACAATAAACACTGCTCCAGTTCTGAAGACTCCATCACCTATGGAGAAACAGGCAGCTGGAGTTTACACTAGGAGATTGTTTATCAAATTTCAAGAAGAGTTGGTTGAGACATTAACTTTTTTGGCAAACAAAGTAGATGACGAAGAAATAACTACTGTGTATAGAGTAGCCAAATATGGGGAAATTCATAGGGCCTACTTTGTCAGATTTAACTCTCTTGAGATGAAAGCTACTTGTAGTTGCCAGATGTTTGAGTTTTCAGGTCTAGTTTGTAGACATATACTGACTATTTTTAGGGTGACAAATATTCTTACTTTACCATCTCATCATATTCTAAAAAGATGGACCAGGAATGCTAAAAGTGGTGTCATATTGGATGAACATACCAATGATTTGTTAAATGGTGCCCGAGAATCCCTAACTATTCGATACAATAATCTTTGGCATGAGGCCCTTAAGTACGTTGATGAGGGAGCAAGCTCTCCGAGAGTTTATGATGTTGCTATGAGTGCACTTCGGGAGGCTGCAAATAAAGTGGCACCTGCAACAAAGAATGTTGGAAGACTGGTCATTTCAAATGGAACTTATAAAGAAGAATCTGATCAAAGCAATGAAGCAACTACAAGTTGTAGTGATCCTCAAATTGGTTTGCAACAATCTTCATTTAAGGTTCGTTGTTCTTGTTAATTTACGATTGCAGTTTCTTCCTGTTGCAATAGTTCTGCTAATTATACTTTTAAATATCTATTCTTTTATAGTGTTATGTTCTTTCCGTGTCTAAAGGTGGTTTATAAAAGTAAGATCATAGTTCTTCTGCTATCTCATCAGAATTAATGATAAAATAAATCAATAAATAAAAGCTACCCTTCCTCTTCCTTAAAAAGTTGTATAGTTTGTTTCTTAAAGCTTTTTCATTAACCAATAAATCTGATTGGTGTCATGGCATGATATTCACAACTCTTGATAATTATGATATAATTTTCACTTCAAGACATTACGGTGATATGGGCTGAAATTACATATTTTTAAAATTTCGATATTAGTCATAGTGACTTGCCTCAATTTTTTTTTTATGGAAACCATTGCTGGTTCTGGTTTTATTTAAAAATGTTTTACATTTTTGTCTTAACTGCACTTTGACGTAGGCTACCACTCTGTTTTTATAAACTGTTTCCCTGTAATTTTTGAAGAGCTTCTATTTCAAAAGTTAAATCTATCCTCAAGCAAATTGGAGAACATAACTATTAAGTAATGGACTTCAGTAAGCCTTCAAGTTCCCAGGGGCATTTATCTCTATATCTGGTATAATAAATTCTTCCATATCAATTCAGGTTATTTTGTTTCATTGAAAAAGTAATCTGTGATCTTGTTCCTGAATTTTATTGTTTACACATTTGCTGTCTTCATGTGGTACTCTCATGCTAGTTAGATTTGCCAGAACTTTTTAACCATTTTACAAAGTTGTCTAGCGAGATTATGAGATCTAAGAAAATGCCAATGAGTGGAGGAGGAGCACCTTAATTTCTATCTACAAAAACAATGATTAACAAAACTAGATGAGCCATATTATGAAGTATAGTATAGAAGGGTAATTGGGCAGAGATTATGACAGGAAACTTTCATTATGGAGAACTAGTTTGCCATAAAAGTGATTTACTTGCTACAAAGATTAATGGAGAGATATTGGAAGAATCAATGACATTTACATATGGTTTTCATTGATTTGGACAAGACGTACAATAAAGTGCCAAGGGAGGTCTTTTGAAAGTTTCTAGAGAATAAAATTTAGATTGCCTATGTATGGGTGGTCACAACTAATGTGAGAACACAAGGTGAGGTAATAGAAGATTTTCCTATAATTACACAACTGCATCAAGGGCCAACTTTAAGTTCTTATCATCTTGTTATCCTGATCTTGGATATGCTTATTGAACAAAGCCGATGCCATGGTGCCTTTTTTTTGCCTATGATATAGTCCTATTAGGAGAATAGAGAGAATCAATAAATGAAAAGTTAGAGTGTTGGTCTTATGGAGACACTTTAGAAGCACATGGTTTTTGTATAACTACTGGCCAGATAGAATATATGGAACGTGGGTTTAGTAAGAGCCACACAAATCATAACTTAGAGGCAAAAATTGGGGAGGATATCATATCACTAGTAACACGGTTTAAATATCGTGGATTCATCATCCCAAAAAGGGCGGCTTAGTGCACGAGGTTCCCACCTGGTGGGGTTTAGGGAGGGTAGCCTTACCTTCACTTTGAGGAAATGCTATTTCCATGATTTGAACCTGTAACCTCTAGGTCACAAGGCAGCAACTTTACCATTGCGTCGAGACTCATCCTCATGAGTCTATCATCCAAAATGATGAAGAAATAAGGAGAGATGTAAACCATAAAATTCAAGTTGAGTGGATGACATGAGTGAGGTCTTCAAAAGTTATTTGTGATAAAAATGTTTCAATAAAGCTTAAAGTAAATTATTACCACACATAAGATTTGCGATGTCATATGAGCTTAAATGTTGGATGGTAAAAAGCCAACAACATAACATCTTTGTTGTAGAGATGAGGATGTTGTGTTGAATAAGTGTGCACACTAGACAAAATAGAATTATGTATGAATGCATAAGAGAAAGTTGGTGCAGTAGGTAGAATCTCGCCTTAGATGGTTTGGAATATGTGGAGAAGGACTGTAAAAGCACCAATACGAAGTAAATAAGGTAAAGAGCAACTCAACAACTAAAAGTGGAGGGAGATCAAGAAAAACTATAGGTAAAACCATTAAAGAAGAGTTTGTTGACATGGTTTATGATGGGACACTATGACAGTTTAAATCCATGTAGTTAGCCCCCTAGTAGAACAAGGCTTAATTATTGTTGTTATTGCTGTACATCTATGTCAAACATAACTCTTAATCATGCCTTTTGGAGTATCTAGAGTGGTTTTGGCTTATTTGGTAGAAAGAGATAAAGAATAAAAATCTGGAAAAAAAAAAATCTGCTTTCAGATTTTTACTAGAAGTTGAGATGAGCATCTTGTCAAAATAGTCAAAAAATAATTTATTTTCAGAGTTTTAAAATCACTTTTTCTATTATCTTATAATCCCTTTTTTTGGGGGAAAAAAAAAGTTATCCAAAAGCACGCATGATCTGATGATTATAGCACTAAATTTAGCATGTATACTATACTAAACTACTATGGTAGAATCTAGAATGGATAACCTTAAGTTAGTTGAAACGTAGTTGATATCGGACACAGAGAGTTCAGATACCCATAGAAGTGAATAATGCAATGAAAGAAAAGAAAAATAAGATTAGGGAAGCAAGAGAAAGTTGGAAGAGTATAAAGATATCAGGATCGGAAGAGACTTTTGAGATCCTCATTCAAAACTCAGTTACGCCTAGTGAAAATTAATCCATATTGCAATTCCAGATAAATCTTGTTAATTCTGATTCTGTTAGGACAAAACACCTTGAATCCAACTCAAATATAATCTTGATACAATTAAATAAATTCCTTATAACATAATGCAACTGCATTAAGTTTCAAACACATAATGCCAAATTTCTAATTAATGATATCAGAGTACCAACTTCATGGTTTTTCTTATATTCGAACAAAGGGAAAATTAGTAAAGGTTACAAGGAGCAACAGGTGTAAATCCATTCTAGCACTCCTGTCATCTATGCCAACAGTGAAAGTATTTAAGAAATCGAAGTGATGAGTGATGCTTGACAGAGTTCATAAATGTAATTTGTAATAATGACTCAAAAGATGGAAGGATCGAGGATGGCTCAAGAGCTAGGACCAACTTATTTTTTGTTTCTCATTTTTCCAAGGAGTGAGGGACTAGAGTTTGTTGAAGCAAGTTGGCACTTGGAGCATATGTGGGAACTCTGGGGATTGACTATGGGATAAAGGTGTAAATAGGAGTCCAGAAAGAATGACTTGACTAGTTTAGGCTACTGTTGGAGACATGGGATTTTGGCCATCAAATAGTTGTCATGATTTCAGACAGGATGGTTTAGCGAGCAAAAGAGAAGATGCTTTGCATTTGCCATATGACTGAAAAGCAGGGTTTTACTTTTTATCTGGTTTTAGAAAAATAGACAGATTGAAGAGAGTGATTATTAAGGTTATTTTATCAAAAAAGGAAAATTATATATGTGGAGGATTTAATGTGCTTGCTAGACTAGAAGAGTTACAATAGAGGTTGTGACTACTGCTGCCACCATTATTGTTTCTCGTAGAGATATGTATATATGTATATAGTGTGGATAATAGTTTTCAATAATTAGTAAATGTACCTTAAAGAAATTGCTTTAATACATGCAATAAAACAAACCATTTATGCATTTGATTCAGCTTTTGCTGTCCTATCTATGCCCCTGACCCCTCTCCTAACCCCATCATCCATTCTCATTTCCTTCCGTTTTGTTGTTACCAATGATGTATGCAATTTTTCTTGTAGGACGATCAGGACAGGACAATTGAGAAGTTGACACGTCAAATTGGCCGGGCTCGAAGGAAGTGTGAAGTTTATAGGTCCAACTTGCTGTCAATTTTAAAAGATATTGAAGAGCAGAAGCTAGCATTATCAGTCAAAGTCCAAAATATCAAGCTAGGGATGAGAGATTGATATCTGATTGCCATTGATGGAGTTGATGCTTGTGTTCTCCCCTGTGTAAGTAAACCCTATTGCAAATCATTGTGATAAGAGTGTTTCTGTACACCGAGTTGGGGGGATCAGAAGCTGTGAAGTGCCAAGAAAGAATATCTGACCAGTTTTAAACTGGTGAATAATTCTGGTTGATACCATTTGCGGCAGTATTTGGTTTAAGGGTCATGCTGACAAATGAGAACATCTTGAGCTAGGAGAGACATCTTGAAACACCTCACAATAACCAATTGTAGAAAATAACATTGACAAGTTTTGAAGTAGAAGCAGCTGCTTTTGGTGCAAGTGCAGCCGCCCCTTGTTATCTTTTGTATGAAATATTTGTAAAGTATCCATTCCCAAGCAAGTGGTTGTTTTCATTGGTCCAGCACAATTTGGTGGATGATCAAGGACAAAATGATTTGTGTGGATAGGAAGACAAGCTATCTTAGTCTTAGATGTTGCCATTTGGTTGAAATGTTGGAGTAGGGCTTGGACAACCCACAGGAAAAGGTTCTGAAGTAGATGCCATCTGACATGAGTTCACACAAAATAATCATGTTTAAGAAGTGAATGACTACTCGCATGTTCAATTCTCCATCTGGGTGGGAGCTCTTTTATAGGTTTTGTCCAAATTATGGTTATGTTTGACATTTAGGGCATGTGTTACCGTCTGCAAAGGGATGTTAGTTATTTGAACGTCGAGAGAATTTTACCGATGGGTGCTTTGCGCGGTCGATGACTCTCCACTCAGCTTTCAGCGGCTTGATTAAGTGAAGTCAATAATAATGTAAAACAAGCGTTTTTTTTTTTTTTTGGTTACAGGTGAAAGACAAAAAAACACCCACAAGCGTTAGCCATGAAACAAGCGTTAGTTTGAATCATCATGTATTAATATTATCAGCTGGTAATAATAATATGAACGGCAGGTGTTCAGATGAAATAATATTGATATTACCAACTGGATATCTGATGAGTTGTGTAATAAAATGATATTTAAATGTTCTAATGTCAGTGATATATTTTTTTATCTAAATCTCAAACATAGGCAAAATTAGTTTTATTTTTTCTAATATATATATATATAAAATTAATTTTACATTCATTCACATTTTTATGTATTTATTTATAAAATAAATAATTTAAAATAAAAAATATGAAATACTAAATAAAAATGAACATAGTAATTTCAATCCAAAACATAAAAATAAAACTAATACGTAAAGAAGAAGATCCAAAAGTACACTAAAAGCACAATAAGTACAAAAGAGTAAAAAAAAAAATAAAAAAAAATATCAAAATATCTAGCTTCATTCCTCGTCATTTCGGAGTCATCACCATAAGAGGAGGCCTCAGCAATGAACGAGAATAGGGGCTATGCAAGCTGCTAGGCTCTAAAGGATCTTGGAGCCATCTACTGAAAGTATCAGGGAATATGGACCCTCATCTTCTTCATTCTCTTAAATTTCACTTTGAAAAAGCTTGGCCTTCTTTTGCTGCTTCGAATGCTAGCTGAAAATAATAGCTAGCTACCATGTCATTAATTCTCATTATTACTCTTTTCCATTCCCAGGGAACGTTGATACTTGATAGCCACATTTAACATGGGTTGTCACAAGCAATAATTGACAATCACCAACCCCCTCCCAAACAAAAATAATAATTGACATAAAAAAAATAAATACAAAGATATTAAGATAACATAAAATAAATACAAAAAAAAAAAGAAAATGTGAGATTATACTACGGCCTTATCAAACAATTCTTAACTCAAGGTTTGGATATCCAGCTCGAGCCTTGTGCCTTTCAAAGAGGTCTTGAAGTGCCTCCACAAACTGACGGTGTACCGTGGCAACCTATAAGCAAGTTCAAATTATTAAAGAGGTCAGAAATTTAGCCCGCTTCACCCTAACATTTTCATATATCCATTACATAACAATAATTTCCATCTGAAAGCGATCATATTATGCTAATCTTGGAGTATCGTATATCTCGTCAGTCAAACCCTTAGCAAAGATTGAGACAGAATAACGATTAAACCAGACACAAGTTTCTTGTTAGTATTAATTTATTTTCTCTTTAACACTAACTTAGCAAGAAGCAAATAGTTAACGAATCAAATAAGGTAATGTTTTATTGGGAGTCAAACTTAATTGACATAAGGGCCGTCGATATCAAATACCTCCTCCGGGTTTGGCTCGGGATTTGTGTGGACCTCAATTGGTCTGCCAACCACCACATGCATTGGATGTCTGAGCGGTAATGGCGATCTGAAAAGGAGTGGAAATTTTCAGTTGAAAAAAACAAAAAAAAAAAAAGCATCTTCCATGCTACTACTCTCCTCAAATTAATTATTCAATGCTTTATGAACATGTTTCACTACTACAACAGAATCTAAGTCATGTTTCACTAGTTACTACTTAGTCATGTTTCGCAACTCTCTTCAATACTACTACAACAGCAGCATTTCACTGGGCAGGGTCGACTACTACACGTTTGGAACGACAAGGTCTTGTTATAAGCATCTTTAGTATTGAAAGAAAACCCCCTTTTTTGAAAGAAAAAAAAAAAAAAGGTTCTCATGAAAGCAGCCTCAAATTCAAGTTCAAGCATAAAATAGTAGTTAGCTTCAGTTGTCGTTGAATTACCCTTAGCAATTTGGCTAGTAAAAACATTTATAAAGAAAAAAGCAAGGGCAGGAGGCAAGTTGACACATGAATGAAACACGCACCCGAAAATCCCCCAAAAACATATTGGGGTGAACTTGATAGCCCTCGCACACTTCATAAAGAACTTCCCACCTGGTTTCCACCACTTATAGACATCTGACTATAGCAAAGTACACCGAAAGGAATAGTTAACTTGTATTGCAAAGCAAGGAAAATGAATGACATTATCATATAATGATTGTTAAATAAAATAATATTCATGTGTCTCTACCTAACAATTTAAGTTTTTGGGACAAATAGTTCATGACATGTTATCAAAGCCTCTACTACTAAATGGTTTAGAATCTAATCTCCGCTGTCTCCCCATTCTTTCAAAATCTTAAAAATTGAATTTCAACACATGGTAGGGTGGATATGTGTATTGTCGAGAGTTCTAGGTCAATGGATATTTACGTTCTAGGGGTGTATTGGAGATAATATCATTCATGTGCCTCTTCCTATTCATGACAAAAATGATAGACAAATAAATCTTTAGTAATAGTTTTGTGAATCCAGCATGTGGAGTAAAGTGGCGCAAGGTTTCCCCAGCATATGAGACCTAGACAGAAGTACCTGACCAAAGCAGAAAGCTGGAACCAAGGGATGGCCCTTCTCCATTGCTATGCGGACAAATCCTTTTCTTGCCTTAAGGAAAGCAATCTACAGCAAAAATAGGTCTATGTATCAAAGAACAGAAAAATAGTTCTAGTTAAACCATTAATCCTTACGAAAATAAATATATAACAGCGAGACCCATTTTATGGAGAGGCATCTTTTCTTTCCGTCTTTACAAACAGTAAAAGAAGATTCAATCGAATCCTCCAACTCCAACAGGCAACATTAACTTTTTAATATATAAAGCATACTTGGAGGAGGCTAGATGACGAAAATTGCTAGCAACTTTGTTATTGATATTCCTTCGTTAGTCACAATTTTAGCTCTTCTCACGGGTTCTACGAGAATTGACTTATCATCCACAAGACAGTGAGACACAACTAAACTGTATCGGCATGCAGGAAATGCAACATAGTAAGCCGAAGAATTTCTTTGTTATTGATCCTAAAACTCGGACAATACAAATGAAGTAAACGAACAGTGTTTCTCTTTCTCCCTCTAAATCTAAATAGAGATTATGAATTATAATAGAAAGAAAAATAATAGATTATTGAAATTTGAAACATGCAATTTATAGGGCATTTGAGCCCATGTGTTGGCATAGGCTGTAAGAGGAGAGTGAAAACCAATGTACCTCGGTGCCATGCTGCATAAGACATGTTTCTTGCACTCCACCAGGAATCAAAATGCAACTATAGCCAGCTGATAACAGGGAAGTAAAATTTTTCCTTGTTATTGGTGCATGACCCAACCATGTCCATATGTGCCTCAAAAATGGTGTGTAAAACACCTGTTTAATAAATGTGAAGTGAAAAACTTGGAATAGAGTCTTCAACATCCTTCATCAATCATTAGAGTCTTATGTAAAATCCTTACCGCACTGCTAGCGAGAACCTTCACTTTTCGTAGGGGCAAGAAACCTGTGTTGTCAGCTAGCGCAATAACACCAACCGGAAAAACTGAATGCGGTTCGTAACCAAAAACTGCATGATGGGCATAATGTCGCCACTATCAATGAGCTACTAACAATAAGATGCAAACAAAACTATGTAACCAATCACTGATTGGTCAAATTGGGCGAAGTAACCAGGGAAACTGGAAACTAAAGAAACAATCAGTTTAACTTTCTAAGTAAGCAATTTAGAGGAAATTAGGAACCATCATGAGGCTCGACTGATAGGCAAATATTAAATTAATATAATTTTTGCAAATTAGATATATGGAAATGTCCAGAAACTCAGGGGAAGCAGAAGATATTCTTGCTAATAACTGATAGATCATGTTTCTAATCGAGTTCAGGTCAAGACTATGCAAGAAATCATTTCAACCAGGACAATTAAGAGACATATTTGTGGTTATAATTTAAAGAAGACCGCAAAAAGGCCTGTCCCGATTATTAAATAGTGAAATGAACGGAGGGCCAAAGCAGTCAACAGAACACCTAATTAGTATTGAATATAGAAATCAAAATTAATGTGTTAGCCCCAATTTGGTACGTGGCACTCATGAACAGAACAAGAAACAATTTCAGCAATGAAAACGAATACCAGAGTACAAATTTCAAGAAATCTGATTGATCCTCATTTTTTTTTAATCAGCTCTGTGCGTTTAAAATAGATTATAATGAAAATTTACTGCGATAGCTTTTTTTAAAAAAAAAAAAAACCAAAAACAAGTTTTATCCAAAAAATAAAATTAATCACAGCCAAACAAGCATCAAGCAAGTTTTCAAAAAATCCATTTCCCTACAGCATGAGGGAGGACTGGAGGACAGAGGAGAGTAGAGATAAGGTACACTAATACATTGATAAGCATTTGGCATAGCCTTCTAATGTTCAACTTAACAATCATCTCAACCTAAAATTTCACTTGCAATGACATGAGTTGTAATTTATTCAATATTCAAGGACTATTCAATAGATAAGAGTAATATTCAGAATTAGGAGGACCATTATTATACGTATTTAGGAGGATTTATCATTTTTCTACATTGATCTACACCGCACAGCAGGCCAAAGTAGCATAATAATAGCATTATACTTAACCCTATGGATTTCACTAAAAAATTAAACTTAAATTAACACAAAAAGTGCAAACGAAAGGAAAATTTGAATTGACAATTTGATACAAACCATAAGCCCGATTAGGATCCAAGGCTTTTATATCCTCTACATGAAGCGTGATGGGAAAGTAATTGCAAGCGTGCTTACATATGTATCTGCAAATGATATATAGTTACATTACATACCATAAATAAATTAGAATTTTGACACGGTCAGCTGAAAAGGAAAATTGCTCGAATCGCAAGTTACGAAAACCCAAATAATAATAATAATAATAGATAAAATAAAATTAATGCTCACCTTTTAGTTCCTCACCTTTTACTTATTTTAATCCCTAATTCTTAAAATGAGTCATTTTGGTTCCTGATATTTATAAATGTGAATCATTTTAGTCCATTCGTTAATATCCGTTAACTCACTATTAGTTAAGTGATGACATATCACTAGTAAGTAACACCTTATTATATAACATTTTAAGCCAATCATTTTAGTGCATCACATCACACCAAGAGAGTCATTTTAGTCCTCTTTCATTTGTGGACATCATTCATTCCTTCTTCAAACACTCTTTACTTTTTTCCTCTCTCCTAAACATTCAAACCTCTGTTTCCCTGCATCTCACTCTTGTTCTTCTTCTTCATCATCATAGATACCCTTTAGAATTTGCATTTGCTGAATATTAAGGAATATTAAGTGGTATGCATTAAAAAATTACATAACTATTATATATAATGTTTGGAATTGTTAATAAGTTCAGTAAGCACACGAAGTTTCATTTAGATTTCACCTGGATTTCATCTTTCATATCCGCATGCCTTCTGTAATTTTTCTTAATTTTTTAAAGCAAACAAAATTTTTCTACTCAAATTAAATTCAATTAAACAATATATGACTGATTTTTGTTTTGTTCTTCAAACACGGTAGAGGAGTGGTTTTTGGTGGTGGCGGTGGTAATTCAAGAATGAAAATGTTATGAAGAAGGAGAAGAGGAATGAGTAGAGAAAAGAGGTGTTTAAATACGTAGAGAGAGGGACTGAGGAGAGAGAAAGAAAAATACGTAGAGAGAGGGACTGAGGAGAGAGAAAGAGAGAAAAATGTGTTTTGAGAAATAAAGGAATGATGTACAAGGACTAAAATCCTTCATTTGTTGTATTAAAATGAACTATTTGAAAAGTTGGACAAGATGTCACTTAACGGTGACATGGTGACATGTTATTGGACCGTGAGTTAATGACTGTTAATGAAGAAACTAAAGTGATTTATGCTTGTATCATAGATCAAAGTGACCATAAAAAAAAAAAGGCAACGAAAGCGACACGGTACCTTGACAACCTTCTTCCGATTCTACTCTTGTTGTTCACAGGAATCACCATAAGCACAATCAGCAGACCGAAAATCCTGAACGAAAAAGAAGCAAAAACAGAAACCGAAACTTAACTAAATCTAAGCACCAAAAAAAAAAAATTGAAGAAAATGAAGAATGAGAAGAAGAAGGATGAAGAACGAACATGAGTGACTTGGAGAAAGGAAGAAAGAACACGGTGAAGAGGATCAATGCGACGACAAGGTGAATAGCACCAAGCCAAAGCGCCAATGCCAGCATCGTGTGGAACACGTTCGACGAATAGCTGCCGAATTCTTCTCTCCTGCTGATCACTTTCTCCGCCGCCACGGCACCGCCGCCGCGACGCGTCGTATCCGCCGCCATGCTCCTAACCGTCGAGAGTGCGTTCGAAACGTCGTCGTTGTGACGAATGCGAGTGAACGTTAATGGCGATGAAAAAGTTTGTCGGTTGGTATTTGAAAGGGGAGCCAGGAGTGTTGGTGGTGATCGAGTGCGGTGTGGTGCAGTGGACCTCCTTGTAGTCAACGTCATTGACAGTGTTGCAGTGTGGCCGAGTCCAGCTAATGTGACACGTGGCCCGACGATTGAGTTGTCCTAGGATAGAAATGTTGGGTGCAATTGAACCCAGCGTGATTCCGACAGTGCCCGAACCAATTCTAAGGATAATTGGCCCTATCTAACGCTATTGAAGGACAAGTTTGTGGGTCTCACCCACTTGTGTCTCTGGACCTAAGAGGCCCGATTGCACTGATTTGATGGTGTGTTCGAGTGTTGAATACGTGTTACTATTTGATACCTTTATGATATGTATTAGATACGTATTTGTACACATTCAATTAAAAAATAATTTTTGAGCTTGAATATTCACCAAACATGACGGGACATTGCTCTACGTGACTTGGATGTCTTATGGATACGCCTAAGTTAGTTTCTTTATTTTTCTTTTCAAATTTTTAATATCAACATGAACCCAAAATCAACCATAATTATTTGGTTAGATATATGTTGTTGGGTTATTTTATTTTGAAATTCTTCATTTGATAATAAAAAAGAATTATACAAACACGATAAAAAAAAATTCAGATAAAAAAACAAAAAAAATATAATAAAATAAAAATATATATATATATATATATATATATACTATTCTGTGTCTCACCCCAGATGAATATCCCCATACATTGCTTCGAAATTCATCCCTAGCTGAACCATTAGCTAAAAGTGGCATGTAGAGAGACATAGGGCGTATAAGAGGTGGGCTTGGCCAAATTTTAACCCGACTTTGTTTTTATATTGGATCTTTTTTCAGAACTAGAACTAGACCAAATAAGATGGAGTTAAACGGGTTAATCTAACTTTTAAACAATCCATGAAAACTTTAATATTATATATAGTAAAATTATAAAATTTTATAAATAAGAAATAAAATTCAAGATATATTTTAAGATATATAATTTTAAAATAAACTATTTGATTATAAAAATAATATTAGGTTATTCAAAATATATTAATTTAAATATAAACTCTTATAATTTATCACAAACTATTATAAAAAAAATAACTAATAAAAAAATTTTAATTTCGGACCAGGTCGGGTCAACTCGAAGTATGACATGAACCCAACTTGAAAAGTGAACCAGGGTCAAATATAAGGACTTGAACCCGATCTAATAAACTTTGGCTCAAAACAGGTTAGCGGGTGGGGTTGAGTCTTGAAGAGAATGAATAATATTATTATGACCATTCTAGGAGGAGTTATTAGTACATATTCTCGTGGTTATTAAATAGATAGAGAGTGAACAAAATTAAATTCAAAAGTGAAAGAGTAAGAAAAAGAATATTGTTCTTGCTTGGACATTTACATTTTTTGCTTGTTAGTTACTAGTATTATATTAATGTAAACAATTAAAATAGCCTATAATAGACAAATGGGAGTGGTGTGGTTTTGTAGTAAGATTTTGCGGCAGATCTGTATATTCTCTTGTCAAGTACTCACTATAGTTCAGACCCATTTGTGATATATACTTAAAGTAGCTGGGGATGCTTTGATTATTTTTATAATACTAGGGATGCTTTGATAATCAAAGGTTTCAAAAGGAATAATTACTGCAATAGAATCTTTCAATTTGAATATATTTATTCTTCTTTGATCATTTATAAGTTGTGTTTACCGCAATTCTTAGATTTTAAGTTTTCTATTTTTTTTAATAGAATAATTCCTATTGTGATAAAACGCACATAAATCTCAATGTTTAGAAATTCTTTGGTATACATACAACATATAAACAAAAGAAGTTTTTTTATATTAATAAGAAGAGTACCGTGGTAGTTAGGTAAAACAAATTTTTAAAGTGATAATCCAAGGATTTGAACTGTTTATAATATAGCCATACAGGTAAAGTTTGCATGAAATTGAACATAATTTTTTATTACGATTCACTACTTTTAAAAATCATTATGCAGAAATTTTTTAATAATGCCAAAATAACTTGATTTAGTGAGGAATAAAATTTGGATCCTTAAAAAAAATCTTGAATAGACAATATTTTATAGGAGGCACTCTATTAAATATTATATATATATAATTGTGTGACTCGGACTAAAAAGATATATATCCACAAAAAAGAATGAGCTTTTACGCATAATATAATATAATTCGAATAAGAAAGAAACAATGTGATAGACCGTGTGTAGCTAATTAAAAGCTTCTCACGTATAATTGATTATTATGTCCACTAATTATATTGGTCACTAAACAATTGTATATTGAAGAACGCATGAAAGAAAATAAATAAACAAAAAGGGAACCCGTTGTGATATCCGGCCTGAAACCCGTCGTGTATGCATGGGAATATATGGTGGGCAAAACACCAACATTCCTTTATTTTAAGGTATTAATTCATGGATTATATCCCTATAAATCGTGGCTTACCAAAAGGTGAGTTTCTCAAAATTAGCTTAATTTGCAGCCGCAGGAGCTTAGCTAGTTGAATCCATGTAAGCACCGAAAAAGGTTACTATCCAAAATGCCCTCTGTCCTGCAAAGCCTCCACCACCTGCAGGTGCGGGAAGTGTTTCAAGCTATAGGCCTTCAAAACCATCACCTACTATCAAAAAGATTTTTTCCCAAAAACACCAGTAAGAAATTATTCGTCACCTACTTGTATATCAGATCTAACTACGCCAAAGAAGCTTAAGAGCTTAGCCAATGTTGCTCCAAAATATATTAGCTTTTTTGGTGCCTAACAGTAATCACCTTATGCTTATAGATGTGTGGTTGCTAATAAGTAATGAATTATGGTACGTGATGGAAGAAGAAAATTAATATAATTATATGCATTTACTTTTTCTTCTTCATTCCTTTTAGCTCTTCGCTTATTGTTTTCCAATTTTACATATCTAATTATGCTTTGCACTTTTTTCTACATCTTTTTTTTGTTTTGTTAATATTAATATACTATCATAATTCTTAAATGCAGCACGTGTGGCAGGTGGCCACATTTATTGAAAATGGATTTTTTTTTTTGTTTCTCAAGTATTCACCATCAAACACAGTGATGACTAATCTCTTCAGATACTGTAAGCATATTTAAGAGGGTAGATAACCATGAATTTTAAAACTGTTTCATTCCCAAGATGAGAATCGACCTCTGAACACTTGACTAAACAATGAGAGATAAATAGAGTAATACATCAACTAACTCCAAGAATCGAACACAAATCCTTTTACTACTGTTTCATGTGTGCACATATTGCAAGGGCATTGATATTGCCATTTGAGCTGGTCTTGCTGTGCAAGTGAGCCATTGAACTTTTCAACTTTACTCATTGCGAGTTCAATGAGTGGTCTTGTCCCAAAGATTGAGGCCTATTGGCTAGAACACACTTCCTTTCAAGGGGTGCAAAAAAACATAAAACATAAAATTCCATTTTATCCACTATTAATAGTGACTATTGCACATACCTAATCTAAATGCAATTTTCTAATGTTGTTTGAGGTATGTGTCACCAATAGCAAGACTCACCGAACGTCAATAAGACTCATACCATCTAAAACTATTCGGATATCACAATCATAAAAAATGCCCACTAGCCAAAATAACAAACAAAGTATCATATAATGACAAAATGAGGAATATATATTGAAAAAAAAATTAAGGGGTGAGGGGGAGGAGAGGAGAGGAGGGAGGTGGGGTGTACTATGAAATTATCCAGTGGGCCTGTTGATGGTCCATCATACTTAGTCAAAACACTATCTACCAATTTGGGCCTTTCTGTTTTGGTTTTAGGCTATACACAATGCTTGGGCCTACCTTGTTTACTCGCCCAATTATTTTGGACGTTTTACATTTTTTCACACCCATATAACTTATACCAACGGGTCAAAACCACCAGACCCAAAAAAAAAAAAAAATAGAAAGGTGGAATGAGGCCAGCATGGATGGTGATGACATTTGCCTCAAGGAAGGCCACATAGGGGACTTCAGAGTCACAGGTTCGACTCAAGGGGCAGAGCCCCTGGCATCCCCAACCACCCCCCCCCCCCAAAAAATGACCAAAAAAAATAAAAAATAGAAAGGACAAAAACCAAGATTCTTTGGCATTTAATTTTGAATTTAATTTCTAATATGAGACTTCTTTTAAGGTAATCTTATATTTGTAAAGTAAAATATTAAATAAAGTATCTTTACTGTTAAATTAATAGATAAGACTACTCTGAATTAAACTTATCCTTAGAATAGAAAATATATAAGAGTAAACTCACCTTATGATAACTAATTTAAGAATAGAGATATATATTATCATTTATGTTTTATAGATAACTTCCCTTTTTATATTTTTTTTCAATTTTTTCTTAAAGCCATTAAAATTATTAAAAACCCCATAATTTACGAAAAATTTTTTAGAGTAAGAGTAAAACTTAATTTGACTCGCTATTAGTGTGTGTGTGTGTGTGTGTGTGTGTATTGTTAAAAATTATTGAAACATGCGGCAACTTAAGCTCCACGCCATTTCAACAATTAGAAAATCTGTTTTCGGGCTGTGAGAGAAATTGGTCTATCCTAATTTATAATTGAGAGAGAAAAAAACCACTCAATTGTTTTTTAGGTGTGAAAAAAAGTTGTGTCATCGAATTGCCAACCTGATACATACATATAGTACGTTTTTTGACCAAACAAATGTCAAGTCCAACGCTTACTTGCGAGAATCAAGAATAATAAAGTTGTGTGACCAAGTCAAACAAATCGCATGCTTTATTTATGTTGCCATGACTTGAGGCTTTGGTTATGGTTACAATATTCTGAATCACAGCCGCAAAACGAGATATGAAAAATGAATTTTGTTGGCAGCAAGGCAAGTCACCACCATTTGAGCCTATTCCGAAATCAAAGCCATTTGCATTCACAATCTTTATCCTGCACTTTGTATAAATGCTTTTTAAAATTTTATCCGTTACAAAAATCACTCTTTATAACCCGTCTCCACAAACTAAAGAAATATGAAACACACCGTTACAAAAATCACTCTTTATAACCCGTCTCCACAAACTAAAGAAATATGAAACACACACACACACACACACACACACACACATATATATATAGTGTTTGTATATTTTTTTATTTTTTGTATGATTTTCAAAATAAAATGACCTTATAGCACAAGTTTAACTAAATAACTAGGGTTGATTTTTTATTCATCTTTGTATTAAAAAAAAAAAAATCAACTTAGGCGTGTCCGCGACATATCTATAATGAATTAGAGTAGTGTCTAGCCATATTCAATGTGTATCTGAACTTAAAAAAATTATTTTTTTTAATTCGACACGTATAAATGTTTGTGCAATAAGTCAGTGTGTCCGTTCTTCTTAGCTAAAGAAAGAATGTAACATAAAGATTTTTTCTTTTTTGAGCATTGCCTCAAAAAATCCATTAAGTTGATGGGTTTCCTTCAACAAAATTTAGATTATCCCGTTAGGTGTTTATTTGGAGAGTATAATATGCTGATATTATTTTTTCCCACTAAAATATAATTTGAAGATTGACAAAATTAACTCACAGAATGGTTAGGGATGAGTATACTACACCAAGGAGTTTAGTTTGTTAACATCAATGTAACTTATTATCATTAGTGTAATCTGCCACAGAATCAAAATGTCAAGGGTTATGATGTGAGTTAACGTCATGTTGATTGTACATGGACACACAACCCATCATCAATCTAAAACAACAATAATTGGGTTTTGAAATTTTTTTGTTTATATAATATATGCATGTGTGGAGTGAAAACCCAGATTCATGACGTATCAGATCCATCTAGCTATAAATCAATATCATTATTTTAAATCAGTCACTTCTTATTGTCATATGAAATTTGAAAAATATTATTTATACTTATTATGTGTGGCATATTATTTTGACTTACATTTTTTTCATTATTAAATGAAGTATGTGCTTTATTTGAATGAGATTCACACATTCTCTAATAATAGATAAATATAAATCAATACAATATCTCACGTATAATATATATAAATAACACAACTAAAAAATTTTAGATGAGACATGATCAAGTATATTAAGACTTAAACTGATCCATGTGTAAAGAACGACCCCTTTGTGGTTATCTTTTGACTTTGTCTTAATGATGTAGTTAAATTAAAGTAATGATACTATATATGATATGGGTGTGTCCATGATTATGTGGGGTAATAGGAAGAAACCAAGATAGCATTTATTTACTATCTTTCAAATAGAAATATAGAGACAATGAAAATAATTGAGACAGAGATATAAATAATAAATATATATAGAAATATTAATAGAAGAAAAAAAAAAGTTCTATCTCTGTATCTATCTCTATTATTTCTACATTTTAAAAATACATAAATTTTATATTTTTCTATCTTAGGAATAGAAAAAAAATTTATCTCCTATTTCTATCTTTACTATCAAATAAATTTATAACTTTAATTTCTCTGTATTTCTATTTTACTATTTTAAAAGACAGTAAACAAATGTTATAAATGAAAAGAGTATGCATGGATTAAAGTAGAGGAGAGAGAAAAGAAAAAGGGAAAAACTGATTGAATCGGTTGCATAATGTAAAGGTTGGGTGTCGATAAATAATACGCAATTGCTTCCCGCAATGGTAACCTAATTTATCATTATTCGCGCCCCCTACTACTGGTTTGGATTGGATGCCTTCTAAGCATTTTTCGCGTGAATAAAAAATAAAACACCAGCACATAAGAAATAATAAAAAAAAGAGAAGCTTCTTTTTCACTTTATACTTGAATAATGATTCGTATGCCTGTGAAAAAAGGAAGAATACGATTCATATACTTTCCATTTGATTTAAGCATTCTATAAAACGAGAAGAGAATTTTAGATGAGACCGTGGTTTCTTTTTTTTTTTTTTTGGCTGAACAACCGTGGTTTGTTTATGAAAGAGTAATGGCATATTTGTTTCGCTAGAAATAGTTTTTAGATTTCAGTTTTTGTGAAGGAAAAACTAAAAAATCTGAAAACTATCAATTTCAGTTTTCAATTTTTTTAGTTTTTCATTCACAAAAATTGAAAAACTAAAAATTAGAAACTGAAAACTGTTTTCAGTAAAGGAAACATGCTCTTGTTTTCCCCTTTACATGTATAACCAAACCAAAGTCACATTTTAAATTTTTAAAATAAAAAAATTGATTTTTTTTTTATTTTGGGGGTAAAATATTGGTAATGGTATGTGTTTGTGTACACAATTTTGAAGTGCTACATAGGAAAAAAGATATATATTTCACAATCAATTGTGCCAGACAAGGGAATATTTCTCCCCGAAAAGATTTTGAGCCGAGTGTTTTTTTTTTTTGGCTATCAATGCATGGTGGGGATTGATGAGTTTACCTCTTCTTAGGTCACTGTTCGAGCTATTATAGTATTTGTCCTTCACGAGAAACTTCTTAAACCCATCATTTAATGTTGGAGAAAAACAATAATTCAAAATTATGTCTACGATTAGTCATGCACTGATCAATCACCTTTAAAATAATGATGATGACATACGCCACTTAAGCTATTGATTCAAGTCACAGCAATAGCAACTCACAAATCCAGGACAACAGCCAACCATTAGTTAGATAATAATAACAACAACCCCTAATATAATTTTAGGATTTCATCCAATCATCTCCTATTATTTATAAGACTGTAAAAATATTGAACGATTAAATCAAATATTTTTACTGCAATGCATGAATAACTATCCGTATAAGACCCTTTCACCGAAATTAGTAATGAATGAAAACATATAGGGACGGTTACAACATGCTTGGTGCTATGCCAATGAGCCTTAGCCACATTACTTCCCACTAACTAAGCTTTAGGAACGTTCATATTACATTTGCTTTGCTTTTATTAACGGTATCACAGATAAATAATAATCTAATAAAATTGATGCTCTGCGGTTGCTTGTTCTTGTTGGTTCCAAAAGCATAAGCCCCAATCTCTTTATCTATCTGTCATCATCTCAACCTTTTACCCACTACTACTACCATTTGCTCCCACTACTACTCCACGTTTCTCATTTTGTTTCCTTTGTCTCTGTTTCTCTGTTATATTTTATGTATAAACACTCATTGAATTTTCACACATGACACACCCCAACGTTACATTTACACCTACACTGCACACATGATTCTTGTTCTGCCCCTCCTCTTTCTCCATCTGGATTTTCTTTTCTGATCATTCTTTTTATATTTTTGTTCTTCTTGATTTTGAGTTGGTAGTTATTTTCTGCACCCCTTTGTTGCTTCATAACTATAACTGTACGTTAACACACTGCTTTTAGCCAAAGGTTGGGACTTGTGACAATGTCTTCTTCCAGTTATGCTAGAGGAAGTGGCTTCTTTTATCTGTTTCTTGCAGTGCTTGTTGCAAAAACTAGTTTTTGCTTTTCTGCCAAGGTACACAAGTTATTAACTTATTACGGCTTTTTTGGTATTATTTTGGTTATGGAATCTAAATTGTATGGCATGACAGGTTTATGTAGTGTACATGGGAAGCGAAACTGGGCAAGACCCAGATCATGTTCTGAAGCAAAACCATCAGATGCTTGCTGCTGTTCATGAGGGAAGGTCAGAATTGATGCCAGTTTTACTTTATTGTTGTAAAATTCTGTGTGTGTTTCATTTTAGCATCATATATTTCAGATGTGTGATTATTCTTTTTCCCTTTTTTTTTCCCAACTGGGGAATGTTTGTAACAGTATTGAGCAGGCCCAAGCTTCTCTTGTTTATAGCTACAGACATGGTTTCAGAGGCTTTGCAGCCAAGTTGACTGATGAACAGGCTTCACAAATTTCAAGTATGTCAGTGAAATTCTCTTCTTTTTTCTTTTCTTTTTTCTTTTTTCTTTTTCTTTTTCTTTTCTTTGGAACAACAATAACAAACAAGAAATCAGTGGCTCATGAAACTTTTTATGTTCAAATATGACCAGAAATGCCTGGAGTGGTTTCTGTTTTTCCCAATTCTAAAAGGAAGCTTCACACTACTCATTCATGGGACTTCATGGGACTTCAGGATGATGAAACCATGGAGCTTATGGGGCACTCTACCAAAAACCAAGCCAATATCGTGGTTGGTATTATTGATACGGGTAAGCAGTCTTACTCCTACAGCCTCCTATTCTAGAACCTTTTTTATTACTACTTTTTATGCGGCAATCCCTTTATCCCTACGTACAATATGCACCTTTACTTCAAAGTCCCATAAACACATTTATTTATTAGCCGGTTCAAACTTCACAAGAACTTCCGCACTTCATTTATATCTTTAGTAGCCAAAAGCCCAAAACTATATATCTCTTTTTATATATAAAAAAAAAAACTATATATCTCTTTTATCCTTCTTTTAGGAATAGCAGCTAAAGGAAATTATGACTCAACAATGGACTTCACATGACATCATTATGGTAGTAAAATTCTGGCTTATGAACTTCTTTAGTTAAATAAGCTTTTTTTAGAGGTGAACATAATATGTTTCATTCATCCTTTGTCCTGCGGCTGATACAAACTACAGTTACCCTCAAAGAGATCAAATTTAAGCATTGAAAATATCACTTCCTAGAAAATGGTATTGGTACTTAATAATTACTGGGATTTTGTTAATAAATGGGAATCATAGTGCTTTTCAATTCATTATCACTATTCACACAGGAATCTGGCCAGAATCACCAAGCTTTAGGGACACCGACATGCCACCAGTGCCACACGGATGGAAGGGCCATTGTCAAGTAGGAGAAGCATTCAACGCTTCTTCTTGTAACAGGTTCCTGTTTGAATCACATCCTCAATTATTTCTTTCCACTCTTTTGACTTAGTAGGCACCAGTTTCCTGTCAGGTCATGCTCTTTGGTTAATCATTTATGGCACAGGAAAGTGATAGGAGCAAGATACTACATGAGTGGATATGAAGCTGAGGAAAGGATAGACAAAACAAAAGTCTCTTTCAGGTCTCCCAGGGATAGCTCTGGACATGGGAGCCATACAGCTTCCACAGCAGTGGGCCGCCACGTGGCAAACATGAATTACAAGGGGCTAGCAGCTGGAGGAGCTAGGGGGGGTGCACCTATGGCTAGGATTGCGGTTTACAAGACATGCTGGAACTCAGGCTGCTATGATGTGGACTTGCTAGCTGCCTTTGATGATGCCATAAGAGATGGTGTTCACATTATATCATTGTCTCTGGGTCCTGAGGCTCCCCAAGGTGAATATTTCAACGATGCCATATCAGTGGGGTCGTTTCATGCTGCTAGGCATGGGGTACTGGTGGTGGCATCAGCTGGGAATGAAGGAACTCCTGGTTCTGCTACTAACCTTGCACCATGGATCACCACTGTTGCCGCTAGCTCAACAGATAGGGACTTCACCTCTGATGTTGTACTAGGAAATGGTGCCAACATCACGGTAAGATGCTTACTTCATGTTAGTGGATTTTCTGCATTTCTGTCTGGTATGGGAGTGAAAAATAGGTGGAAAATTTCATGGATGAACTCGGTTCTGAGTGACACTGAATTGTTCTCTACAATTGGAACAGGGTGAGAGTCTCAGTCTCTTGGAAATGCATGCCTCCACTAGGATAATGTCTGCATCTGATGCCTTTGCGGGATATTTTACTCCTTATCAATCCAGGTGAAGCACAAGGTACTCTAAAAGTGAGAACCACCTGAAAATCAATGCACAAGGATGGCTTTTGATTTGAATGTTGTTTTCTTTTCTGTTTTTATGCAGTTACTGTTTGGATAGTTCCCTAAATGAGACCAAGGCCAAAGGGAAGGTTCTGGTGTGTAGACATGCAGAGAGTTCAACGGAGTCAAGGTTAGCAAAGAGCAAGGTAGTGAAAGAGGCAGGTGCAGTTGGGATGGTTCTTATTGATGAGACAGATCAAGATGTTGCCATCCCATTTGTGATCCCTGCAGCTATTGTTGGAAGGAAAACAGGAGAACATATTCTATCATATATCAATAGCACACGGTTTGTTTTATATTTGAGAACATAGACATTTTTTGTTAAGCATGTCTCTTATTCTGCCATTATCTAACCAAGCGTTGTGTTATGGTCAACAGTAAGCCTATGTCAAGGATATTTGGAGCCAAGACAGTGCTAGGAACTCAGCCTGCACCCCGAGCAGCAGCATTTTCTTCTAAGGGCCCAAATTCCTTAACCCCAGAAATTTTGAAGGTGATATTCTCATTTTATGCCAATAAGTTCTTGACATGCCTTTTCTCCTCTCTTTTCTATCTAAACCCTGGAAGATTTCTGACTGTTCTGCTATGAAGCCTGATATTACAGCTCCTGGATTAAACATCCTTGCTGCGTGGTCTCCAGCAGCAGCTGGAAACATGAAATTCAATATTATGTCAGGAACTTCTATGGCTTGTCCTCATGTAACAGGAATTGCAACCTTAGTCAAAGCTGTCCATCCTTCATGGTCTCCCTCTGCTATCAAATCTGCCATCATGACAACTGGTATTACATTTTAGTCGATCCTTAAGGTTTGATATTAATCAAATGGCTTTTCTAGAGGCCTAACTAGATGGACTCAATCGAGTTTGTTATTACAATAGTATTAAAACATAACTCTTTACTAGATTATATTTTTTGTCATTGGGTGCCTCGAAATGTAGATACTAAACACCAGTGAAAATTCAACTATGTCGCCCAAAAGAGGGGGAAAAAGGATCATTGCATGTTATTGTACTCCACAAGATTCACTGTTTCTATGCAAGAAACTAATCACAATTTCAATATGCAGCTACTATTCTGGATAAGCAGCACAAACCCATTATAGTAGATCCTGATAGAAGAAGGGCTAATGCATTTGATTATGGATCAGGGTTTGTGAACCCCACAAGAGTTCTTGATCCTGGCCTTATCTACGATTCACAGCCAGAAGATTTTGTTTCATTCCTCTGTTCAATTGGCTATGATAAGAGGAAACTCCATCTTGTTACAGGAGACAACAGCACATGTGATGGGGCATTCAAAAGACCATCTGACCTCAACTATCCATCTATTGCAGTACCCAAACTTGACGACAACTTCTCAGTTACACGAGTTGTGACCAATGTTGGAAAAGCAAGAAGTGTATATAGAGCTATAGTGTTGTCTCCTGCTGGAGTCAATGTTACTGTGGTGCCAAACCGGTTGGTGTTCACGAGAATAGGACAGAAAATCAAGTTCACTGTGAATTTCAAAGTGGCTGCTCCCTCAAAGGGCTATACATTTGGGTTCTTATCATGGAAGAACGGGAGGTCACAGGTCACTAGTTCCATTGCTGTCCGGGTTTCACTAGAAAGCTTTGGGTTGGTCAGATAACAATGCTTGTAATTATCTACATTAGCTTAGGAGCTGTGAGATCCCTACACTTTCTACCTGTCTAGCACAACCATTCATACTCAAAATCCTGATGCAGTCTAGATGATCACTGCCAAATACACGTTATAGTTATGTGCTTGGTGTAGCAAGCGTTACCAAAAACACAGAATTTGAAGAAAAGATATCATGGTGCCCCGAACTTACCCTCAGTTTCATTATACTATTTGTCAGTTGTCACTACAGATAGAACTTCGTTATATAGGTTCTTCAGCATTTGCTAGTTGCTATGTGTGAGATGTTTGCTCTTTCCCCACCAAAGTGGGAAACAAGATAGTGTAGTAATTATTTTAATCTTTACCTTTAAATAAAACTGAAATATACTCATTGGCTAATTATTATCGGTTTTAAATATATTGCCTCTTCTCAGTTCCTATTTTTGAGGATCTTTTCAAATTATTTACGTACTTACATTTTTTATTCATACTCAACTTTGAGGACGAACAGCATTTCAAATGAAAGTTACCAACAAGCAAAACGGAAACAATGCAGTTACGTTGTGATACATGCTTGCAGAAACTACCATGCAATGACATCTCAAGTATCCGGTTAAATTTGTTTAGGCAACTACTTTCTACTCTGTCTAGAAACCAGAAAGCTAGTCTTGGTTAGTTGTATTTTTGGAGCAACATAGAATGAATCATTGCACTCTGTCCAGACTCTATTCATTTGCAACTTGAACTCTTGGTAACTGCAACTAACATGAGCAAAGCTATCACCAACTAATTAACAATCATACTTTGCTTCCTGAAGATCAACCTGTTCATTATTGTAAGGTTCAATTCATTAGCTCCAGAATACTCAAATGGTAAATTCTATACATCTCAGGAAGGACAATACTCGACAACTTTCATAAGTGGCACTGTGTCGCCATTTTCCTCAACAATCTGTTTTGAGTGCAAACTTTGTTCTGTAGTTAAGTCCCAAGTTCTTTGTCCAATGACAAAATTTTGCTGCTTTTCAAAACAGTAAATCATAATTCACAACAAACTACAGAATTACAGATGATAACTAACCACAATGAACAACTAACAATAAGAACCTAAGACTAAAGACATAAAATGATCAAAGTATTCTACCAGCATTTCAGACAATAGTGATAAAAAGGTTGAATTTTGACTTATAAACTATCTACAAATGCTTTTTAGCCGTCCAAGTTCTAATGAGCTACATCAAAGCCAAACCTTGACTTCTATTTTAGGGATTATATAACAACATATAGGTGTCATCATCAGAAGCTGAAATGACACATACACAAGCACTAGAGAATGCACACACTAGGAGTGTATCTCCGATGGATCAACAAGGCCTTCCATTACAACAAGTTGATCTAGCAGAGCAATCTTCTCATCTTCAAGGGTCTTTACCTCATCTTCAACCTCTCTTAGCTCTTTCCCTAATGCAAAGCTCTCATCCTCCAACAGCAAATACTTCCGCCTCAATGCCCGGTACTCATTTCCAGCCGCAGATGAGTCAGGCAAAGAATCTGAGTTGGAACCCTCTTGTTTCAGAAAAGGTGGTGAGACTTCAGTCATTAAGTGTCTTTTGGAACCCTTCTGTCCTGATTTTAATGACAGAGGAGTATGTAACTCTTCCTTGACATTATTCCCTTGCAACTGAAACAAAGATGGCTTTTGGGTTGAGTTTTTCTTCTTCTTTGGTTTATTATTCAAGATCTCCTCTGACAAAGGAATTCTTGGGTCTTGCATTTCTCACCAATCACTGCAGAATAATCAAAAAACCATAAGAACACATAAACCTGGAAGTTAGTTGAATAAAACATAAAATGTATTGCATGTAAAATTAAAATACAGATTATTAACACTGAATAACCCGTATGGATTCAAGGAGGTTTAATCAGGAAATACCCAGTTTAGATTTGATCAATATATCTGCTATCAGTAAAACAAAAAGGGCCGCATCATTGCAATAAATAAGAATTTCACTTCTAATAACAGCTGTTTTAACTGTTTTTAAACAGGTAGCAGCATATGATTGATTGATATCATAATGTAACAATCCATAACCATATCGGTATTCTTCATTTTACTGACTACCACAACTAAGTTTCCAGCTTGTTCAAGAAGCTCAAAATAATTCATGGATTAGCAATACCGAAAATTGAACTAGTCGTATTTGACAAACAATATACAAATTTTAACCAGTAAAAAAAAAATTGTTTCCCCATGTCCCAAAAAGTAAAAGGGTTTGGACCTAATTTTGCAACTCAACTAATGCATAAAAAAAGAGAAAAAAAGAGAAACAATTTTTGAGATCGGAGAAGTAAGTAATGGCCCAAACAACCCCATATGATCTGGAACACGAAAACACGATCTTCTGAAATTTACAGATACACAAATACCCATAGCCCCAATTTTTCCAAAGTCCTTTCCTTTGAAACAAAAAGTTTCAAAACCAATACAGATTAGAAGAATTTCACACAAAAAGAAGATCCAAAATTGGGTAAAATTTTGATGAATGAAAAGAAGATGTTGAAGGTGGATGAAAGAGGGGAACAGAAGAAGGGCAAACCAGAAAGAAGGCAAAAATTGAGCAAGGTCGTCTTCTCTTTTTCTTCTTGCTCTTCAATTGCGCTGCCGAATGAAGAAGATGAAGCTGAAAGTTCAATGAATGAGGGAAGCAAGATTTAGGGTTCAGTCTGCGATCGTTGTAGTTGTTACACAGAAAACGTTGGTGGTGGGTACTGGGTAAACCTCGTTTGTTTAATATTCGGTTACCGGTAAATGGTGACGTGGCATTCTATGATTCGTTGTTACATTGACACGTGTTATGCTCTTTCTTGACGGGAGCTTTGAAATCCGTACGGGACGGTGTATGTAGCACAGAAGCTCGTCGTGGTCAGTGAGAAGATTAATTGATATTGATAAGATTATTTTTATTATAAATTTATTTTTAAAGTGAAAGAATATAAGAGTGGGTTGGTTATTATATTAATAAAAAATATTATAATTATATTGAATGATTTATATATAAATATATTGTTATTTTATTTTTTTAGAACTGTATTCATTTTTCAAAAGAGTAATTCTACACATCTAAAAAAATATATCGTATTAGATAAAATAAAATTATATAATCCACTCTTTAATATAAAGGATAAACCCCACGATACATGATTTTAGATATAAATGTTTGAAAAAAAAGTTTGATTGTCTAGCATTTTCCTTTTTAAAATGATCTTTAATACAATACTACACGATCATAGTGAAGTCAACGAAGTGGTTGTATATCATAAAGATATTGCTAGCAAAAGTGGAGACAAATAATAGATATTGGTAATTAAATAATGACTTTGATTTTAATGAATTAATAATATAAAAAATTATATAGTGTATGTTGTCTAATTAAAATTTTTCTATTTGCATTACTTAAAAAGTAATGACAGTGAAAGTCAAATATATTTGTTAATATGATAATATATAATTATATAATTTTTTTTATAAAATTCATGTATTTAAATTAAATCTTTAAACAATAAATATTGTTGCAAATAATAGTTATGATAAAACAAGAGCAAATGCTGACAGGAATTAACTCGCAAGATTAATTTTCTGCTCATATATTGTCATCACTTGTATATATAGTTCTTAGATTTTCTTGTGTAAATACCTACTTAAGAATTTGATGAATTGAGAGACGTGCTCCAACTCTGTGGTAGGGTACATGAGCTTTTTCCTAGATTTAAACTTTTGCGATTAACAAAAAAAGAGGAAATATTAAATAAAAAATGAGAAAAAATGAAAAACGAAATTGTATCAACACGCCGAGATTTCCATCTATTCCTTTATTTCCAGGAGAGTATTATGTCTTTGATATTTAATGCATGTCATGCTTTACGTATTTAAAATATATTTTTAAAATAATTTTTAATATTAGCTATTATTTAAGTTAGCGGAATTGGCAAAAAAAAAATGTGAATAATTGTAAGACAGTAGTACACTAATATTTTATAGAGATATCAGAAAAATCATTATGGTCATTGAATATTCACAAAAGTGTGTGTGTGTATATATATATATATATTATATATATATATATATATATATATGTGTGTGTGTGTGTGTGGTGGAAATCTATTTACACAAAATATAAGTTTTGTACACTTATATCATTCAATAATTTTTCATAAAAATTGAATTTAGTTTATTTGATCGTTCAATTATGTGATATTATATTAACGATCAAGCATGTCAAATTTAAAAAAATTTGGATAACAATGAGCATGCGTTTTGATGATTGATATTTACTTATATTTTTAAAAATATATCATTCGTCAAAATAAAAATATATGATAAAATATCAAAATATTTTTATACTATATGAAATTTAATACATTTGATCTATTTGGTAAGAACATTGAATTCAATAGTTATACTTATAAAATTTTATATCCATAAAAAGTTATTAAAGGATATAAGTGTATCAAGACTTACACCTTGTGTAAATGAATCCCATGAATAGAATAATAAACTCCAATACATGTGATGTGTTATTTTATATTGATTATTCAATTAATTAGTATTTAATATTTTTTTTTGTCTTGGCTTGCACAATTTTAAACCGAGAGTAGTAGTCAGGTAAAATCTTTTTTAAAGTAAGTAATGACTCTAAAAATTAGTAATTTAGTATTAATATTTCAAAATTGGTTCAGTTAAAGAATCAGAGAAATTTAATTCTTTAATTTTTATGAGGTTATCTTTTCTTTTCTTTTTTGTGAAGTTCATTTTTGTTTTTTTATTTTTCTTAATTCTTTCTACTTGATTTCTTGTGTTAAAATGTAACTCATTACTTATTTAGAACCATATAGTTGACTTGAAATGGTGAGTAGTTGACTTTTGAAATTCAACCCCCTTCTTTCTTCTTTTCTTTTGGTTCAAAATTATACACCACAAACTTCTGCCCTTATTTTAAAGTTTCAGCCCTATCACAGATTCATAATGGTCAACACACGTGCAGACGATTGACAACAAATCATAGTAATTAAAGCAGGCTGTCGTACAGTATAAACCACAAAACAATGCTCTTCAACAAAGAAAATAATAATAGAACAATGCTCTAGCTGCAAATTTTAAAATTATTTATCATTTAGGAAATATTATTCACATATAATAATATTTTTACTATATTTTTTATTAATATTTATTATTGTAATTTATGTGGATAAAAAATAAAATAAAGCAATTATTTTTTGACGAGAATAATATCTTATATTTTAAATTCTTGATTTATGCATGAATGGATTTTTATTTCACAATATTTTACGTAGTGTTCGTGTTTGTATTAGCTTTTAATATTTAAAACAACTTATAACCTTGGAAATTTCAACATGTTTTTGGGAAAATAATATTGTTTTATGAAATTATCAATTACTAATCCCTCTTGTGTAAATGGTTAGCATCCAATATCTCACCAAGATCAAGCCACAACTCTTTTGTTTGGTGAGTACTTATAATAAACTTATGATCGCTTACAGAATCCTCATATTGACAAAGGAAGTTCAATCTGCATTCTTGTAAGGTATGAATCCATCCTTACCAATCATGCTGATTCACGTTGTCATAATTTATGTCATTTATTTTTGTTAAGTAACAATGTTATGCCTTGTTGAAATCACGTTGACTCACAATTAAACCTGGCATTCACTAATGCATTTTTGCATAGCAAAAAGTTGGTAGAAAAAAAATCATTACTTTCAGTAAGTTTGGAACATTGATAACACGTATGCTAGAGGGCGGGGGAAGCGGGAGAGGAATGATAGGTAATGAAACTTTTTTTTTTTTTTTTGAGTAAACACCTAAATTGGTCTCTAACAATTTTCTTAATGAACAAATTGATCCCTAATAATTGTAAACATTCAAATTGGTCCCTCACAATTATATAATAAGACACAACAAGTCCCTGATCGGCCTGTCATGTGAGCTCTAGCTACACTTACTGAGTTCCGCCTAGACACTATAGCCTGTTGAGGCTCTGGTAGGACTAGGCGGAGCTCGATAAGTGTAATCGAAGCTCGATAACTGTAGCCAAAGTTCAGATGACAGGCCGGTTACGGACCTATAGTGTCCTATTATACAATTGTGAGGAACCAATTTGGGTGTTTACAATTATTAGGGATCGATTTATCCATCAAAAAAATTGTTTGGAACCAATTTGGGTGTTTACTCTTTTTTTTTCCTTCTTATTTTAGAGTTTAATAATATGTAGGAATTAGATAAGGAAACATAGGTGGATGATAATTTGTTCCAATGATAATTTTGAATCATTGGATGGTCCTTTCTTTTTCTTTTTAATTGTTAGATATTATTTTGATGGTTCAGATTTATAAATTGAATAATTATATAAAATAAAAAATAATAATTTTTAACATAAAAAATTCTAATTTTTAAAAGACAAAATTGCCCAATTATAACCACTCAACTTCTCACCTCACTGTATTATCCACTCATAAGTCCTCCACCACCACCATCTACCATTGTTTCGTACCTCTTGAAAAAAAAAAAACTCCCAACCCCAAAAATCCACCACCATCAATCTCTTCAACATAATTATCCAAAATGACAATATCAATTTCCATAACTTTTGCTTTCCCAATATATTGTACCCTAATTAGGTAAAGGAAATTCTTGTGTACGAAGCGGCCAACCTAGTGGTTGAGTAGTCCGTCGATGTCGTTGTAAGGGGTGAAGGGGAAGACTTAGTCGACAACCTCGAAGACAGTCTAGTCCCTTTGGAAGTGGTCGCCAGCGACACGGAGGCAATAATGGGCACAGATGTCGTCCTTGTGAAGGCCAGGGAGCTTGTCAAAGACCTTGCGCTGGCCGTGGTCGTAGTCCACGAAGCCTTACATCGTCTTTCTTCTTTCAAAGAATGGCTATCAGAGAATGCCTTACTAGCCTTCTTTGCCACCATGCCTCGTTGAAAAAGGGGGAGCCAACAACAACAACAACAAAATCTGAGAGTGGATTAGGACAACAACTAACATGCAAACCAAGCACATAATTCAAAACTAACATAGATACAAATGATTAAAATTAGAAAAAAAAGAACAAAAAATGAACCGTTCACAAAAGGGATTTGGAAAACTGCCACACCCCAAATTGATGTGAGAGTGTGTGTATGTGTGTGTGTGTAAGACAAGTGACAACAGACCTTTTACAGAGAGAGGAAAATGACAATAGGGTGAGTTTGTTAATTATGGAAAGCTATTGTAAAAGAGAACTAGGGCTAGGAATTAGGATATTGTCATAGGTGGTTGATGTGAGTAAATTTGACTGATCTTAAAATCAACAACCCCCAAGGGGCATTAGATATGGCTGAGAAGGAATATGGTTTTGGTCTGAGTTTGGGCTGAGGGCTCATTGGCAAATGCCATCAACAACGGGCTAATCGGTGCTGGCAATGGAGAAAGATGGTGGAGGCTGGCGGCAGTTGCCCCAGAGAGAAGTGGTCGAGGCAGAGCTGAGATCGAATGACAGGTGGAAAGAGATGGCAGAACAATGATAATGTTCTTGCAAGGATGGCGATGATGGCAAGATTGGGGTAAATCCATAACTAGGTTAATAAAATGTAATGGTGTTTTGGTAATTTTGTATGAAAAACAATAGGACCATAGTATGCTTCAAAACTTGTTTGGACCAAAAGGGAAATAATTCCTTATTTTCCCTTCAAAAGCAAATTTTCTGCTCACCCACTTGAAAAATTGGGGTGAGACAAGGGAACTAAATATTTGTAAAGTTAATAAATATAATTGCTTCATTCTATTCCTTTATTAACTTTTAAACATAATTTGTGAATTTCAATCATGTTTTTTTAATAATCATTTAACAAGCAAGGAAGAATCTTTATTCTCAATATGTATGTGTTTTGGGTTTTAGACAGTTGAGATGCAATGGAGGGACTATTAAAACAAGAGTTTATCTAAGTAGTACTCTTTCAATGAATCAAAATAGGAAAGTTTGCTTATGAAAAGATTAGGTTTTATATTTTCAAAGCGATCCCCACTAAAAAGTTTTAAACCCTGCATATTTTGATATCTTTAACCCATACCCTAGATAAATCTTAAATAGAATCTTTGAATCCAAATTAAAAAAGAATGGCCATATCAATATGTGAGCCATAAAAGATATATTAACTTATGTTTAAGTTTTCCTACTGAAATTAGATCGCAATGAGTAGTTAATTATAAGTTTCATGTCATAATATTCTTCTGCCAACTAATGATAACTGTGAAACATAGTTTTCAGACTCGTCTCGGTGATCAACTTAGTCGAGATATTGGGTCATTAGGTCACTAGTTTAACCAGTGGGTCACAGGTTGAACTGGATATAATTAAATAAATATAAAAATTATATAATCCAAAAACCCATTTTATACTTTCATGATGCATATATAATATAAAATATAAATTACATACTTTGGTAATGTATATATGATATAAAATATAAATAATATTATCATAGATATAGGTTGTAGTTGTCACTAGTTTTGGGGATAATATCACAATGGTGTCAACTCACATCATCATTGCTTTGCTTTTAATCCCATGCACCCTTCACTTCTAATCTCTCTTACTTTTTGATCATGTAAGTGGGTCCATTATTCCCTGCTAGTTCTTTCAATGGCAAGATAGTCTTAAGGATTTTATCATAGGG
Source organism: Dalbergia cultrata (assembly GCA_031216105.1). Taxonomy (NCBI): domain Eukaryota; kingdom Viridiplantae; phylum Streptophyta; class Magnoliopsida; order Fabales; family Fabaceae; genus Dalbergia; species Dalbergia cultrata. The sequence goes on along the minus strand of CM062344.1, from coordinate 4,154,030 downwards.
AAAAGAAAGATAGAGAGAAGTAGAAAAACAACGTTAATTATAATATCACCAAAAGAAGAAGAATGAAACTTAATGACTCTAGCTTATTTAAGGGGTTTGCAAAGGCATGGAAAGAGTATAATAATAGCAATGATCAAACATATCTTAATATGCAATAATAGTTACTACATAGTCAAGGGATTTTCATGTTGTAATGCCCCCTTGGAGTTCAGGCACACACCATCTTCAAAGGTGTTGCTGGACATGAGTGTATGGAAAAATAAGTACCATATTGGTAGGAAAGAAAAGGGGAGCCAAGAGATTCTATTATAAAATGAGGATTGTCAACCATGGTAACGAATTGGTTGGTCCGAGTAACTTAAGGACTAACCTTGGTCCTTATAGCCAAGCTTCCAAAAATACCCTATCTACTTAAAATTTTTATTTTAGAAAAGGGTTCTCCTATTTTACATTTGCAATCAGAGGCTCATAGTCTCTTGTGTTTGTGTGGTCTGCCTAGCAACAACAAAGCACAACAATCAACCACCCACACCTTCCTACAAGATGACCCACCAGAGAGCATGCTTAACAGTCTGGTCCAAACTGTGCTATCCTAGAACACCGCCAACTCCAATTCTTAAAAGGCTTTTGCTTCCTTCAAATTTTCATTTCCCACTTAGGAATATGTATGATAACATTTTATAATGTTGCATTTGACTTTTGGTTGTGGAGTTGAGCTTTGTTATTTTGTATGGTTGAAAGTGCTTGGCATTGAGCTATTAGCTATGTCTACATTAACCATTCTCATTGGAAATTTGGAAATTTTCTCAGGGATCGGGCAGGAGAGCAAAGTTTCTATCACGACCCGATTTGGAGACATGATCGGCACGTGAGAAGTTCTATTCCCACGTAAGCCTTATGACTTGGACTTCTCCATATGCATAGCTAATTATAAAATTATTAAAAGCACATTTTCATTTTTTACATACAAATCACTTGTTTATTAAATCATACTCGTTTATACTGAAATTTCATAATTCACGTTCTATGATATGTGAATCATAATACAAAACATATATGGATAAAACTGCTCTGATTTGAAATATTCATAAGTGCTAAACTATTCAATACAAACCAAAATAATCTTATAATATGCAAAAACATAAACATGCTCTGTAGTCCGGATCCTGCTTGTATTTATACTGGAGCACACTAGATACAAATATAAACAGTTCACCCAAGTGAAGCTCACCATAGAAACTCTAGTGCTGGTAGGGGATGATGACTGAGAAGAAATTACAGCAGCTGTTCTATCTATGAAATAGGAGAAAGGAGAAGAGTGAGTTTTGTGCAAAATTTAGTGAGTGAATCTCCACCCGTAACTTCCCTTCATAGGACGTTAAAGAGCAATGCATAAAAACATAATAATACTGTAACAATTCTAAAACATTTTGTATACACATATATATAATCAAAATCATGATTTTCCATAAATCAGATCAACAGTATTCTAGTAAAGAAACATAAATCTCTTATTACATCTGTTATTAACAGTCTGATATTTATATGTACATATATATACTCAAATCATCATGTCATAACTTCAACAACTATTTTCTCAATTTACTTTCATACCTGAAATCATATAAGCTCATAGTATAGTAGCTCCTAGAGAAAGAGTAAACTCTGCTATGTGATTATGTTTATCAATCATGATATGATTGTTTCTTTAATTTGCTTTGTGGTTCTTAGATATCCGAATTTGGACACCTTAATACGAAGATTAATGATCATGCAGTCGTTAACTCACTATCTGTTTCTCTATAACTACTGTCTAAACTAGTCTATTCATAACTCCAGTAAATCTGAAAATTTTTAAATATCTAAGTATTCTTAGAGCCCTGAATCTATGTAACTATAACAGTTTGGCCTTAGCATAACTGTGACTATAAAATCATGCCCAAGGGATCACCTTTTCCAGACATTTGTAATTTCAAAAGCCCACAAAATATGTAGCCGTTAACTGTTCTGAATCTCATGAAGATTCAAGCCCTAAAATGCTTTTGATCAATCATTGAAAACAGATCCAAACCATCAAGCATTTCATAACTAGAAAACTCAATATCATATTTTCAAAATAGCAAGGTTTACAATTATAATTCTATTATCTTCTCTAAACTGCATATCCAAGTATAAGATTATGTCATGTACATAGACCATATCCAGAATTCAGTTTAACATACATAAAAATTTTTCTATAATCACAATTATCATCAAATACACTTAAAATCAGTTCAATAAAAATGGTCCCATAATTTTTATTAAAAACATATTTTATGCTCTAAATCAACAGTTCAAAACATACAATCCAACAGTGACTTCAAATAATTTTACAGTATTTTTCTAAAATCAAACAATAAATCATATTTTCATGAAAATAACTCTAATGCAGAGTATAAAAATCACAAGTGCGAACCCACTCACCTGGTAGGATGGATACTAAAGGATCTACACTGATAGAGCTTCTTGGAATTGGAACAATATCAATATATGAGATAGGAGGCATAGTACTCTAGATTAACTTCTAGAAATCATTATATAACTTAGATATGACTTTAAAACCAAGGAAGAACATCACCTCTTGGATAACTTGGAGGAATAGCAAAACCAACCTGAAAAGCAAAAAGGAAATGGAAGAAAATGAGTGGAAATATCAAAATCTCTTACCTTAAAACCTTGAAAGTGAAAATTTTGAGTTAGATTTGAGAAAATGAGGTGAGAAAGGGTAGAGAGGTGAGAATTTCATGTTTTGGGGGGAGGGGTGAGGGTCATGTTTTTTATTCTGAAACCTGAAATGGGGATTTTTAATGAAACTTTGACTGCTTGGGTGGTGAATGACCATCGAGGTGGTCCCTTCACCTGCTGTCGCACCTCCTTACTTTCCATTAACTTTAAAACATAAATATAAATAAGGAAATACCCCTAATTTGGATCCAAATAAAATATCAAAAAATCAAAATTCCAACAAACAAATTTTAGGTTTTAGTTCAAATCCGAAAATTCATGCGATTTTTACAAACTTGTAAGCTAAAAATGAATAGTTTAAAGGCTTAATAAAATTCATTAAAAATCACTCTTTAACTTATTTTTCTCTAGGGAACAATTACCAAAACTTTTGATTCCAAGAATATGATTCTACCATATAGCCCTCCAAGGAAGTACATGATCTAGACTTAGTGAAATTCAGGATCGGGAACAACAGATATGGGTAACTAGCACCCATCTTAGTTCAAAAATATTTTCTAACTTTTGTTTTCTTAAAAAAAAATGTAGGGTATTACATTCATTGTCAAAAACCTCAATGAAAATTAATTTTTGCTTGTAAAATCAGGGGCCCACTTGAGAGAATAAAAAATCCAAAACAAGAATATGTGGAAAAAATAAAAAGAAAAAAAAAGGAAAAAAAATGGGGGAAACGTTTACAAGGATATGACATTCTCTTGCATTGAAAAAAAGCTTCCGGTGTTCATGGTGTGAGCGTAGAGTCGCGAGAGAGACTTTGCATAGGTGAAAAAGGATGTATACATGGTTTTGATCACCTCATTGACGCACATGCCAATGGACTTTCGCTTGTTCGCCATCATGATGATCGATGATTGGTGGATAACGATGGAAGAAAGAGAATGTAAATTGAGATAAAGAAGGGGGAGTGATAAGCAAATATTTACTTTTAATGTCAGTGAAAGCCACGTGTAACATACCAGCTGTTGGATTTTAAATTAAATCATCTGATGGCTGTTGTCATGGACCCACAAGGGATAAGGGTATTTTTGAAAGTTTGAAAACAAGGATTAACCTTGGTCCCTAACTTGCCTAGACCAATGAATCCTTCACTATTAACCATTTATTAACGCTAATAGAAGCATTATCTTCTTTGACATATGGGCTTCCATAGTTTGAAAATTGGGGTAAGAAATTTTTTTGGTCCAATCAATTTTTAATAGTTAAAATTTTGTAAAAATTATATTTTAAAAAATACATGACTCAGTTAGTTCTATTAAACCAGGCTGGGTTATCGATTTTTTGTGAAACCGATCAAGTTTTACCGGTTCACTTTGATTCAAATACTAGTCTAATCTTTTGTTTAGCTTGGAACTGCTAATTGACCGATTAATCGATTTACTGATTCAATCTGTCAGTCCTAGCCGATTTTTAGAACTGTGCAGTGAAATACAAAACAAGGTTGTTGCGGGTCGTTGGCTAATTTGGCTGGATGTTATCTTCGTCAGATTATTTGGATTTTTTTTTTTTTGTTTCTGAATTTACTTTTGTCTAAACTAAGCAATTTTTGCTGAAGAATTCTTTTTTGGTTAGATTTTATTAATTTTATTTTTCGGTCAACAGAGTTTTTGAATTTAAGTTGGTGCCTCTATTTCGTGTCAGATCCAGGCATGGACCATGTTCCGTACGGGCGAGGACTGAAATGGTGGCTCGGGTTCCACCTTTGGTAGTCCGTTAGAGCCATATATTATTTTCTCGGCATCTTCTTCTTGTCCCTTATGCTATTGATGTGAGTTTAAATTTTAAAAGAGAAAAAAAAAAAAATAAAATTTTAAAATCTAGTTTGTTTTTCCTTTCATTTTTTTTTTATTAAAGATTCTAACCCACAAATAAGCCTTTTAAGTGCATGCCACAGGGACAGGCTTTCTCTGTTCGTAATAATAGGGTGTCATGCTAGAAAAGTAATCATTGAATAAGGACGGCACATTATAGACATTCTCTTCAACATGAGAAAGGTATAAAAATTGCATAACGACCCACAATTTTTCATTTTGGTGGAATTGTATAAACTACAATAAAAATATTTGAACCGCCGAAATTATGTTTGTAAATGTCAGTTGTCAACTATATGTAAATCTGATTGATTTCTGCTATAATTGACTTATTGAGGCTGTTGCGGTGGCTATTTTCTCTCTTTCCCTTTTATTGGTGGCCAGCTTAATCATATCATTTAGATATATGGAAGACAGAGTCTTTCTGCCTGGCTTCCTGTATCTGATGTGAATTTTAGTTTTACTGATACTCAATATCTATTTTCCCACAAAGCTAGAGTCAAATGGAAAAAGATACCCTCCAAACTGGAAAGGAACTCATGTATACAAAATAATTTACAATCTAAAATACAGTACCAATTATTGCAGCAGTAGAATTCAGAAATTGATCAAGGCATCCAATTGTTTGAAACCTAGTGATAATACATATATTTTTACCATATTTATGCGAAATAATGAAATGAGTAAGATATATTTGTTTGTTAATATGTTCCGGTGATCCTTATAAAAAACATATTCCAGTGATTTTTATTTTTTGGTTATCTATCTTCTTTCAATGATTTTCAACATTTTTTTTAGAGTTGTATTATCTGTACTCATGAGATATGGGACACCGTGCTGGCTCACACCTCATTCAATAAAAGATGGTGTGTTAATCGACACGGCCTCTCATACTTCATGAATAAAATTATAATTTCTCTTCTTATTTTATATTTCAATATTATATTGCTCAAGTTATTATGATTAAATTAATATTAAAATCGAGTTAAAAAAAAAAAGACTACGACAAATGGACGACAATAAGTAAAAGCTATATAAGCATAACCTATTGTCAAGTTGTGCACTAGAAAATTAAATCAAATATAATAAAGTTGCACATAAAAAAAAAAAAAAACTCTAATAAAGTTTATAATGTTTAATCCCGACCAGCTGTATTAGGCCGTATGCTAAAAGCTAGAAGACCACATGCAAATATAATACTTCACGTTGGCACTGCGGTTGTCATATTCAGGCAATTTTAAGGGGTGTTTATCTCAAAAGCATCTCTTTTTTAATTAATTATTTACTGAACGCATCTCTTTTATTTATTTAAGGCGACTAGACAAAGTAGAGCTAAAAAAACGTAAAAGCACACACAAGCCGCACAGGATAATCAATGAGATCTTAAAAAACATCATCATAATGAATTAAACAAATATATATAATATATGAGGAGGATGCGATTACTTCAAAAGAAAATATGTCAGTGAATATCTTCTTACTAATAACATATTTTATCAATTCAATCGTTAAATCATATGATTTTATCTTGATGATCAAACATAACAAATCTCAGAAAAATTAGATATTAATAGATATGTTATTTGATCATCAAGATTTACATGTATATGTTGTGTGTCCAAATAAAAATGATGGTAAAGTATTAAATTATTTTGAAATTTAATGAAATTTTATACATTTAATCTATTTAGTGGGAATTTATAATTCAACGGTTAGATTATATATATATAACGCAAAACATAAACGTTGAATAATGAATAATCCTTTATGAAAAATGAACAAAAGTTTTCTTTACTTGCAGACTTGCACATTATTTTTGCGTAACCAAAATTTAGGTTGATGACTTGCTGATGATATTTCTTTCGGGATAATTGAAAGCATGGGTTCAAACAGTTCTCTGTATAGAGAGCACTAGAGGAGCCAAATACACATCAGTACACAATTTAAGAGAAAAAAAAGAAGAAGGGAATCACAAACAAGAGGTTACATATATACGGCTATAAACCAAAACCCAACACAAGTAATTTTATTTGCTGTCACAATTTATGGAATATCGCATAATACATTTTCATGTATTAATAGATGAGGAGTGTTATTCAAATTTTCATATTGATATACTTTTATCTATTATTAAATAGAGTATGAATCTTACTAATTTTAAGTGTCACATTTCATTTTCACACAAAAATAAACAAAAATAGTACTATACATAAATAAGTCCAAATAATATTACTCCCATGTCAAAACTATAAAGACCGGAGCAATATAGGGTCAACGCAACGGGACCGCCATAACCAAAACACAAGTGCACAGCCATTATCCCAGAGCAATCAACTATAGATATCAGCTTCATACTTCTCCTTCTCCTTTAATTACGCCAAACTACAGCATCAATATTAGTCTATTACTTAGGAATGATTCAAGATTGATGCCATCCTGTCCGTTGATTTATTCCAAATGTCACATAAACGTATTTACTCCTTCTTGCTGATTGGTTATTAATATTTTTGTATTACTTTTATTAATAAATACTTTTGTATCATTCATATCAAAATATATTAAAATGCTGATATTTTAATATCTAAAAATAAGTGTCTAAGTGAGATATTCACTATTAATTGAATAATATAATTCATTTAGAATTTTATTAATAAATATATATTTAAAGATTCCAAAAGTAGAAATCACAAAAACATGTTTTTTTTTAAAGCATTTAATATATATATACTCTTTCATTATACAAAAACTTTGAAGTTGTAAGCTGCTACGTAAAGCCATTGCCAATGTTAAAAAATAACGGTATTCAACTTTAAAATGGAAAGTTCATAGAAATGACAAAGCCAACGTCGATTCAAACGCAATATCACCTTGACATTTTATAATTTTATTCCTTTATATTTTCCACCATTATAATTTCGTAGCAGATGGAGGAAAAGAAAAAATGACCAGTGGAGGAAACCAGCAAGAAAGAGAGGAAAAAGAAGAGTCAAAGTTGCCACACAAAAAACCACAAGAATGGGTGTTTTGTGAAAATAATAATAATAATAAAAAAATATCCTTTCGTGATCATTACACTATTCTATTCAAATATTGCTTCGTCCCATATGCACAACTCATTTTCACTTCATTGCAGGACCATCACCACTGGCACAACCACCACCACCAGCCGCCATAACAGAATCAAATCCGCCCCACCCCGACTCTGACATGACTCCACCACCATCCCCCTTCTCCGCTGCCATCACCGCCGTCATCCTCACCCTCTTCCTCTTCCCGGTGGCGACCTCGCAAATTCTCCAGCGCCAACCATACTCGTGGGGTCCCTTCAACTTGTCCGATTACAACATCTTCAACTTCCTACAAAACGCGACAATCAGCAAAGACGCACTCCAGATCACCCACGACACTGCCAACAACGGCTCTGACTTCAGCATCAACAACAACTCCGGCAGAGTCTTCTACAAGGAACCCTTCACCCTCTGGGACGACAACGACGAAACCGGGAAACTCGTCTCCTTCGACACCTCCTTCCTCATCAACGTGAACCGCGTGTACAATCAACCACCGGGCGAAGGCATCGCCTTCATCATTGCACCCAACAAAACCATCCCTCTCAACAGCTACGGCGGCTTCCTCGGCCTCACCAACGCCTCCACCGATGGCAGCGCCGACAACAAGCTCGTCGCCATCGAACTTGATACCGTCAAGCAGCAGGTCTTCGACGACCCCGACGACAACCACATCGGGCTCGACATCAACGGCGTCAGGTCCAACGTCACTGTCTCACTGTCGAAGTTCGGTTTCGAGATCTCCCCCAATTATACTGCGTTCTACGTGCTTTGGGTGGACTACAACGGCACGAGCAAGGTGATCGATGTTTACATGGCTCCACAGGCTGATAAAGATGGTCCCTTAGTGGCGAAGCCGTTGAATCCTGTGTTGAGTTCGAGGCTTGATCTGAAGGAGTTCGTGAACAGAGAGTCTTATTTTGGGTTCTCTGCTTCCACTGGGGTAAGGATTGAGTTGAACTGTGTTTTGAGGTGGAACATCTCCATTGAGATCTTCCCTCAAAGTGACGGGAAGGCGTTGGAGATTGCGTTGGGTGTTGGGGTTCCTGTCGTGGTTCTTGCTTTTTTGGGGACAGGTTGGTTTGTGTACCGCATGTTAAGGAGGAGAAAGGCGAGTGCCTCTAACCCGCAGATTTTGGGTGCTCTTAGGAGCTTGCCGGGTACGCCGAGGGAGTTTACGTATCAGGAACTGAAGAAGGCTACTCATAATTTTGATGACAAGAACAAGCTTGGACAAGGTGGGTTTGGTGTGGTCTACAGAGGGACACTGCCAAAAGAGAATCTGGAAGTGGCTGTCAAGATGTTCTCCAGGGACAAGATGAAGAGCACCGATGATTTCTTGGCTGAGCTCACCATCATCAACCGTCTCCGTCACAAACACCTTGTCAAGTTACAAGGTAAATTTAGATAAATTTAGAATTTCTTGGTTCTATATATTACTTCTAAAAAATTCGGTTCTTTTTTTTTTTTTTAAATTTTGTTAAGGAAAATAGTAAAGATGAGATAGTTCATAGTTCATACCGTTTAACTACTTTCCTGTTTTAATTGCTGCCTAGTTCAATTCCGTTTATGTTTTATTTGGCAGAATATCTATCACTTTCATGAATGAACCCTTCATCGTAAATTTAAGTTAGATTTTAGATCCATTGTGGTTCCGGCCAGATCATCATCATCTAGGAATATTTGAGATTGATCCTCTCGAGTAATTTGTTAGGGAGGAGCCATTATTGATGCATGTCGCTAAGTTCTGTTCTGTCGGGCATACATTCGCTGACAATTTTTGACCCAGATAAGGTCACGGTTGGTGGTGTCCTAATAAAATGACGGGTCACTCCTTCCTGGCGCGTTACTGAATATGGCGTCTCACGCTGTCCTTTCTCTTTCTTTTTCATTTCAGAACATAATTGCGGCCAAAAACTAGTTCAAAAGTGTCCATCCCCTTCCGAAGAAAGAAGGCCTTTCTTCCAAACACGTTTTGGTACACTTTTTTTTTATTTTTATCTCTTCACTGATTGGACGTTGCTTTGAAAGTCACCTTCACTGCTTATTCCTTCTGTCGTATTCAACATTAACTGCACTGCGCATATTGTTCTCCCCAATATTAGAGATATTTTTCTGCCTCTTGTTGCCCGCTGGTTCATTTGCCTCCCTTATCCGAGTTTAAGACCAAATCATCGTTAGCATATTATATAGTCAATTAAAGTTCATCACTTTATTGTTTAGGTCACAGTCACAACTGTCCGGATAATCCATCTTTTATGGGCAAATTAACTCCCCAAGTCTTTTTGTATCAAGACTGAAGCTTAAGGTCGTTTTCTTCTACATCGTATAAAACATACCCATTTTGCTTGACTTGACTTAAAAAGTATATTACCCAAGTTTAGTATATAAAACCAACATAAATGTGCATATATATGTGCTCAATGGCATTAGTTTATCTGCAATCGCCATCAATTAATGCTTTATTTAGGTGAACGTAACAACTTTAATTATAATATGATGCAGGATGGTGCCACAAGAATGGAGTATTGCTTTTAGTATACGAATACATGCCTAATGGCAGCTTGGACAACCACATTTTCTTTGAGGATGGGATCAGCAAAAACCCCTTGAGTTGGCATCTCAGATACAAGATCATATCAGGGGTGGCTTCAGCATTGCATTACCTGCATAACGAGTATGATCAGAAAGTGATCCATAGAGACCTCAAGGCCAGCAACATCATGCTGGACTCCGACTTCAATGCACGTTTAGGTGACTTTGGTTTGGCTCGTGCAATTGAGAATGAGAAAACGTCGTATGCAGAGTTGGAGGGAGTGCCTGGCACCATGGGCTACATTGCACCTGAGTGCTTCCACACTGGCAAGGCCACACGCGAGTCAGATGTTTATGGATTGGGGGCTGTTTTGCTTGAGGTGGTGTGTGGCCAGAGGCCATGGACAAAGATTGGGGGCTATCAATTCTTGGTGGATTGGGTTTGGCACTTGCATCGTGAAGGAAAGGTACTAGATGCAGTGGACCCAAGACTAGAGAATGATTATGTGGTTGAAGAGGCAGAGAGGATACTGAAATTGGGACTAGCATGCTCTCATCCCATTGCTGGTGAGAGGCCTAAGATGCAAGTAATTGTTCAGATCATATCTGGGTCAGTGTCTGTGCCTCATGTCCCACCATTCAAACCATCTTTTGTGTGGCCAGCAATGGATCTAGAGAGCATAAATGCCCTTACATCAGCAACTACTACTGAGTACACACCCATTAACACACATTCTTCTATGAATGTTGAATTCTCAGATAGCAGCTCCATCGTTTAAAGTGACTTTTCAGCAGCTTCTGAATCATTATAATTTGTTCCTACTTTATCCCCTCATTAAGGGGAGCTTCTCTTGTTTGTCTGTGTTAGTAAATCTTCTCTCCCCCCATCCAATTAAATTTTCTTCCCTGGGGAAGAAAATTTCTTCACACTTTTCTTACGTCTTTGTTTTAATTGACTTGATTGATAAGTAATCAAGCATATATTCTTTCATAGTCCTTTTTTTTTTTTCCTTTGATTTTTATTGGAAAAGAATAGAATCGTGTGTCTGCATGTGTCCCTGTAAATACTGATATGTCGATTCTGTGCTTTGATTTTGTATTATAACAAAACTGTAATTCATGGGGAGTGCAAGGAAAAAAATAAATTAAGGGAATCTTAAAAAGTACTAGTGAATTATTACTATTATTATTGTTATTTTGTATTTTCGTTATAAGAGTTTCCACACAACATATTTCCTTTTATCATTGTGTAATTTATGTCCTTTCATAATTCAGTAAGTCTAGATCAATGAACAAACTCAGGCGTACAATCATGTAGTTAACTTTTTCTCCCTCACTGCAATGGGAGTATCCTCATAATTTATAAGCAAAAATGTTTACCAATCATTCACCTGAGTCCGTTGAGCTATTTAGCACGGGTAATACAACCATTTCCCCATTTTTCCTACACAGTTGCTTAATTATATTATTTAGCAAAGACATGGACAAAGGGATTTCTAGTTCTCATCACTAGGAAATGAGTAACAGCTCAAGGGCTTCACCAGTGTGCATCTTTTTGGACACTCTGAGCTTCCTGTAATCATCATAAAAAAAGGGCTGATAAAGACGTGGATGATCATGGTCTACCACTTCAGCTGGGGCCTCAACATTTCCCTTCCTTGGTCCTAACATAAATGTAGCAATTGACCAACGTGTATTTGCTTCCTTGCATTGTACACGGTGCTTCAAATTGCAAAAGCTTCCATTGCTCCATACCTGCATAAATAAATTCATATTCCATTATTGTCATGTACTCATATGCTTATAATTCAACAAATAAACAAAAATATATTTTTATATTCCAATTGCTACTATATAGTTACACGAGCAATATCTCCAAGATTGGCTAGGAGGGTCCCTGGCAATGGTGGGACTGCCACAAATGAGCCAGAACTGTGCATCACTTCAAGGCCACCAACATTTTCATCATCTTGGAGAATGGTTAGGAACCCTGAATCCGTGTGCAATTGTACTCCAGAGGATCCTACAGCTTCTGGGGTGAAGTTATATTTGTTGATCCTGAACTGGCATGGCCAGTCCTCGAAATCAGCTCCAATTACGCCTAGAGATTCCGCCATCTTTTGTCCTATAGTTACTGCCAAATCATGAATTGCGTGACCATATGCTTCCATTATTTGCCTGTGAAGCAAACAAAAATAACCGATCTCACACAAACTATATACTAAATCTCTGAGCTGTACTAAATATTCAAACCACACAGTAATAAACAGATTAATGTTAATCTAATCATCATAGTTAGATTTGAAGACACAAGGACCAGCGCACGGCGGTGGAGGTGCTCTCTCTCTCTCTCTCTATTGTATCTGTAAACATATTCTTAAATAATTTGTTTACTAGTGTGGATTACACAAATCTACAGTTATATTAGGACATAATTTATGCGTTGTTTTGCATCTGAGTTTAAGCGATAAAAAAAATGCAACTAAATCAAGAATTGTGGCTGTTACTACCACATGGATATGAAAAAACATAGCAACATGAGGTCTAGCCAAATCTCTTTTATCCGTTCCATGTCTCCTGCATCTTCCTTCAGTTAAATTTACCATGTATGTAAAATATGGATAGTTAAAATATAATAGTTAAATAAAAAATTATGAATAATATCATTATTATACATTTAACAGAATTTTATTGAGGTGACAGGAAATGAAACAGAGAGTGGGGACAGAAGATTTGGATCCAATATAGTAACGCCACACAAAATAAAAAATAGTTTTAACTCTGTTGGGATCACGTGAAATATTTATTATTTTATCTCTTTTAAATAATTATTTAATTTTAAACATGTATTAGAATTAAAAAATATTAAAATTAAAAATTTTATTTTTTTAATAATTTAACATTCTCTCTTATCTTTTACTATTCTTTTCTTTTTTAATAATATTTAATAATATTATTATTAAAAAATAGATAATTACTTAAAGACAAATAGAGTAATTAAATTAAAGCATTAAATAATTCCAAAAAATGAGAAATTAGAGGAGGAGGAGGAACAAACCTCTGATGAGGTGAGGCTTCCAATTGAGAACAGAAATCCTGCACTGCTTGTGGAGAACCCAAGTCATAGAGTCCCAAGGCCTCATAGAGAGGGTTGACTGCACTTGGTGCCATGTAACCACTGCCTGCAATGACTTCTTTGTTGCGCTTCTTGATCTCCATGGGAAGGTCAAGCAAGGCTTTAACCACCATCTTCATCTCCTCCGTGAGGGTTGATGGGATAGAGTGGTTGATGATCCTGAAACAACCCCATTTCTCACATGCCTCCCTTAACTTGTTGCGTTCCTCTTCCCCTGAAATCTTCTCAAGGTCAACCACTGGAATACTCTCTTCCATCTCTTTGTTCTTGTGGATTTAGGTGAGGGGCTAAGGGATGAAATGATGATCCACTTCTTTGTCATGTATATATAGGGGCTAGGGGGCTGGGGGACACATTATTTCGCAACTTTCGCCGCATGTCCTTGATCAACAAAAGTTTCTACTACCTTTTTTTTTTTTTTTGTAGTTCACTGATATTTACAATTTTTATTTTAATTTGTGTTAATATATTAATGGAATTAATTAGAATATACAAGCAATATAAAAAAAAAAAGTCATGGCAGAGTGATTCAATAATATAATGGCATATCGCCCCCAAAAAGAGATTTAAATGGAATGCAATATAAAATTATTTTATATTATTTGTGCGTGAAATTAGAGTCAATATGAAATTTAGAAGTTGGTAGTGTGGTTTGGCGCAACACTAGGACAATTTTTTCAGTGCACCACGACAATTTTTTTTATTTGACAAGATAAAAATAAAATTAGAGCTCACTAGACTTGATGACAAATTTGAATTGTATTTCCTCGAAAGTGACCACTCACTGTATTAGTGCAGAAGGACAAGGTGGGGGCTACTTCTGGCTGGTATATTTTAGCATTACTTTCGCGTCCTAATCGTAAATTGGATAATTTGGATGCGCTGTATGTGACACACAATTATTTTATGGGACTTTGCCTAATTTAATCACGTCAATGTTTGTTGCATCTGCGTGTATGTCGGGAAAAGTAACAGATAAACTCAACCCCACCTCGTAGCTATCTATTGGTGAAAGGGTTTGCATGTTTTAAATTGTAATCCACATTTTAAGGAGTGAAATAATAAAATTTATTTTTAAATTAATAAAATAAAAGAGTTTATTTTTAATTTTATTGATATAAAATAAAGTTTTCTTATTTTATTCTCTAAAATAAGATTTTCAGTTTAAAGGATCAACTTTTTGATAAAAAAAAAAAATACTATATGACTATAAATTGTCTAATAAATGGAGCCCTATAGTTAAGCTTCTTGGAGACAAAGCCTGTGAAACTATAACAAAAAGAAAGAAAAAAGTCTAAGAAATTCCAATGAAAATCTTCTTTTTATTTAATATTCAGAACCTTTACAAGTTAGTGTTTTCTTTCCTTTTCTTTTTTTTTTTTTTTGAGTAAAATGTCACTTTAACACTTGAAATTATAAGCATATTTTACTTTAGTCTTTAAAATTTTGAAATGAACTCTTCAGTCCTTGAAATTTAATTTCATAAATCATTTAAGTTTCTAGTCAAACAAATGTTAGTTAACCATTACTTTTTACTAACATGGTATGTTAAGTGAAGTGTCAATGATGTGTCATGTTGATCTCTTGCAACATGTCACATGGCATAATGAGATAACACCCAAATCAAAATAGATTCAAATTAATCCTTGAAATTTCCAAATATATAAAAATAATCTCTGAAATTTTCTAAAATGTGTAAAAAAAAAGTCTCAAATCCCAAAATTTCTCCTATTTTATTTCAATAAAATCTAAATCCTCAATATTTCTTAAACTGACTTATTTCTCATTTTTATACGATACTTAAATAAAAATCTCTCTCACATAAAATAATAATGAGAAGAGAATGTATCACTAATAATAAAGTTTCAAATAGGCTCTTGATGAACTCCACCCACTTTTGATAATATAATGTTTCTCTTGCATCTTATTTTTTATATTTTAAAACTCTATTTATTCCAAGAAATGTAATATATTAGCTAATAAATTAATTATATTAGCTAAGCATGGACAATCTCAAATTTTAACTAATTAAGTTCTTAATTATGTTTAGAAGATTTAAAAATATATGCTATTTAAATAAGGTTTGAAATGAAAAAGAAATAAATTGATTCAAGAATTATTGATAATTTACATTTATGAATCAAAAGAGGAAAAATTTGGGATTCAAGACTTTCTTTGACATATTTTAGAAAATTTCAGGGACTATTTTGGCACATTTAAAAATTCCAAGGAAAAATCTAAACCTATCTTGATTTGGTGCCACATCAACATATCACGTGGGATCAACATAACACATTATCGACACGTGATATGCTATGTGTCATGTAAGCAAAAAGTAATGATTAACCAATGTTTGTTTGACCAGGGGCTAAATAGTTAATTTTAAAATTTTAAAAACTAAAGTAAAGTATGCTTATAATTTCAAGGATTAAAGTGATAATTAACTTTTTTTTGTTGAGAGTATTTTCTACATATGTGCCGTTACTAACTCGAACCATTAACAAATGAAGGTCTTCGGCCCAATTTCGGCCTTTCTTGGATCCTTTGGGTTGTAACAATGGGATTCCTGTTGGAAAAGGACCTTGTTCTCAAGGGCCGTTGCTGTGTACGGCTCTGTCATAAGAGGTCCAAGTCCTCCAAAGTATCAGACCCCAAAAAACATTAAACAAGTCTTCCAAAGTGACCTCCTCACGGTTCATTGGACTAGTACTCGACAATGAGGGACAATATCAACACTTGCAATTTTAATATGAGAGCTCGTTGGATGGCTTGTGAAACTTGTGGACGGGGTTGTGACTTTTTTTTTTTGTTTTTTCTTTCTTAGCTCGAGATGGGGTGTCTCAGAAAAGCACTATGGCAGGGGGGATTGGGACAGTGTATATTCCTTGAGAGTAAGAGGAGAAACATGCATCACAGGGTGTTTTCAACGTTTTGCAATTTAATTATAACTCTATTGTGGTGTCTACTTTCTCTCTTTTGTAGCCACTCCGATTTGTCTATTATCACTTTTATTTTCATTAATTTTAAGTTAAGTTTACTAGATTATCCTTCTTTTATCCATCCAACTAATAAAGTCTAAAAATACATCAATATTTTTCACTTGTGCATTTTCACTCCATTTAACCAACCAACCTTACCAACTAGAAGTTGAAAGAAAACCATAGTGAATACCAACTCGAAAAATCACCCTAAAAGCATGAGCAATTAAATTAAACACCATGGATGAACCCTCCAATTAATTAAATACCGTAATATTACCTCCTCCATCAATTGAGAAAAATTCCAAATTTCAAAAACGATGAGTCCTAAAATTGAAGAAAAAAGTATTTTAAAGTATAATCCCTATGAATTAAGAAATATCCATAAAAGCAGGGGTCTCAACTCTTTCCCAATAATCAAATAAAGGAAGGAAGGGAGAAGGATGTCGTTGATGTTAGGATTTTTTTGCCAATCAATTACTTTTCATTGTTTGACATCTTTGTTATTAATATATTAAATTATGTTAATATAATGTATTAAATTATCTTAATTTTTAACAATATAGATAAAAAATACAGTAAAAATAAATGGCCAATAGTAGTAAACCTTGGTATAATTCATTAATTTACTAGTTTTAAGACGTTATGTACTCATAAAATAAGATATATATTTCTCCTTTGTTTTTACTCATTTTATTTATTATTTTATAAAAAAGACTAAACATTATATTATTTGAATAACTTTCATAAATAAAATAAAATAATATAACATTTTTTATGTGAAAATAATTTAATATTTTGAATTTAAATAATTTTATTTAATACAATTAATTCAATACTTATAATAATTAGTAACTATTTATTTGTGCAATACGAGGTTGAATGCTTAGCAACAAAATCAAAACAAGAAGACCTAGCTTGTCCATTATTTTAGGTAAAACTAGTGATTATATCAAAATTAAAAATGAGATAAATATTAAATATTATCAGGTAGCTAAATTAATAGTAAAAAAAGAATATTATAATAAATTTGGATAGAAATGAATAAATGTGTGAATGACAATAGCTAAAAGGGTGTGGCAATATCCACTCCCTCCCTTTTACTAGTGGCCAATTAATCATATCATATTGATGTATGGAAAACAGGGACTTCTGTATCTGATATGAATTTTACTGATACTCAATATCTATTTTCCGACAAAGCTTTAATCAAATAAAAAAGATTCCCTCAAAAGTGGAAAGGAACTCATGCATACAAAATAATTTACAATCTAATATGTAATACCAATTATTGGAGCATTAGAATTCAGAAATTGATCAAGGCATCCAATTGCTTGAAATTTTAGTGGTAATACGTATATATATTTTGTACCATTTATGTGAAATAATAAAATGGGCAAGATATATTTGTTTGTTAATATTTTCCAGTGATCCTTATTAAAAAAAAAATGTTCCAGTGATTTTATTTTTCGGCAATCTATCTTCTTTCAATGATTTCTCAAGCTATTATGATTAAATTAATATTAAAATAAAGTTTTTGAAAAAAAAAAAAGTACGACACACGGACTGGAATAAGTAAAAGCTAAATAATAATTTTCGGCTATCAATTCTTGGTGGATTGGGTTAGGCACCTGCATCGTGAAGGAAGGGTACTACTAGATGCAGTGGACCCAAGACTAGAGAATGATTATGTTGGCCGAAGAGGCAGAGAGAATATTGAAATTGGGACTAGCATGCTCTCATCTCATTGCTAGTGACAGGCCTAAGATGCAAGTAATTGTTCAGATCAAATCTGGGTCAGTGCCTGTGCCTCATGTCCCACCATTCAAGCCAGCTTTTGTGTGGCCACCCATGGATCTAGAGAGCATGAGTGCCCTTACGTGAGCAAGTACTACTGAGTACACACCCATTAACACACATTCTTCTATGAATGTTCAATTCTCAGATACCAGCTCCATCGTTTAAAGTGGCTGCCAGCAACTTTTCCACCATTATAGTTTGTTCCTATACTCTATCCCCTCATTTAACCTTTTCACTCCCCCCCTTCCCCCCAAATTCAATTAAATAATCTTCCCCTATAAATGCGGAAGAAAATTTCTTCAGACTTTTTTACGTCTTTGTTTTAATTGACTTGATTGATAAGTAATCAAGAATAGATTCTTTCATATTCCTTTTTTCGAGCTATTGTACTTCGCTTGAAAATAAAAAAATGCTGTAATTCATGGGGAGTGCAAACAAAAGGGAATCTTTAAATACCCGTAAATTATCATTATTATTATTATTATTATTATTTTTCATTCTAATTATAAGAATATCCACAAAACAAACTGTCTTTTATAATTGTGTAAAATGAACAAACTTCATAAATAGATGCGACTGATTATACGAGGCGTAAAATCGTGTAGTTAACTTTTTTTCTCCCTCACTGCAATGGGAGTACCCTCATAATTTATAAGCAAATGTTTACCAATCATTCAACTCTCATAGATCCGATGAGTTATTTACCACTGGTAAAACAACCCTTCCCCTTCTTTCTGCACAGTTGCTTATTTATTTTATTTTGCAAACAAAGACATAGAGAAAGACCTGTCTAGTTTTCAAAATAATTATTAGGTACTTTTAAAGTAAGATAAATTATTTACTCTGCTTTATTTATTGATTGATAAATCAGCTATTATATTACAAATATGAGGGAATTGAGAGACAAAACCCTAAACCCTAAACCCTAAATCTTATATGTCAATTAATAAATAGATTAGAATAAATATTTTCTCTTATTCTCAATACACTTGAGTATTTTCTCATCACTCGAAAATGTGTAATAGCTCAAGGGCTTCACCTGTGTACATCTTTTTGGACCCTCTGAGCTTCCTGTAATCATCATAAAAGAAAGGCTGATACAGGCGCGGATGATCATGGTCTACCACTTCAGCTGGGGCCTCGACATTTCTCTTCCTCGGTGCTAACATAAATGTAGCAATTGACCAACGTGTATTTGCTTCCTTGCATTGTACACGGTGCTTCAAATTGCAAAACCTTCCATTGCTCCATACCTGCATAAATAAATTCGTATTCCATTAATGTCATATGCTCATAAATTCACAAATAAACAAGAGTATATTTCATATTCCAATTGCTACTCTATACTTACACGAGCAACATCCCCAAAATTGGCTAGGAAGGTCCCTGGCAATGGTGGCACTGCCACAAATGAGCCAGAACTGTGCATCACTTCAAGGCCACCAACATTTTCATCATCTTGGAGAATGGTTAGGAACCCTGAATCCGTGTGCAATTGTACTCCAGAGGACCCTACAACTTCTGGGGTGAAGTGATATTTGTTGATCCTGAACTGGCATGGCCAGTCCTCGAAATCAGCTCCAATTACGCCTAGAGATTCAGCCATCTTTTGTCCTATAGTCACTGCCAAATCTTGAATTGCATGACCATATGTCTCCATTACTTGCTTATGAAGCAAACGAAAACACCCGATCTCACACAAACTATATACTAAATCTCTGAGCCGTACTAAATATTCAAACCACACAGTAGTAACCAGTTAATGTTGATCCAATCATCATAGTTAGATTTGAAGTCATAAGGACCAGTGCACCACGATGGAGGTGCTCCCTCTCTCTCTCTCTCGATAAACATTTTCTTAAATAATTTGTGTATCACTGTGGATTACACAAATTTACAGTCATATCAGGACATAATTTATGCATTGCTTCACATCTGAGTTTAAGCGATTAAAAAAAAATGCAACGACTATACCAGGAATTGTTGCTGTAAACTACCACATGGATATAAAAAAACACAGCAACATGAGGTCTAGTGTAGTGCCCCGATAAACAAAAAAAAAATGTTTTGGGGGGAACAAACCTCTGATGAGGTGAGGCTTCCAATTGAGAGCAAAAATCCTGCACTGCTTGTGGAGAAGCCAAGTCATAGAGTCCCAAGGCCTCATGGAGAGGGTTGACTGCACTTGGTGCCGTGTAACCACTAGCTGCAATGACTTCTCTGTTGCGCTTCTTGATCTCCATGGGAAGGTCAAGCAAGGCTTTAACCACCGCCTTCATCTCCTCCATGAGGGTTGATGGAATAGAGTGGTTGATGATCCTGAAACAACCCCATTTCCCACATGCTTCCCTTAACTTGTTGCATTCCTCTTGCTCTGAAATCTTCTCAAGGTCAACCACTGGAATCGTATCCTCCATCTCTTCGTTCTTGTGGATTTAGGTGAGGGGCTAAGGGATGAAATGATGATCCACTTCATCATCATGTATATATTGAGAGTGTCGTGCACTAGTACAATTTTTTTCTTAAAAAAGAAATAAAAATAAAATTAGAGCTCACTGTATCAGGCCATTGTATTTGATGTCAAATTTGAATATAATTGTCTTTCATTGAGGGATTTAAAGTGAGAGTTTCACCGTAGAAAATAGAGAGTGAAAAGGATCTCATTTCTAATTCTATTAATCCAATAATAAAATTTTCTTACTTTAATATCTAAATGGAATACTTACTTTAAAGCATTTGATCCTTGAGAGTGACATTCTAGCACAATAGGTAGTGCGGAAGGACTGCATGCGGACCACTTCTGCCTGAGTGCCTGGTATATTTTAGCATTACTTCGCTTCCTAATCCCAAATTGGATGCACTGTATGTTACACGTAATAATTATTTTTGGGGACTTTGCCTAATTTAATTACTTCAATGTTTGCTGCATTTGCGTGTATGTCGTGAAAAGTGGCAAATAAATTCAACCCCACCCGTAGCTATGTATTGGTGAAAAATACAAGAATACGAATTGTCTAATAAATGGAGCCCCTATTGTTAAGCTGTTCGAGACAAAGCCTAAGAAACTCCAGTGGAAATCTTCTTTTCATTCAATGAGCTCGTTTGGACGTGTTATTTCCTATAAACAAAAAGATTTTTAATTAAAAAGGATCCCTTTTTGTATTTTCATAATATTTGTGGGTAGTATTTTTAAGTAAAAGAAAATAACAAGAAAAATGTGACCATATGTTGTACGTGATGACAATAATTCATGCATCAAATAACGAAATTTGTAACTTATAGGCCAAGGTCATTTTCAGGTCGCGCTAACGCAAAATCTATAACCATTTCCCAGCAGTAAATATACACACACCATCCAATCAAATAGTAAGATAAACTCGAGTCATCTCCTTTTATGATAAATGAAATCATATAGTAAATAATAGTACTTACTCTTGTCATGCATGCACTCCAATATTTCATCATCATCATCTCCATTTCGCTGTTGTTCCTCACAAGGACGCCCCCATAGTGGAGATGCATAAAATCATATTCTGGTCTTGGACATAAAAGCATGGGTGAATCATGTGTCATATTTCGGGTTCTCTGCTTCAACTGGGGATGCATATTATGAGGTGAACAGAATACTGAGATGGAACTTGTCAGTGGAGGGTCTACCTGAGGACTTGGGAATATATAATGGGAACGCGGTCATGTTTATTTTAATGATGGCTACGTGGGGTTTGGTCTTGACTTTGGCTTTGGTGGGTGGGTGGTGGTGGTGGTGTTGTGTATTGGGCGGGGAAGAAGATAAAGGCACGCGCCTATGTTATGACCCTAGATTGTGGACCACCCTCAAGAAACTCCCGGAAACGCGCCTATGCTATGACCATTGAAGCCAGCTTTTGCGTGGTCAGTAGTTAATGTAGGGGGTTTAAACTGTTACCCTAAAACAACAGCGACTATTGAATATACACCCCCATTAACACAGACTTCTTTGCACGTTGAGTTCTACGATGTAGCAGCTCTCAAGCCTAAGTGGAAATGGATATATCCCTGCAGTTTGAAATCTTTATAGAAATTTCTTTTTGATGTTATGCAGCTTTCTTGATCTATGGTTAGCCATTTTCCACTTGAGAAGCCTATGACTCGAGTCATCTGAGCTCGTAGTATATTTTTAAATATGATAGGATCTTGAGATTTTTAGTTGATTTAGATTAATTTTAGATATTTTTAAACTCGATCATTTCAAACTCTCAAAAATTTGTATGTACATTGCGTTACATGCGAAATTTCCCTTGAATCAGTGCATTTTTTTCTGCATCACACATAAGGGTATACTCAAATTTTTAACAAGTGTCATATTCAGTAGGCACAATGTATACATTGATATTTGCGTGAGTTAAAGATTAGCAATATATACCACATAAAAAATACAAAAAAAAAAAGGAAAAAAAAATCAACAATATATACACGATTCAACTATACAGCCTACATTCCTCCAAAAATATAATCCAACCTATATCAACTTGGCCAATTCAGCACTCAAGAGGCTCTATATATTTTGTGAGCTCTAACGGGTTACTCTACATAGAATGGCGGCCATCAGTCCTATCTTTAGAAGGTCGTACTTCTTGAATCTCCTCCAAGTCTTCATCCTCTCCTCTTCTGCCTGCTTGCTCTTTCCAGTAAGCAACCAACCTTCTCAGTCGAGCTATCTCTTTTGACGAAACATTTTTGCTTGGATCATTGACAATCGATCTCACTCGTGATGCGTACCTGAATCAACACAAAATATGAAGCAAGTTTGTTAGAGGTGAGAGAGAGAGAGAGGATATTAGCCAAATCAAACTGCAAAAAGAATTGAAAGTCAAACTTTATAATGTTAAAAAAGACAAAAAAAGAAAAGAAGACTAAGAACAAAATATTAGTTGACATACATAAGAGAGTTATGCGTCTCATCCAAGCTGGATTCTGCTGGAGACACATTCACAAACATAAGAGTTTTGGCATTCCCCCCAAGTGAATCACTCATCAACATAGTTAACTTGTGATTCCTGTAAGGTATGTGTTGACCACCAGAGGACAAAGCACTAATAACATCTCCAAGTGCTGATAATGATTTATTGATACTTTGAGCTTCTTTGAGTTGACTACCTTCAGAGCCTGACTTTTTAACTCTCTCTGAACCAGCAAGATCCACAAAACTCAGCTGCACGTTAAATCCAACATAAAATATGTAAGCATCCACGGTGACTCGAGTTCATAATACATTTCATGTTTCAAATTGTTCCTTTATTTTTTTCACAGTAAAGGAATATTGCACCATAACACATAAAATACTACCTTTCCCCTTGCAGCTGATTGACTTTGAAGGTTGATACTTTCAACTACAATTGAGAGTATAAGATGAGATCTTGAACTTTCTTCATTCATTTGTGTCCCTGAAGTATGTCGCCTTTCAGATCCTTTCTGTATTATGCTATTCAGTTCATCCATAGTAGAAATTGGCACAGTTGTTACATTTTCCACAGTTACCATTCCCTAGAATCAAAAGAGTAAACTAAAACAATTACAATTGGAAGAGCAATTCATGAACATAAGAAAATCCGTTAGTCCACAATTTTGGAAATACGCTAAATCATTATAGATATCCAACTCTAAGTACTTTGCATTTGAGATAAAATTATCTTCGAATGAAAGTTTACAATTAACAAAGAATAATCACCTTTGAATCCTTCTTGATATCCAATTTTAAACGCTTGGCATGCTTAGGTAACAAAAGATCAACAAGAGTATCTTGATATAATTCCAACATGTATGTCTGCACCATTGATACAGAAGCTTACATAAGACAGCAAAACAGATTTTTTAGCAAAACTCCTGTCATTTGTTGTGGTTAGGGTACTCATCATTACGGTATTACACCCACAATAAAACAAACAGAATAAGTTAATCACTTACCTGTGCAATGTGCATTCAGTTTATTTAATGACATGAAGTTTTTAAAATGCAAAGAAAGCCTCTTTTTTTAACTATTGTTACCTTCAAGGAAAAAGAAAACTTGTTACTATCTCTTCTCAAAATTCTAAAAAGTTCTGCAGTAGCGCGTGGAGTGAGCCCAGGGTTGCTTTCAGATCCATAGATTGTAAATGTCTTTCCAGAGCCAGTTTGACCATAAGCAAATATGCAAACATTATAGCCATCTACAGCAGATTGCACCAAATACTGCATTGTAATGACCAAGAGAAAGACAATTGTAAGATGAGTGTAAGGAAATGCTAAATCTAATTCAATATAAATCAAGATACAATTATGATCCTAAGTAGTCAGAACAAGACTTGCCCTTGTATCCTCAAATACATGTTCTTGAGTGGCATCACCATCAAACACGCGATCATATATATGTTGTTTCGGTTTATCCTCTTTCCACTGATGTTCAACGGTAAACTCATCGACAGTAGTAAGAGCATCTCTTTCTTTCTCAGCAATCTCTTTTTCGCTTAGAGGTCTTAGCCTACAGTAAACTCTTATCTTGCCTTTCATATCTGAAACAAAGACCAAAGTTCCAATGTTTCTATTATGTAAGTCGTATATGTAAATCCACATGTGATGTAGACATAAGTCTTGTACAAAGATTTTATGTTCACCACCTTCTATTGTATTAAAATATCGCTTCCTTAAAACCTGCTCTTCCTTATAAAGCAATTCCATGTCAGCTAGTTGAGCCGCTTGCATCTTCAATATGGCAGCTGTTTGTTCATTCTTTCTATCAATGTCCTAAATAAAACAAACAGAAATATGTAAAAACACCATTAAGTTGAGACCTACAATTATTATTAACATCGAAGTTAAAGTAAATGAAATAACAGTATTGAAACCTCTTTCATTTCTCTCAATTCTTCGAGTTCTCTCAAATTATTCTTCAATGCAGTCAATTCAGAGTCCTTGACTGAAAGTGTAGACTCAGCTGCAACTAATTCTTGTCTAAACACTTCCAATTTTCTTTCAAGGTCATACACTTGAGATTTTAGAGCTTTGCGTTCTTGCTCAAGTTTCAACTGAACAGAGCTAATCTGCATTATGACCACCACCATGATGTTGATTGACCGTCATATTAGCATTAGTGGGTTTTAAATTTAAATCAGAATTTCAATCTTCTGTTTTACCTCTTGAGAATTCTTCTTCTCAAGCCCAGATAGCTTCTGTTCCAAAATCAGTTTTTCACTTGCCAAGCTTTTGATAGTTTCTTCAGCTTCAAGAAGCTCATCTTTACAAAGTTTTAGCTCATGTTCAAGCTTTTGTAACACCTAGTAGGTACCAGCCAAAGTCACAACTTATACATAGTTAAAAACAATTATATCAATCACAAAATGACATTGAACAAATGAATAAATATGGTTTCAGAAAGTTTCTTACTTGCTTATCTTCAGCAATAGGGTCCTTTTTGTTAGCCATCACTAGATTACTCAAGTTGGTCATCCTCGCCTCCATATTCCTTTTCTCTTGAATTGTAGCCTAGTCCATTGCATAATCATCAAGATAGATCAACAATGCAAAGATAATAATAAATCTGATTCCATGAAGTTAATTATTAAGGCCTTATACCTGAAGTGCCTTATCTTTTTCATCACACAATGATCTAAGCCGATCACGGTCATTTGTAACGTCCTCAAGGCTAAACTTATCAGCTTTTAACGATTCTTTCAAGCCCTCCAGTTCTTGTAGCATTTTCTCTTCTTCTTTTTGCTTTATGTGCAATTCTTCCAGCAACTACTCAACACAATTCAAAATATTATATTAGTTGACTGCTCCCACCATTGTGGGGTTTACAGAGGGTAAGATATACACAAACCCCCTTGTGCAGAGGGATTCTCTCCGTCCCATAATCACCAGGACATAACTATCGAACCAATCCTTGCCATCTAGACATCCTAACTCTGAAGGAACAAATTCTTGTATTTAACAGATTGGTGCATCTTAGATATCATCTCTATGTATAACTTCAGGCAAGAATAAGTCTCCTTATTCTACCAAATGAACACTAGCCCCAAAGCTCAATCTGAAGTCTTGTGGCTCTCTAGTCTAAAATTCGAATAGGATATTAATTGGGGACATATTCTTCACTCTTCACATGGAAGCAAATGAGCCATACAAGTGTCTTTTACTACTCTCTTCGTCCTTAAACAATTGTCCAGCTATAAATACGCATTAGAATTAAGGAAATAATTAAGAAAACATCAAAGTTATAAAAAGTTATAATTTACTGAATTGTCCTTATTTCTTTTTAATATGCCAACTTTCTCTTCCCTACATCATTATGTCTCTCTCTCCTCCTCCAATAGTTTTGACAATTATTTCTAGATAATTATTTTTTTAAAATGGGCAATTATTCAAGGACGAATAGAGTAGGCAACAACTCATTAAAAAAATATTATTTATGTTTAATGGTTCAGGTTAATGTTTGTTGTACATCCTGCATAACATACTATAGCTTACAACAGAACTCAGAAGCTTAAACTTACTTGATCAGCATTTCTTTCAGACAGTTCAACAGCCTTTGATAAATCTTGGACACGCCTCTCATATAGTTCCAAGTTAGGAGGTTTTATACTATTAGAAATATCTTCATTCAAAGAACCAGCAGCAGCAGATCGTGCTTTAGAATAGCGGCGAAGCATTACATCATTTATGTGTGTCTGAAGAGCTACACAAATTTCTTCTCCCTATAAAGAAGGATGAGACACCAATGACATAAAATAACTCCAAAATCGTAAAAGATGTTAGTCAATTACCAAGGACCAAATTGAGAACTTGTATAGTTTATGTTAATGAAAGCGTTAATACCTGCTTGGTTTCAAACTGGAAAATGTGAAGAACACCCGCAAATCGCATTTTAAAAAATACTGCAGTATTGCTGCTTCCAAATTGCATTATGTCTCTCAACTCAGCTGAATGCAAATATTCCTTGGGAACTGGACGGAAAAAATGAACCTAGGACAATAGATCAAAATAAATATTCAATTAAAAGCACAATTCATTTTGAAATATGAAAATCATATAATCTTACAACTTAATCATTTTATAGTCTTACCCCTCTCTTGTTAATTCCTAATATTATCCGTCCAGGTAGGAGCCCAATAGGATCATCAATCTTGCGAATATTGAAGAAAACAGAATTCCCATACGGAAGTGTTCTCAGTATATGTAGAAATTGGTGTCTTGCATCATCTTTTGTCAGATGCTCCTATGAAACAGAAACAGTACCTTTTATGAGAGAAGAAAGAAATTCAGCAGTACATTTCAACAATTGTAAAGTGTATGGTAGAAGCAAATAACGGTTTCCACAACTAAAACTCGCACAGAAGGGGGAAATGACTCCTGTTAGGTGCACAGTAAAAGGTTTCAATTATAATCAATAACACAAACCAAAAATAGAAGAATCTTCAGATAGTTATTACTGATTGAAGGCTCAAGAAAGATAAACAGATGGACATAATCTCTTAGCCAGTATCCCAGTCCCATACCATTGAATGATAGCAAGAAAGAATGTCCAACTCCCATTCCCGCTTCCCTCGTGTCATTGCAATTTGTCGAGGCAGAAATCGCTCAAGAAATGAATTCCAGTCTCTGATAAATATAGAAAAGAATCTCATTCAGTTAAAATCAGAAGAGCATAAACAGAAAATGCCAAGTTCATTCACCAGAACATCAATAAAAACATGCTAAACACTATGGGAAGATAGTTTATACTTTACAGCAAGATGAAAATTGAAAACCACTTACGTGCATGATTCAGGTCTTCTAACAAATCCAATCTCAGCCAAGATTTGCAATGCAGATAGCTGGGAAGCTTCATCTCTTCCAATAGGATAATTACCCAAAATATAATCATGCTGCAACTGTAACAACACATCAAGGCATCAACAAATATATACCTTGAAGGCCATTGCAATTGTATTAAAACACTAGTTATTCTTTTATTCATTGATAAAATGAAAATAAGAAGGCATACTTGTACATAGGACAATTGCATGAACATTGGATCCGTCACAACTTCATCTGATTCACGAAATAATTTTTTCTTGAATATCAGTTTACAGTGCAAAATTTCTCCCTTACTTCGATCTTTTGCTGCCTTAAATTCCGCCAAGAGATCGCCAATATGTTTATTATCATCTAACCAGATGTACTCCTCTAAGTAACAATAAGAAGAGTTGTTAGACTATTGATTTAAAGCTAGATTAATGATAGCAACAAGCAAGGAGAGGGAAAAAGACATGCCACAACCAGAATCAGGTAATTTGGAGCCAGTAACAACTTTGCGACATTCAAACAGGCTAAAGCTAGAGTATGTTGATAGTTTGATGATCCCTGCAAGTTCCTGAAGCAAAAGTAAGTTAATTAACAAATACGGTCTTAACTGTCATAGAGTAAACATGATTGAAGATATCAAGAAATTCAAACAGAAGAAAATGACTCTAACACAGCAGACTAATCAAGGTAATATCATTATTAAACAGAAATGCTTTTTAAAAGAAAAAAAAAATCTTTTTATGAGTAGTAATGAAGCGAACATCACTAGGTGAAGCCCTTCCATCAATTAACAACAAAATCATTCTGTTAATCACATATTCATAAATAAAACAATAACAGTTTTATGAACCACACAATCTGAAAAAAAGAAGGCACATTTCCCAACTTCGTTGTCACAGCAATTTATTTTTGTTTTACTTCATTGAAAGAGAAGAAAGGTTATTTATTGGTATTATCTATCAAGCAGAAAGAAGGCCTTATACATGTAAACCCAACAAGTAAATTACATCTTATCAAAAGTTAACGCAATTGAAAGATGAAACGTCAAAAGAGAAATTAAATTGCTGGGCTGAATCCTTTGTGTGAACTATGAAGCTTGGACAAAGAAAGAAAATATTTAGTTCATACTCTTCTAGCACCCCAGATAGACTTGGAAGTTGAATGCTAATTTAAAGTTATTTTAACTCAATTGAAAATGTAACACCAGGGTGCTTTTGCTAGCTCAAGCCTTGCAATCTTATTTTTCTAGTCTTAGATTTAAAGCAACCATAAGCTTTTATCCCATAAAGAGCATGAAATTGGACACAATGCACATAGATTTCCTTCATTAGACTAAGTAGAATATGTCATTCTAAATTTTTCTTTGACTTTCATTCAAGTGTATAGCATTCCTTTGTTTATTTCACCAACTTCAATTACCTCACTCTTCCTTATATTTGTTGTATATTTGCATCAGTTATAAATGTTTGCCATATAAGATGGAAGTAGATTAGGGTTTTAAAAAACCTCAACAGCATCAGCAACCGTTGTTGCCATGTCATATGTAATTTCTTCAAATGTTTCATCCAGGAAGAACACTATAGTTGTAAGCTTCCTCCCAGTCAATAAAGCTTCAATCTCCTTAGGCCCTGGCATCGTATGCCTAGGGCCAGTCTTGACAGAGCGCTTCAATGCATGTAATGTGTTTAATGCAAGGGCTCGGATCTCAGTATCCATAGTCACACCATTTGCCACGTGATGGATATATTCTGATAGATATCCCCCAATGTCTTTACTAGGAGGCATGCAGGAAGCACATAAATACATTAGCTCCCATGCTTTAATCAAGGATTCCCTGTTTTAGACAAGAAAGGAATCAAAAACTAGTACACAAATCATAGAGAATATGACTTCAATGACAAAAAGGCCCAACAACAAAAAAAAAAATGAATGCACAATGCTAAATACAAAAAATTTGCATGCCTCTCAGGGTTGTTTCTTGTTTGCTTTGATATCTGGACAAAAAGTTCATCTCGGAGTTCTGAATGTTTCAAACTTTGCTTGTATAGTTTGCCTACAAGCTCAACTCGGTCATCTAAGCTAATTTGAGTTACACGATCAGATGAATGATGAATCAACTCCCATATATTTCAAAATTATCTGAAATAATTTTGTTGCATGACTTGTGAAATCACCATTCAGCTTAAGCAACGATGTTGGTATTGGATCCTACATGAATTTGTGAGTTAGCTGTGTTCTCAGAAAATTTAACCATGTATCATAGAAAAAATTGGCATTTGATTACCTTCTGGAAACAAAGCATGTCCTCAAACGTAAGTCTGTCTCGGACTTGGGGGCCAACAGATCTTTTCAGAAAAAATCCACGTTTCCCAGCGGATTGAATTTGTTTGTGCATCAATTTTAAAAATCCTTCCACCTTTAACAAACAGCATCAAGGAGAACTTGATGATATCACATGATCATGCACATAAAGCAATGAATGAAAAACTACCATTGATGCAAGAACTTAGTTGGACAAAGATCATTGAGTTACATAACAAAGAGGGAAGCATATCACACAAGCAAATTATGTTTATAGCTAGATTGAAATACGTATTTGCCCACCTGGAATCTATCGATCAAGGGTACAACTCCAGCAAGTTCAGCCGGAATAGCTGTTGATAGGGTGTTTGGTGTGCTGCAGCAAACAAACGGGATATTAAGTTACAAGATGGGCAAATAGAGAACTCATTCTTGCTTTGGGATAAACCCAGCCACTCAGTTCATGGGGAAGAGGCATAAAAAGTATAACATGAAAGTTATGGTTGATCATTGTCAATAAGAATAGAATGCAAGAACAAGCTTAAAATTAAATGCATAACATGAAACGTGATAAAGGTTTTCCTAGAGTTGCAAATTCAGGAAATTTTGCCTCCAAGTTTATTTCGGGGTTCCGCATTTACTAACACACCAAATCATAAAATGTTCACTTTTATCCAACCAAAAAACAACAGTTATTAAACACTATGATGCAAATAATTATTCTAATAGACAAATTGCAATATATCTTCAAAAGAAAGGATGAGACTCACGGTGGTGCAAAATTGGAGCTGTCACTGTCATAGCCATCACCATTGCTAACAGCAGCAAAGTGGTGAAGAGGGGTATCCATGTTGCCATTGCTAGAGCTAAATGAAGATCTGTTAGTCCTCACGCTTTGGGCCACAGATGGTGGCATATCAATGGTCATTTTGTTTTGCCCCACAAACTCAAACTAGTCAAAGCAACAAAAGTTGCTCTTCCTTATGCTCCTCCACTGCATGACAAAATTCAGGTCAGGACTCAAGAACCATTAATGAAGGAAAAAAGACAGGCACTGAATTGAAACGTTCCAACTTCAACATTAAACTTGATGGAAAGTACAAGATCCGCATTTTTCCAAGTGCCTCATTTGTACAACACACAGGTGCAGAAAATGGGGTGAACAGTACTCAAAAGGAAAATAGAGGATAGAAAACAAAAATGAAAAAAAAAACAACCTTTGCAAACAGCAACGAGATTATGAGACAGTTTTTGATGTGTTGTGTGTAAGAGGGACAGATAGAGAGATCTGAGGGGGGTGAAGTCAATGACAGTGGATTTTGGTTACAGGTGAGAGAAAGAAAGAACAGCTTTGCTTTGATGATGATAGATACTAGATAGATTGGCAAAGAGAAAGAAAGTCACGAGAGCATTAT
Source organism: Dalbergia cultrata (assembly GCA_031216105.1). Lineage (NCBI taxonomy): Eukaryota > Viridiplantae > Streptophyta > Magnoliopsida > Fabales > Fabaceae > Dalbergia > Dalbergia cultrata. The sequence goes on along the minus strand of CM062344.1, from coordinate 4,122,410 downwards.
TAAACACCAAGACTTTTGGGAAATCAAACACCCACTTTTCTACTTTCTTCTCCTTCACTCAAAGTAAGGTTGGCAATGGCATTAAACAGGACACAAAATGAGAGATACCACATTCATATTTAGCTTATTCAATGTCCAATTTTACATAGATTTGTTTTAAGCTAAGGAGACTGTGTCTGGTGCTCGGAATTATTCAAATCAATAATCCAATCAACCAACAACAAAAAGAGAGAGAGAGAGAGAGAGAGAGAGAAACTGTAATCTAGTCAGCTACGGCCAAATGATCTTTGTTGAATTCTAAATACACAGGCATAGGATGCTGTTCACTCTCTCTCTTCCCTCGTTTTATTTACAAACAAATATTATAATACATTATAAACATTTGCCGGACTACATAAACTCAATTTACATAATATCATCTAGAACTCTTTAAAAGTATGTCATTTCCGTTCATATAATATGATATATTTAAGTGCACAAAGAACAATAAATTTCATTGCCCTGTATAATTCTTAATGTTGTCATAATTTTCATACATTATTAGCACAAAAAATTGTGCATTTAGATTTGACTTTTATGAGATTATAACGATCAGATTTAAATATTTTTATTGATAAAAAATATATATAATTTAATATTTGAGTAAAAAATTTGTATCAATAGTATTTGAAGATTAAATTTTACATTTTTTTAATCTAATTTGTCAAATAAAGACTGATGGAGCTGTGTTAAGCGTACATTTTTATTTTTCTATCCAAAAGTAATCATATGGAAATAAACTTATATTCCTTGCTTGTGTGAGGGCAATGTACGTAATTACATTGTTTCTTTTTTTTCAGATGAATGTAATTACATTGTTTTGTTTTAAAGAATACTATTATTAGCATGTGTTATGCCTATCTAGTCTAGCAATATATAATTTGTCTTAGAACAGTATAAAAAGTAGAAATAATGAAATCATAATTTGAACGGGCGAGAGTGGGCCCCATGACCTTTGCTCATATTTTGTCCATGCCTGCCTCCGGCGGGAAAAGGCCAGCCAAAGATTCCTGCTTCCTGCTCAGTCGTCACTTTTTTCCACTTTCCAGCCCAAAGGGGCACTCTATAATACTCTATTTAAATCTTCTTTTTTTTTTGTGGGTGTCTATTTAAATATAGTAGTAATGAATTCTATTTAAGCTAAATTAAAATTGTGTACAGTTGTATCATTAAAATAATTAAATCATTGAATTCACCGAATTATATAGACTGATTGTATTTTGTAATCAAAATTCAAGCCCATAACACAACTCAGTCATCATGCCTCAATGTACGCATAATAATATATAGAGAATTTCAATCGAGTTTTAAGTTGCACAAATTGAGTTATTATTTAGTCATCTACTATAAAAGAATTTATTTATAAATTTTTTATTTAACAAAAATTTATAATAATGAGAGGATGATACACTAAAGAACACAATTTACGGAGGTAATCAACCCCGTAAGTTGAAATGTTAAATAAATTCTTGGCCCAAAAATTATAGTGTTGGTGTACTTTTCCTTTCAATCGCAAAAAAGAAAACAATAAATTGCTATTGTTCAGGGGTATTCATAATTTGACCCATCAATCCATCTTGACCTGAAGCTTATTATGTTAGGTTCGGGTCTTAATTTTTGACCCATCAAACTTTTCCAGCCAGGTTCAAGTTATGATTTGGATTGGCTCCACCTAATCCCAAATCAAATATTTCCTTTCGAGTTTTTTTAATAATAATTTATCAAATTTTATAAGATTTTATAGTTCAAATTATTATGTTTTGTAAAATTTTATTTTTTATCATTGATATAATTTATTTTGAAGTGTATATATATTATAAAATATATCTTAAATTTTATTTTTTACTTGTAAAACTTTATACTTTTTACTATCTTATCCATATTTTTATATGTTATTCAAATGTTAGCTTTGACTCGGTTTGATCCGATTACTAGTGTGTCAGATTGAGTTATAGAAATTGATTGACCATGTGTAAAAGTCGGTCCGAATTTGAGTTTATGTCAACTCAGCCTAAACCAGCCTTTATACACCCGTGCTGCTGATATTATTCGTTTGAGTTTTGGGGAAGTCAACCACAGTTTGCTGAATTTGGACCAAATGTATTAATGGCAGTCACACAATATGTCCCGAAACTTCCATTTTTCCAGCAAGCTACAAAACAGCAGCAGAAGCAGCATCTGCTTCATTCATTAACTTTTTCACTACATTGCATATGAGTTTAATAATGTTTGTGGGAACATGCGACGGAGACAAGAATTATTAAGGGCTTACCAGTCTTAAAATACAACTAACAGTAAATATTTGGCCCAAAAAAGTGCAACAACATTAAATCATAGATAGAGCAGCTTAATTAGTGAGGGGTTCCTATTCTTAAGTACTTCTCCCGATAGTATACAACTAACAAGAGTAAATATCACTCCACAAATAAAAACGGTGCAAACAGTCTCGTTCATTAATTCACATACGCGTTTTTGGTATGTTTTTAACTTGCGTTTTTATGAAGAAGCACTTAATTATTATTTTTGTTCCCAGTGAATCAACTTGTATGTCTCCAAATGTACATTATATATAGTGCCACAAAACTCTATCAATATATATCCGCATTTACGTACTTAAATAATGAATTAGAATATTAAAATGAACGCTTTCAGAATATGAGAGTCGAAAGTGCATGCAAATAAACTTATATAAATATATAGGATCTTGATAAGCCAAAACTGCATATAGCTACTTTTATATTGCCGGCTAGGGCCTGCACATAAAGTAGCGAAACAATAGCTTCTTTCTAGAGAAAGCAGAGCCAGGAAGCGATAAGGACACAACGGGTTCAATTAATGTGTAGTTATACGGTTCACGAGAATAGCCACTGACTGAATATTACATAAACATTATGAGCTACATTGTGCAACTGAAATAGTTTATGTCCTCCTCCTCATTTCATGTGAAAATTAAGGATTTTCCAGGTTTTCAGATTTTATAAAAGAAATATTGAAAATTTTGAAAACTACAAATTTCAATTTTTAGTTTTCATTTCCATTTGTTAATATTTTTTTCATAGAATCTTGAAAGCTAAAAATGAAAAAATCATGCCCTTAGTTTTACCCTTTGCCCAGCAACCAGATCAACTGCACGTGCAAGCCAGAACAGTTCTCTCTAGGCAATTAAGACATGCATGAGAAAGATGAGAACGCAATGGTCTTTACTCTTCAATTGGGTGGACCAAATTGCAACAAGCGCGTAAAAGGAAGCTATAGGGTTCAGTCCAAGTGATCAAAATTAGTTGGTAAAACGAACCTTCTTAATTTGTAACAAAACTAAAAGAAAATTGTTGGGAATTATATCATAGATTCCATTTAAACAAAGGAGGATATAAAATTACCAATAAGATTTTACAATACCTCTTGTGATAATGGTCAACAAACAATGATACGTATAGAAATTGCGTTTGGGTAGGAAATAATGTTCACGTACGTTGGAAACTCTTGGCAAAAAGCTGTGATTGTGATGTGCATTTTTAGAATCAATTTTCCACTTGTACTTCCATTGTAATTTATCAAAGATGGTACGTGCCATATGATTATTGTGGAAATTAAACACTGATGTCAAATTCAAGGCACAATGCTGTCCCATGTATGTGGTTACCCTACTCAATTTTCCAGTTTCAACATGTATGTTACCAGTTACTAACAAGATGGTTCGTAGCTGATATGATCTTTACTTAGCCCAAAAGAAGATTTTGTGATCAAAACTTCTGGGGCTTATAGTTACTGCGAGAAATAGTAATAGTGAGTTCGTTTCCTAATTCTAATAGCTAACACTGATTGTCCATGTATGAATTTTTGTTAACTCAAATGTAGCTGAAATTTTTTTTAACTATACTGACTTGGCAAGGTGGCTCTATTTTTTTCAGGAAAGCTTGGTCAACCCTTAGCATCAACCGACTGGAAATGGATAATAAAGTTTTTATTTTCTTATTGGAAAAATCCAGTAAGTAGTATTGCCATACCCGTTCGTACGTAATAGGTATGAATTTCGGTAAATTTGATATTTAGTTGTTTTTAATTGGAAATTTTCTATGTATATATATATATATATATAATTGTGTGTGTGTGTGTGTGTATTGTTTTGAATATCTACTTTCTTTGTCTTATGAATGCAGATTATTTTTTTCTTAAATTTATTTTCCTTGTTACTGTAGTGGACATGGGACTCTATCTGTTTGCAATGTTGGAAGAAAAAAAGTGAGTTGCATATTGGTTTTTTCCGATTCCTTTGAAAAAATAAATGCACATTATTGGCTACATTTTAATTGGCTAACTCTCCCTGCTTTATGGATAGGTCCAAAGCTCAGTCTGAAATTTCTGAAGATGAGCTTTTGTCTATTGTTATAATGAAGGTTTGTTAGAAAACTTGGTTTATGTATATCTTGATGTCACATTCGAAGATGTAAATCATGATAAGTGTACCAATATACAAATTCAGTATATGTGCAATTTGATAGGACATATGAAGTCTATTTATGTTTGAAAATTTTGTTAAGATTTGAAAATATATTAATTAGGATTGAAGATAATGAGGAGACTAGGACCCCTTGACTATAAATAAGATTAATGACTTAGGTATGGTAGCATAAGCAAACAATTGAGAGAGAGAGATAGATTATGTTATGAGAGGTACAAGGGAGCTTTGACTACAATAATAAAGTGATATTATGATATTAATTTTATCTTTTCGATCATAATGAATGTGTTTATCCTATAGTATGAATGTAGATATTTAATTTACTAAACCCAGTAAATTATTATGTCTTTGCACTCATTGTCATGTTGTTCATTTTTTTCCCTTTGTGTTATTAAACTTTAGGGAATTTTGTAGATCTAAAATAAAAAAGGGCGAAACTTCACATATGTCCCGTTTTGATGGAAACTTGAAATTTGTCCTTTTTTTTTAATACATAAGTCATGCAAGGCTAGCTCGATTTAAACATTTGCATATAAGTTGTGCAAGAAGTTGCACAATTTAAAACACATAGTAGAACATAAGTCATACTAGGCTGGGTAGACTTATACAGTGCACAAGTCACCCCAGCCTAGATCGAATTAACAGAGAACATAAGCCGCATAACGCTTGGGCGACTTATGTTTGGCAGTTGATCTTAGATGAATAGGGTGTGACAGTGTCTACTAAAATGTTGTATACATTTAAAGAATGAAGTCCAATAGTTGATCCACCAAAAAGAATGAAGTCTACTTAATATACCACCAATATTTGGATTCCCATTATCAAGAATCTGACCCGCACTAAAAGTCTTTTTCAAATAAATAGGATTCTTTTTATGAGGTTTTTTTCTTTTTCTTTTTTTTTCTACTTTCATAGCTCGAACTGATAAATTGTCACGACCCGACCTGGACACGTGACTAGCACGTGGGAAATTCCCATCCCACGTAAGCCTTGTGACCTAGATTCTTATGTATGCACAATACATCATCAAATAATTCAAGTCATAAAATCTCTTTTTTCATACAAGTCACTTGTCTTTAAACATATAGTTAGAATTTTCCAAACTGCAATCTCGTATTCTCTACTCTAAAGTCTATTTTCTTAATATCCACAAGTGTAATAAAAGTCTATCATATACAAACTCTCTTTGGTAAAGTCTTATAATACAGTACAACATAACATTATGTATGCAAAATACAAATCATGCACTAAGATCAGGGATCCTGCCTGCATCTATACTGGAGCACACTAAACCTATAAACATCATGCTCACCTCTGGAATCTAATACTACTGGAAGATACCCTCAGCAACTACGATATCTGTAAAATAGGAGAAGAATATAGGGGGTTAATTTTGTATCCAAAACTCAGTGAGTGAGTCCTCACCTAAAGCCCCCTTCCATGGGCCACTAAGGAAACAATACATGAAATCATAATAACAATAATAATATTTAAAGATCTATATAATCAAATAAAACATATGAATATATATACATACTAGTCATCAATTTCCAAACTCAACCCAATTTCCTCAATTCACTTTTATATCTGGAAGCATATTGGTTTATCATGTAATAACTACTAAAAGAACAATAATCTTTATCTCTGTGCTGTTTCATGAGTGCTTAATTTCTCGTGAATGATGTCCCTCATGGACTAAGTTTAATAGTTTCTCTGAATGAATCGTCCTTCGTGGACTAAGTTTAATAGTTTCTCTGAATGAATTGTCTCTCGTGGACTAAGTTTTGTTGGTTTTGCGTAGTTTCGTGGTTTCTCTGAATAGTTTCGTAGTATCTTTAAATAAATTGTCCTTTGTGGGATAAGTTTAATAGTTTTGCATAGTTTCGTGGTTTCTCATAAATTGTGTCCCTCGTGGACGTAGTTTCATGGTTTCTCTGAGTAAATTGTCCCCCATGGACTGAACTGTTCTCTGAATAAATTGCCCCTCGTGGGCCCTTTTTAGTTTTCTCATGTGAGCTCTGAATCTATCTACTTCTCACAGTCTGACCTTAGTATAACTACAGCTATGAAATAATGTCTAAAGGGTCACCAATCCGAAGATATTCTGATTTCAAAAGCCATAGAATATGTAGTTGATAGTTGTTATGAGTTTACAACTCTAACAATCTGATTTTAGCATAACCATTGCTATGGAATCATGCCTAAATGATTACCCTTTGCAGACATTCGTGATCTTATACCTCCACAGAGTTTGTAGCCATTAACTGTTATGAATCTCATGAAGATTCAAGCTCTAAAACCATTTTTGTTTAATTCTCTAAAATATTTCTAAATTTCCAATCTTTCCAAAATCTAGAAATTTCAATATCACATTTCAAAACAACCAAGTCACATTCACAATTCCATCTTATTCTCTAAATAGCACTTCTAAGTTTATAACTATACTATATATATAAACCAGCTCCAGAATCTATTGAAATAATCATAAAAGTCTCTAACAATTACATAAATCATCAATTCTATATAAAATCAGTATGAAAAACATGTTTCCATGAATTTTCTCAAAAACAGGTTTCATGCTTTCAGATCAACAGTTCCAAAACATATATTCCACAGTAAACTTGAAATCCTTCTATAATATTTCTCTAAAATCTCATATTTTCATGAAAATAACTCTAATGTAGAATATAGAGATAACAGATGCGAACTCACTCACTTGAAGGGGTGAATAATGCAGAACTAACACCAACAATACCATAGGAAGCATAACTGACAGCAGTATCTGATATAGAAGCCATAGAACGCTAAATCACCATCTAAAACCTCTGAATACTCAATAATCCATCTCTAACAAGGAAGAAAACCTCTTCCCCTTGAGAAACTTAGAAAATCACCCTAGTAACCCAGAGAAAAGGGAGAAATGAGTGCAAAACTAGTAGAATAACGTATCTTAAAGCCTTAGGAATGAAAAATTGAATAATAGAATTGAGAAGAATAGAAGGAAATGGAGTTTTGGGGGTGAGAACATGTTTTGAGAGTGAGAGCTCAGGGTTGGAGGGGGTGAAAATGGTATGAGAAGGTTCTGGACCCCGAAATGAGGTTTTTTAATACTCTAATGACTGCCTAGGCGGTCCCCAGTTCAGTTGCCACACCAACTTACTCTCTGTTTATTGCCTGGGCGGTCTCCAATAGTCTCACTTATTTCCATGTATTTCATTTACTTCCTATTAATTTTTAAATATAAATGTAAATAAGGAAATACCCCCCATTTGAACTCAAATAAAATATTAGAAAAATCAAATCTCAACAAATAAAAATATAAATTTTAGGTTTTAGTTCAAATTCAAAAATTCTTACGATTTTGTAAATTTGGACGCTAGAAATAGGCCATTTAAAGGCTTTGAAAAATTCATTAAAAATCACTATTTGACTCAGTTTTTTCTAAGGAACAATTACCAGGACTTTTGATGTAAAGAATATAACTTTATCATATGGCCCTCCAAGGAGATGTAGTGTTCGGATTTAGAAAAATTCAGGACCCTGAATGATAGATAAGGGTGACTGACGCCCTTTTTAGCTAGAAAAATTTTCTAACTCTTTTATTAAAAATTCGGGGTGTTACATAAATATTAATTATAAAAATAATTACTAAATTGTTAAAATATAAAACAATTAAGTAGTTGATTGATTATAATATTTTTTTATAAGCTATTCAGTATGATCTATATATATATATATATTAATTAAAGGTAATTCTTGTAATAAATTTTTAGTAGTTACTCAACTTCATAATGATTTTTTTAAGTTTCCTTTTTGTTATGAGTATTTGAATTAAAAAAAACTCTTATTAACTCAGACATTATAAGATTCGATTCATTGATCCTATCGTAGAAAAAATAACAGTATTTCAAATTCACTCTATGGACAGACGATTGGAAAAATTGAATTAGTTCACAACTTTATTAATTATAAAAGGTCATATAAATATTTTTGGAGTTCTTTCTTTGTAAAAAATAAAGGAACAAAAAAATATGCCCCATTTTGTTAAGATATGTAGCTTATTTAAAGCAAAACTTGTTTTGGTTTAGCACTTGTAAAAATATGTTAAACGGTCATTTAATTATGCATATCATCCCAGCAATAAAAATATTTAACTCACTGACTATTTGAAAGATTCTACATATAATACTTTATAATTTGATAATTTGTAAAATTTTGTACATTAATAAAATATTAAAATTAAATTCATGCAGCATTTGTGTATTTATTATTATTGAAGATTAATAATTTAATGTACTTAATTATAAATTCAATTAAATTTTCTTATTTATTTACATTTCATTTCAAGTACTTGACTAACCTAGGAAGTAGGAATACAATATTACTTTCAGCATCAAAATTAGACTAAACAGGACCGGCGATGGTTCATGTCAAATAACACATCAAAATGTTTACACTTATAAAAAATCATATTGTACAATTCTATACGTAATTTATATAGAATAGAATATAATACTTCTATACTATACATTACTAATTTTGCAAACGCCGTTTCTTCACGTTCTATGATTATTCTATGCACAGAATTTGTTTTCAGAGTTACAAAGAAAATAAATAACTAACTCACGTGCTAGCCCCACACGTGCATCAGAATTCTATTGTAGAAACTCAATTGTAAGGGCAACTGCCAAGCATAAATCGCCCAAGCCCTATGCGACTTATGCTTTGTGTTAATTCGATCCAGGCTAGGGTGACTTATACACTGTATAAGTATACCCAGTCTGATACGACTTATGTTCTACTATGTGCCTTAAATCATGCAACTTCAAATGCTTAAATCGAGCTAATCTTGCACGACTTATGTATAAAAAAAAATGACAAATTTCAAGTTTTCATCAAAACGGGACATATGTGAAATTTCCCCCTTTCTTATTTTAGATATGCAAAATTCCCTTAAACTTTATATCTGACTTATTGATTCATACAAATATGTTTGTGAGACCTATTTCTACATGTCATTGCAATAGCAATCCTTGAGATAGTGCGCGTTGATATATATGTGTTCTAGGTGTTACACTTGTGTGACCGTCTAATCATTTCTATATAACCAAGAGAAGGAGAATTGGTTCTTTATGGTTGTAATATCCCAAATACAGAATTTATTAGCATATAAATTATTATTAGTGTTATTATATATACATATATATTATCATTGCTATTATCATTAATAGTACTTGTTATTATTATTATTGTTATTGTTATTGTTATTATTGCCTGTGAGTGCATAGGACTCCAAGGGCATGTTTGGTTTGCTGTTTTCAGTTTTTTAGTTTTCAGTTTTTTCAGTTTTTCCTTTAAAAAAATTGGAAACTAAAAACTGAAAACCAAACAGATTCTAATGGTTTCGTTCTCAAATTTTCTTTGCCTCATAGTATATATTTGGCACATTATAATACTCCTAAATAATTTTTCTAAAAACTCTAGCTGCCCAAAGATTTTTTCCTAAAGAGAAAAACATGGTTCCTCTTAACTTCCTCCAATTAATCTCTTTTGGTAAGTTATTTTCATGGAATTTAGCTAGTTCTTTCCCTTTTTTTATCTAGTCTGTGAGTCTGAGTACTACCAGACATGATTTTCACACAATATTTTTCTCGCTACCATTCCAAACTCAGTTTGAGTGATAAAGTCAAATTATTTATATTTTCATTATATTGTTCGGCGGCTATTAGTTCCATTCAAACTCTTCATAGTCAAGTTATTAGTGGAAGGCACACTCTCGGCTACTAGTGGTGAGTGAGTTTAAGTTCATGGCCATACTTTTGTCATTGTTATTATTTTTTCCAGATTATATAAATTATTTATGAAATTTTAGAATGATTTATGTCAAGAAATATGCTTTTATGGGTTATAGAAGTTTTAAAAAATTATTATTTTGCACTTATCATGACAAATTATTATTTTAGAAAACTCATCGGACTATACTTATTGTATGTGTGATTTAGAATTATTTTATTTGCTAGAAGAAAAAAAAATCATGAATCCCAGTTTTGTATGAATAGTAAGAACAATGAATTTTGTTGATATTAGTTTTTAGCTAATAAATAGTGAAAAATAAATTAGTGAGTTAACGGCTACATAATTGATCGTTAATCTTGGTACTAAGTAATCTGCTTGAGGACTAACTCACCCACAAAAGGAATCCAATGTAGTGTCTATTTATGAGATTTAGTTAGGTGCCCATTAGATTAGTCATTGGTTCAGATTTAGCTATTCAGATCAGATATTTATTTACAAAACAATTCCCGTTTCTCTACTAGTTATTGCCATGAATTTAGTTAACTTATTGTTTTAGTACAGTTATATGTAATTATATATAAAATGTTTTACAACAATTGTCTGTATATTTTATGTATTTTTGTTGCTGTCCCATGTGGGTTATGAGTGGAGGCTCACTTATTGAGTTTTGATGAACTCACCCCTCTCCTTTTCTCCTCCTACAAATACAACTATAGGTTCAATTACACCATAGGATCCTCCCCAGTAGTGACACATCTTCTTTTTGCAAGCTTTGCTTTGAAGTGAAGCTTAGTATTGGTTATGTCGGTTTAATAGTGCTTCAATAATAGTGTAGGCAGGATTCTGGACATATATTATATTATTTTGATTATTTTTAGAATTTTTAATTATGTTTGACTTTGACTCAGATTATGAATTTTACATAGTTTTATGTTCAGGATTTATGACTAAAAATATTTTCAGAATTTTGAAATTTAGTTAAACTTAAGATATTTTGAATATATTCGATTTATTTATACATATTAGCAGATCACGTTATCAGAGGCTTTCGTAAGGATCCAATCCCTCACGTCCCGATCACGTTCTTTAAGCGAGTTGTGACAATGGTTCAATAATAAAAATATATATGAAATTAAAGAAATAACTATTCAAACAAAGAATGAAAAAAACAAAATGGACAAAATTAAAGATGATATGGATCGGAAGATGGCACAAACAAATTTATTCAGGTTTGGGCACAATTTTGATTTGATTTGATTAGCTAATTAAGTCAATCATAATAATTATTATGCTGATTAAATCCACTTTAAATATATTAACTAATAATATTTATCACCAAAAGATTAATTACCTATAGATAATATGGAAATTTATGCCAAATGGCAGTTTATCCTTCAATGATTTCCTATATACTCTTCTATTATAGTTACTACTAATAGAAACCTTCAATCCCATTGTGGTTAGTTACCTCTCCTATGCACTCACCAATTGAATTAATTATTTGTAATGAATATAGCCTTTGACAAAATTTTTAATAAATTTAGCCATTGACAAGTATAGTTTTTTTAGGATAATTTTGCTAGTGACATAATTTTTTTGAGAACCAAAATGGTAATTCTATCCTTGAAGTAATAAACATGATAAATTGGTATAAAATCAAAATATAATAATAAAATCTAACTAATATTAACCTAAATCAATTTTAATTATTTATTCTTAACAATTCCTATATTTATTACAAATTTTATAAAATTATTTTCAAGTATCAACCATTCCCTCCCATATTTTGAGCAAATTTTGTTCCCATAATAAAGGGTGAGAATAAAGAATTCACATGCCTTGAGAATAATAATTATTAAATAAAAATACTAAAATATCCATGATTTGTTTCATTTTTCTCCACTCTTATGATAACATTAAATATGTTAAGGATATTTTAAAAATTATGACACATATTCTTAGAATTATGTATTACTAAACAAGCAAGTTTTTCAAAACATATGGAAATAACATTTATGGATATATTATTCCCACGAACATAATTATTCCTAACATAATTCAAAACTTTAAAACAAACGTCTTGTAATTCAATTAATTACTAATTAGTGAGTGCACAAAATAAGCATGGCCAAAGAATCAACAATGAGACCCAGGGGTTAAGTTTTGCATGGTGTGTTTGGAAACAAGTTTAAATTTTTATTTTCAATTCTCACTATTTCTTTACAAAATCACGAAAACAGTATTAAACAAAAATTGAAAACAGAAAACTCTCTTCTTGGCAAATTGCAGGCATCATGAGGATTTTTTGTGTCGGGGTTGGATGTGGTTCCGTTTCTTTCTTTTTCATTTTTTAAGTGAAGGGCTGGGTCCAGACATAAGAGGCCTCATGGTGGTTAATGGCTCAGTTGGCTCCCTTTCGGTTCGATAATTCTAACGTTTTGACCTTTTTCCATCGTCCGAACGAAACCAAGAAGGCTTCAACAACAACAACAACATGGGCGGCTGCACTTGCTTCCCCTGTTCCCTCTTCAACCCTCTCCCTTTCTCCGACACCCATTCTTCTTCTCCACTTCGACGCCGCGCTCCTCCGCCACCTTTCTCCGCCACCCATTTTCGCTTCCTTCCATCCAAACAACTCACCACTCTATTCACCGCAACCCCTTCTCGCCCCTCTCGCTTTTCGGCGCTTCCCCTGTTGTCGGAACCCGGTGGCGGCGGTTACAACAACAACAACAATGGTGGTGACTGGGGATACCCCTTTGACTCTGAGGACTCTTCTTCCGCTTCTAATCACTCCCTTTTCTTTTCTTTGCTTTTCTCTTCCGCTTTCTGTTCCATATGCCAACTCCTCTTGGCAAAATTGGCAAAGGCTAAAACTTTGTCTCCTGAGAGTGAAGCTTTGCCCGAGTTCATTTGGGAAGTGAAAGGTGGCAAGTGGACCAAGCTCATCCCTGATCATTTCAATGATTCTTTTATTACCTCACAACCGGGGTTGTTCGCTGAGCTATCATCACTGAATGCTTCACAAGTTCCAACCTTTATGTGGGTCAAGTGCTGGGACCTCTTCATGCGATTGATGCTACCTGAAGGGTTTCCCAACAGTGTCACCAGTGATTACTTAGAGTACACTCTGTGGAGAGGGGTTCAGGGTGTTGCTAGCCAGGTTAGTGGGGTGCTGGCAACTCAGGCTTTGCTTTATGCCGTTGGGTTGGGAAAAGGGGCAATTCCCACTGCTGCTGCGATCAATTGGGTGCTGAAAGATGGAATTGGTTACCTTAGCAAGATCATGCTGTCCAACTTTGGTCGCCATTTTGATGTCAACCCAAAAGGGTGGAGATTGTTTGCTGATCTCCTTGAGAATGCCGCATTTGGTTTGGAGATGTGCACTCCTGCTTTCCCACATCTTTTTGTGCCAATTGGTGCTGTGGCTGGTGCTTCCCGCTCTGCGGCTGCATTGATTCAGGTAATGGCAATTCTCAGTACATGACCACCTACATTACAATGTGTTTGAATAGTTTTGTTTAGGTAGTGACTATTATAGTGTCAGTTAAGCCATTTGAGTTTATTGCAGAAGCTAGACCTTAAAATAATGATTCAAGTTTAGCCATTCAGCTGTGTGAGTCGAATAGTTTTAAGGAATACAAAAGAGAAGGATATTTCGTGTATAAGCATAAAGGTACACAGAAGATGCTTGTTGATGAACCATTGAGTATGGAAATTGTTTCATTAAATCTGCATATAATTTCTCAAATATTTCTATCCATATGCGCTGCTTTGTTAGTCTCAGCTTTTGGTGTTTTGGGATAAACTAACAGGATGAAATCTACTCGGTGGCCTCTTTTGGGTGATTGGGGCTGAATATGTGTAAAGATCGACAATCTATCATTTCTTTGTATTCCAAATGTTGAACAATTTAGGTCTTACAACCCATGATTGATAGTTCAACGATTTTGTCTTTACAGGCTTCTACCAGGAGTTGTTTCTATGCTGGTTTTGCTGCTCAAAGGAACTTTGCTGAGGTGAAAAACAGATCAAAATAATCACTTTGATTTGTTAGTGTGGAAGAAGATTTCCATTTAATAATGCTATTGGCATGGTTTGTCGAATATTTGTTTAATATATACATTCCTTATATATTGTTTTCTTTCTAAAATTAATTGTAAACATTAGGTGATTGCCAAAGGTGAAGTCCAAGGAATGGCAAGCAAGTTTATTGGTATCATGCTTGGTATAGGATTGGGTAACTGCTTAGGATCGTCCACGCCACTTGTTCTTGCTTCTTTTAGTGTTGTGACTTGGGTCCATATGTACTGCAATCTGAAGTCATATCAGTCCATTCAATTACGGACTTTAAATCCTTATCGTGCAAGTAATTTCTGATCTTTCTCTCTCTTATGCTTACTCACACTGAATATCATGTATGTGGGAGCTTTGTTCTTTGAAAGAACAAGTATGTACTATTGATGAAACATTAGACAATCTGCCATGTTGTCTCTTCTATGTTGATTTAATTTTATTACAATTATGAAGCAGTCTTATAAATGTTTTTGCGATCCATCGGTGGAGGACTTGGAAACCTGAAAGTGCTACTAGGCCTTGATTTGTTTGTCAACAGCTCAAAACTATGTACGTATTGTTTATTGATTATTTTAACAGGTTTGGTTTTCAGTGAATATCTATTGAGTGGCCAGGCACCTCCGGTTAAAGAGGTCAATGATGAGGAGCCACTATTTCCAGCTGTACCTATATTGAATGCAACTTTTGCAAAGAAAGTGAGTTAATCTAGCTTCTATGTTTTAGTTATATGAAATTTGATTCCACATCAGAAATTTGCTGCATGGTAAAATGTGATTTATGTCTTATTTTCTTTTGGTAATAGGTTTTAAGGTTTTGCTGTCCTCTTCTTATAGTACTGCTCAATTGATTGAGGCTATAGTTTCAGGTTACATATATCCATCTGTCCCTTGATTTGACAACTTGTAGGAAAGGGTTCTCTTGGAATTTTGGAGAGTGTTGAATATAAGACACAGGACTTGCCCTATCTACTATAATATTATATTCGCTTCTCAGCTCTCGCAAATACTGTGCAATTCTGGCAAGTGTTAGATAGAACAGAAGCACTTCTAAGTTCCTAGACCAATTAATTAGGCTGTTTACAATGCTGGATAAGTATATGAAGTGCTTGGCATTATGTTTTGCATGATCTAATTTTCATGGATTATGGCTTTTCTGCATTTGTAACAGTCACAATCAATTGTTTTATCATCTGAGGCAAAGGATGCAGCTGCAGAAATTGAACTCCGTCTGCAGCTTGGATCCAAGCTTAGTGAAATTGTCAACAGCAAGGAGGATGTGCTTTCTCTTTTTACACTTTATAAAAATGAAGGCTACATCTTGTCAGAGCACCTGGGAAAATTCTGTGTAAGTTGACAGCCATCTTTACTTGCAATGTTATTGGATTGTTTTCTCCATCCTACTTCATTGATTGCCACATGACCTTTTCATTTGGTAGGAGTCGGGTGGGCCTGACTTTTCACATTTATGTTTTGGTGTATACGTATATGCTTAATACTTTATCTTTTTACTTTAGGGTTTGGGAAAATAGAAAAAACAAATGGGTGTAGTATTTTCGAAATAAAAGGTCAATGAACTTTCATTATCAGAAAGCAATTCTGACCAAGGACTTTCAACTGTCATCCTTCTTGTTTTTGGCCCCAACTTTTGTGGATACATGATTTACAAATTTACATTGAGGGATGGTCCAAATCCTAGGAGATTTGAGAAAGCACTTACACAAGAGACCTTGGCATAGTTATTAGATGCAGAAGGCTGCATGATTCATTTTCATTTTGAAGCATGTCTTTCCTTTTGTGAACTGCTCTTTGTTTTGTTTCTCTATTTACAAAAATTAAATTAAAATCTTAGATGCTAAAAAGATGTAAATTTTACTTGCAAATTGATTTTTGCTGAGGTATTAGCAACTTGGTACATTTTGAGGCATTTATGATACCAAACATTCGCTGTTGTGTTTTTTGGGTGGCGACTAACATATCTTTCTGATTCAGGTTGTGCTTAAAGAGAACTGTTCACCACTGGATATGCTGAAGGCATTGTTTCAGGTCAATTACCTATATTGGTTAGAGAAGAACGCAGGAATTCGAGGAAGAGGAGTCGTTGATGATTCCAAACCTGGTGGGAGGCTGCACATGTCTCTAGATTATGTTGAAAGGGAATTTGACCTCGTTAGAAGTGATGGAGAATCGGTTGGTTGGGTCACAGATGGGCTCATCGCAAGGCCTTTGCCTAATCGGATTCGTCCAGGCAGCATGGCATCATCGGTGAGTAGCTGATATGGTGAATGGCTGGTGGTGAGCCTTCATGCATGATCGATCATTGCATCACTGCATGGTTTTCCCTGAGGTAGCAAGCATCTTGGAATCAAGATGTGTAGGTGATCAAGAGCATTGATTGGCTGGTTCTTTGCCATTGTTGGTTATCAGAACATCCCATCTCGTATGTTGCAGAACATGCAACTCTATGTTTTAAATCACTTGATGGTGGGAAGACAACTAGAGAAAGGCAAATACCACAAGGCAATGATGCCACTTTGGCTAGTGGCTACATGCTGTCAATTTCAATGAATGGACTGTCTTGGAAGCGGTCAAATGATTGGGAAACAGATGCAGCTTACTCGGGAGATCGCACCATCGTTCAGAGAATTATTCTTTGAGTTTGAGATCATGAGTTGTGCATCTGATTATCAACCTGTTGCAAATTTTATGTGATACTTCGTAGTTAGCTCAAATTCTCACGTGAATGCATTTTCATACACAAATCGAGAGACTGTTTGGTTTGAATTTTTATTTTCAGTTTTCAAGATTTTGTGAAGTAAAAATTAAAAATTGAAAATTGGATTTTGTAGTCTTTAGAATTTTTAATATTTCCTTAATAAAATTTAAAAAATTAAAAAATTAAAGACTCAAACCAAACATATCCTAAATATTTCTCATTCAATGGCATCTGCTTTGGGCAAGCATGGTGCCATTGCCTATATATTTTGCCAAAGTTAATGGAAGATTCATCAATATAAGAAAGGCTAATATAGTGTACACATAAAATAAAAATTGGATGCATAAATTATCACCTATATAAAAAGGTTGCCTTTTTTTTTTTAACATATTTTTGGGTTATAAAAATTGGCATTTCATTTAAGAATTGTGTCCTTCTCTCACTATATCCCCTGCAAGACTGTCGTCACTTATGGATGCCCCGAATACCCTGCCTAGTGCTGGTTTCAAAAGTACCCAGAAATAAAACAGAGCTGAAAAGTTTATAATCTTTTTGGTAATGGAAAGGTTTATGATTTTGTGAAAAGAACATATATGAGTGGAAGATTTGGCAACATATAATTTTTGATTTGATGACTCTGAATTTTTTTTTTTTTTAACTATTATCTGTGAAATGAAATTAAATGAAAATGAACTATCAAATCCAGAGACGAGTTTGCGCTACATTGGTGAGCCTGACTTGTGGGATAAAGACAAAATGAACAAACAAAAGAAAAAAAAAAAAACACAGCCATTGGTTGTATGTACACAGAGACACACATTCACAAGTCAAAACTGGGACATGGAAGTGCTGAGTGACTCACAGAATTAGCAGAGCAAAGAGACAGCGAAAGTGCTGCAAAACAGACGTCAGCAAACAACATTGAAGGAGACAGCGATGAAGGAAGTAGAGACACTGTGGAGAGAAGTAAGGGAGCTAAGCCTAGGCAACAGCGGCACGGTAGAAAGAGTAGAATCCCCACCAACCCCACTTCAATTCCTGCGTGACTTCGTGACCCCAAACAAGCCCTGCGTCATCTCCAACGCCATCAACCATTGGCCCGCACTCTCCCTCTGGGCCCACCACTCCTACCTCTCCCGTTCCCTCTCCTCCTCCGCCGTCTCTCTCCACCTCACCCCCACCGGCCGCGCCGACGCCCTCGCCCCCCTCCCCTCCTCCTCCTCCCTCTGCTTCGCCTCCGCTCACGTCCACCGCACGTCCTTCCCCGATGCCCTCCGCCACATCACCTCCCCGGATACGGCGGCAGTTGTGGCCTACGCGCAGCAGCAGAACGACTGCTTCCGGACGGAGTACTCCGCCCTCGCGGGAGACTGCGACCCTCACATCCCTTGGGCCACCGAGGCCTTCGGTGGAGCGTTGCCTGAAGCCGTTAACCTCTGGATTGGTAACCACCGCTCCCAGACTTCTTTCCACAAGGATCACTACGAGAATCTCTACGCTGTCGTCACCGGGGAGAAGCATTTTCTTCTGTTGCCTCCCACTGATGTTCATCGCTTGTACATTCGTGAATACCCTGCTGCCACTTATAGATACTCTTGGGTATGGTGTTTCGCTGTTTATGCATTCATGACTTCTTTATCGTCCATTTTTCTAGTCTGAGTATCCGCTATAAGACGAGTACGATACAGAGATGTAAAATATAATTAGTAGTATATAAAATTATCGAATACAACAAGTATGAGTATGTCTACCATTTTGAAGTATCCGTGCATGATAAGCTATTGTTGTTGATTTTTTTTTTCTTTTTCTTTCTTTTGTGGGGTTTGTAGGATAGTGGAAAGTTTGATTTGGAGCTTGAGGAGCCTAGGAGGTATGTGCCTTGGTGCAGTGTGGATCCTTTTCCTTCTTCCGAGGCTTTGGATGAGGAGGTGTCTAAGTTCCCCTTGTACTTCAATGGCCCCAGGCCTTTTGAGTGTACCGTGAAGGCTGGCGAGCTTCTCTACTTGTAAGCATTCATTCCCCTTAACTTTTGAGTGTTCCTATCGTGATTGCTACTGTTAAATATGCTTAACATGGCTGCGGTTTGTTTCCTTGTGTTTTACTGATTTTACCGCATGTAATTCCATGGTTATGTGTTCACTGACATTAAATATGCACCATGAAACCCTGGTTTTGATGATGCAAATCCAATACAGTAACCTGATGCTGGAGATATAATCAGTAGGGATACTCTGCACTGCAATAAAAAAACTCATTTATTGCATACATTCCCCTATGAATTTCCTGGAAGCTTATATGTTAAAATCAGAATGTTTTGATCAATAAAATATTGGAAAGCCCAGCTTTTAAATAAGGTGGTGGTACACTACATAGGATCTGGAGATGTGTAATTCCTGGTCTCAACATAAACAGCTTCAGACCTCTTTATTTAGACTTCTAAAGGAACAGATCATTAACCCATGTCTGAATTAGCTTCTCGATGTAAATTTCAGGATGTCAGGATGATGTTATTTGATTCCATGTTTAGTTTTCTGTTGATTCTTGCATTCATACGTTTCTGTCAATGTGCTTCCTCAAATGCTGCTGAACTTGATGGATGTTGATTCATGCGAGCAATTTTACTAGTTTATTGGAATAATCTCTCTTTGAAATCTTTACCATGCTTACTAATCATCATTAATTAAAGGTTCTATATATGTTATGATCCAATAAAATGCTGAGACAGGAGTCATATTGATCAACTATTGACTAGTTTCTGCATAGCATGATTTATGGGATTATTCTTTTTTCTGTTTTATAAATGAAATCAGTTGCCAATCAATTACTTAACCTTACTGAAATTAATTAATTTTGATATCTGATTAGCTCTAATGGTTATTGTTCACAGTAATCCTAGTTAAGTAGATGCTGCATACCTCTTACAATGGACATGACAGCATTACTGCCAAAAAACTCTAGAACATTTTCTAGAAATGCTTTCCAGGTGTTTTTTCCATACAATATAAAGAATAAATGCATGAGTTTCATGGTACTTGCAAACGTGTGTGGTGTGTTCCAAAATCAAGTGATTCCGCCATCTCCCTCACTAGCACACACACAACCCCATTAAATGGGGGAGCATGCACTATGCACAAGCAACCTCGTATAGCAGATGCCTTCAACATTAATGAGAATAGTTTGACAACATTGTTAGAGAACTTTGTTATTTGCTTTGGTTGTTTCAAGAAGTCCTGGATTGTCAACTGAAAGAAGAGTACTGGAACATAGAATTTGCTATAGTTCAAATTCTACCTCATCTTATTGTTGTTTGTACATTCTGAGTATGTATGGTAATGCTTGGGCTGACTTGATGGAACTAATGCAGGCCAAGTATGTGGTTCCATCATGTTAGACAGAGTCCAGGTGATGGAGGATGCACTATTGCATTAAACTATTGTAAGTATCTAGCCTTCTCCTTTCCGGTCCATATCCAATGTTAATTGAAAAAGCTTGATACAAGTTATATTTTATACAGGGTATGATATGCAGTTTGACATTAAGTATGCTTATTTCAATTTTTTACAATCTATTCATTACCGATCTCCAAGTGCACCATTGCATGAGAAATTGTCTGAGGAGACAGATTCAGATCCTGATGCATTATAGCTTACGGCACTAAATGAATTGTCATTTCTTTGGAAATGTGGGAGGTTCAAGCGAATGCTCTAAACCAGAAGCATTGTTTCAGTTTGTAAAACATTTCACGGAAACACTTTGGGAAAGCATTGTTTCCCAAAACAAGCATCTGACTGTTCTCTGTTGGAGTCTTGGAATTCTTTTTCACATACATGTGCCAAGCGCCAACACAGTTTTGTTTTACCCTTCAATTGTATCATGTGATATCAATTTCTGCATTCACTATTTATTTTTCCCTGTTTCTGGTGGGGGCTGATGTAATAGTTCAGTTGAGTAATTTGCTCCAATACGAGCATTTTTTTTTTTTAATCTTGTCATTTTTTTCCCATTCCTTTTTCCAAATTTGAATTCTAATTTCATTTTTTGGTCTAATTATGGGTATTTCCACACCATTTGGGTGTGTGACTAATTTTGACAAGTAGTAGCAATCTTTGAAGGCAGTGTAAGTATATCCAGTTGGTGAAGTGAAGGGAGGAGCCATGCTAAATTAATCTATTTCAAAAGTGAGAAGAAACCATTTCAGATTGGGTGAATTTACCTAAAAAAGATAAAGACTTTTTAGAAGCAACTTCTGTTTCAAAATAAGTGAGAGTTGAGTTGTTCAAATGGACTGAATCATTGAGGCCGTTTGGCGTCCGATTGAGTTGATGAGAAAAAACATTATCAATATGATATCCTAATCGAGCAAGGCAGATGCTAAGATGGTTCGGATTATGCAACCATGCTAGTAAAACTACCCTCATAATACTTCGAGATTAATTATTCAAAAATTGTCAAAACTAAGTGACCCTTTTCCTTTTTTTTTTTTGGCAACGTTTGTTCCTATGAGAAAGTGTGATTTGTTTATCACCGCTTAAAGATAATGAGATATTAAATTAATATGAAAAATCTTCAGAAGGTACATCCCTTGGACGAATTTGTCCATCTACGCATTGGGATAAAACTATAAACACACCGCAGAAGGCACGTATGCTAGAACATAGCAGAATCAAGGTTGTACGCACTTGAAAAATGGAACTCCTCACTACTCCGCCGCCAACAGCACCTGCACTCACCCGCTATGTATTTTTCGACGACATCTTTGATCCAAACAACAATAACAACAACAACAACAACGTCGTCAGCAGCACCTCCACCACTGCTTCTCCTCCTCCTAACCACCAACTCCAGCTTCAACTACGTTTGCGCACCCCAAAACACAAGCTCTCTCCTCTTCACAACTTACCTCATCACACTTCTAGCATCTCTTCACAACCCCTTTCACCCCAAACCACTACTTGGAGGAACAATAACAAGAACAAGAAGAAAAAAGGGTCGACAACTTCAGACATATTGAAATTGATGGAAGCCCTGTACAGTCCCATACCCATTGACATCTACACCTCCCTCGTGAAAGAGTGTACTGTTTCTGGGGACCCAGAAACTGCCATTCAGTTGCACACCCACATCACAAATAGTGGCATCAACCCTACTGTGCCCTTTATCAATAGGATTCTCATCATGTTTGTGTCTTGCGGCCTTTTAAACAATGCACGCCACCTGTTTGATTCAATGACCGTGAGGGACTTCAACTCTTGGGCAACCTTGTTTGTTGCTTATTGTGATAATGCTGATTATGAGGAGGCCACCTGTGTTTTTGTCAGCATGGTAGAAGAATTGGGTATGCCGGAATTCCCTGATTGGATGTGGGTTTGCCATCTCAAGGCATGTGCCTGCAGTGTAAACTTCCATCTGGGTATGCAAGTTCATGGATGGTTGTTGAAGTTGGGAACTTGTGATGATGTGCTTCTAAGCAGCTCCTTGATCAGCTTTTATGGGAGATTCAAGTGCTTAGAAGATGCAAATGTTGTCTTTAAGCGAGCGGCGCGACAGAACACCATGACTTGGACGGCTAAGATCTTGGGGGGTTGCAAGGAGAAGCAGTTCTCTGAGGTTCTCAGCGACTTCAAGGAGATGGGAAGGGAAGGGATAAAGAAGGACAGCTTTACATTTTCCAGCGTTCTCAAGGCATGTGGGAAGATGATGGATCATGAACGCTGTGGTGAACAGGTCCATGCGGATGCGATCAAGCTCGGGATGGTCTTGGATAACTATGTTCAGTGTAGTTTGATAGCCATGTACGGAAGGAGGGGGTTACTTAGAGATGCAAAACAGGAGTTTGAGACAACCCGGGATGAAAGAAATGTTGATTGTTGGAATGCCATGCTTATGAGTTACATACATAATGGTATGTACATAGAAGCTGTTAAGTTTCTTTATCAGATGAAGGCAGCTGGAATTCAGCCCCAAGAATACCTGCTTAATGAAGTTAGAATTGCTTGCGGCAGTTTTGACTTCTAAAACATGAATTAACTAAGAAGTAGATTGTACATAGACAGTGCAAAAATGTTGAATGGAAATGTTTTCAGCTTGCTTATCCTCAAACTTAGCACAGTCTTTTCGTTTCAAACATATGATCCTCTCCAATTGCATGTAAAAATCTTGTACAACCCTATAATTAATTGGAACTAAGAAAGTTGTCTACACAGAAAAAAGAAAGGTACAATAAAGGAAAATAACATGAGTACAATTGAATAATCTCAAGCATAAGCTTAAATTACCCACTCATGAAATTGCTACTGAGAGTGTTGCACTGATTATCTGTTGTCACTAGTGTAAGGAAAAAACATGTTCAACAGAGACTAATGAAAAACAACGTGGGTGAATATAATAGCTTGCTGTTGGCCTTTTATTTTTTTTGGGTCCTGTATGGGGCATGAGTAAAGTGGGCCAAGTGACAAATTTAAGATAGTTTTAAACTAAGTATTAAATTGGTCCAAGAGAAGGCCCAAAACTCCCTCTCACACTGCTGCATTGGCTTGTCGTGAGCTCCTTGATGTTCTGCATGATTGTCTTTGATTAATAATCAAATTTATTGAAAAATGGAAAACAAGGCAGACTTCAGAGAGATAGAGAGTGATGGATGCGACTAGATTGGAGACTATAAAAAAACCAAGTAAGTAATCGTAACCTTATCTAAAAGCAGTGCACACGCTTGCAAGCAAAGGGATTAGAATTTGTAACCTCTCTCCAATTTAAGAAATGTGGTTAGCTATTTTTTATTTTATATATATATACACATACTAAACCTTTTAAAAAAATTCACTCTAAAATGAATTTCTGGCAATGAAACTTATGAAAGCGGCCATAGCCTAATACGCATGATAAATGATCTCTCTATGGTTAGTTTTAACTCTTTAGTGAGTTATTAACAGTGTTATTGAGTTGTTAAGAGCAGTTAAGGGCTTCAAGTGAGGTATAGAATGTGGAAGATCCTGAAATAGGAGAGATTCTTGTGGAATAAGGTTTTTACATTTAGTATATATTTTTCCTTTTTTCTCTCTCACAAGGTAGTCCTACTCCTACATACGCCCTTCAATTCCTAACTAATAATCCCCGCATCAACATCTGATGCCATGACACTTGACCGCAATGTTTTTATTGCAGTTAAAGTACGTATACACATTCTTATCAACTAAATCACATCTCATCTTTATGATAAAATTGTTTTGGAAAAAGCCGGATAAAATCGAGTGTGATTTATCCATGAAAAGTTTATTAATGTTGAAATGAGTAGAATTCTATGCAGCACAAGAAGTGTAAAATAGATCACCGCTGGTGAAAAAGATTAACCATTTAAAGCTTTTGTTTTGCTGAAAATGTATTTGCACTGCAGGTGTTGAAATCTCTCTTCCTTTATATTATTAACTATGCATAAAAGTTCAATTATGCAAGTCATAATTATCTTTCATGCTAATTATATTTTAAACATTATAATAGAGTATATATTCAATAGTATAAAATAAAATAAAAATTACCGGAGAGCAAACTCTTGCCTCCTATAGCAGTAAATCTATCTTTTCATGGAATTAATGCACGAGTCGAATTGATTTAATTGAGTTGGTTATTGGTCGCGTTATGGACACCCAACAATGACATGATAAATAATGGGACATTTGTGAATGGAATAGAGAAATGAGAACAAGTTGCTTAGAAGAAAGAAATAGTGGATAAGCTACCCCACCTATACGGTTTATCTTTGAAGAATTAGTGAACCGCCGGGACCCAATCGCTTTGCGTTCGTGGTAGCTAGCTAGCAATCTAGCATCCCCAAGTTCGCTTGGCTTGAAAGTGAGTCCTGCTGAAGCCGGGGACAGACAAACTTTATCTCCTTGACAAGTCATTTCTTTTGTGGGGTTGGCCCCTGTTTATAAGGCCCCATCATCCTTACATTAGTGAGAGTCATATTATTTATCATGTCAACTCATATTTATTTAGAACTTTATATTGCATTCCATGATATATATATTCCACATATATATGTCACATACTCGCCCATACGTTTCCAGTTAGTTTCTTTTTTACTTTTCATAGCTGCATTTTTTCCCCCTCCTTTGGTTACATAGTAACAATCATAATTTAGGATAACATTTTAATTGCAAGTTTTGTTTCACATGTTCCGTCTTGCATTACCACTACCTTATTACCTCCATTTGGTCCCACTCCTTTTCTCATGGTTAGTTTGATTGGATTTGCCTCGGGAAGCCGTTGATTTTCTTCCATTTGGTTTTTTAAGATGAACTTATGATATTTTTATCTACAACTAGAGACTAATTCTCTAGAGCTCAAAAAAAAAAAAAAAGTTTTGCTTTTGTCTATGAGACCTCTTTATATATACTGTTAGACATCAATCCTCTAACTAGATATTTACTAAACTCAACTAGTTACTAAATATATTCGACTCATGATTGTTCCATTTGCTTTACTATCTTAAAATTTACTGACCTAAACATGTAATCGGGCATCAAAATAAGTCTCAATTCAACACGATTAAATGATATTACGAAGATGCTTTATATTAACAACAAATGATGTTTTAAGCAAAGCGTTACCAAAACGATCAATATTTTCCGAGTCATTGATGGAATGGAACAAAATATCGACAAAATGGACGGACAAAAATTAATTTGTTTTCCATCCTTAATTTTTTGGTATGATGCATTTGGCTTGCCCAACGAGAACCAATACGAGGGCTGATCCATTTGGAGGAGATGACATCCACTCTGCTTTGATGTAGAAAAATCGGCAAAACAATTTCTGTCTAGCTAGAAGAAAATTGAAATGAAGCTAAATCTGGTTAGCGAAACTGAGGAGGTCGTCATTGAAATTAAGATGATGTTGACTTTTTCTTTTTTTTTTTCAATTTTCAGTGGCTACCAAAAGGTGGACCCTGTGCGCATTTATGGATTCCAAATAGGAATATCATGTTTCGGTTTTATATTTCATTTCCACCACACACCTGTTTTAAGTCGTATTCACAATTTAGAAGCCTGGATTTGAGCGTAGGGAGTGTTTAATTAATTTGTATCTCTCTGCCACTGGTCCTGTTTGCCCAGATTTGCATGCTATTCATGCAACCGACTACTGAATTGGTCAGAACGATATCGAGTTATAGACATTTCGGCAGCGTTTGATAAATGTATTTGTACAAGGAAGATAGAGATAGTAGAGGTGGAAACATAAAAAATATTGTCTTTATATTATGTTAGAATATAAATAAGATATGATAACTATTTTCGTATCTTATTTGACAATATGAAAATAATACAACAAATACAAACATATGTATCTCTTCTGGACATACATATAAGAAATTTTTACCCTAGGCACAATTTATTTTTCTGTCCATGTGTCCTATCTTCACTAATAAATAGATTTGTGTCTCATATATCTTCATAATTTCTGTCCCTGAAAACAAACACTATCTTAGTTCTTGACCCACTTTAGTTTAGATTCTAAGCATTGGTTAGATTCTCTGGCATTAGGAAACTAGCATCATTGCCAAATCAATCTGAAAAGGAATTTCTATTATTCAATTCACAGAAATTTAAATATAATATCAAATTGAAGGTCTAAACTCAATGTATATAGCAAGCTGATAAATATTATAGTTTAGTAGAAGTGGACACATCATCGATCTTCAACAACATTGCATAAAGGAAAAAGAAGATGCCTCTCTCTTGCTCTGAAAAAATTTAAGAGAGAGAGAGAGAATTAAAGGGCCAGCTCTACTATTTTCCTTTCTTTAATTTGGATGCTCTTTTTTACTTTAAATAAGTGGTGGAGATTCAGTCATCACAAGGTAAAACTATCGAGGACTTCGATTTTGTCGCGTAATGTTTCTTGACAGAGAGAGAAACATCAAAACGCAGGGACCCAAAGGTTAGTCGTTGCTAGTGGGAAAAAAGCAAAAGAAAAAACGTGAGAGACAAGGTCCATTGATTACGATAATGCTCCATTATAGCTGCAAGTTGTGGGTATTTTTTTTTTCACTTCCACTCAAATAGTTACTGAAAAGATACATATACTCGTGGTGAACTACAGCTCAATTATGATTTATTAATGTTAGCAAAGATGATTATCAGAAGCATCTTAACACCAACACTCCACCGAATTGAACTGACAGCCATATTGGCAGAGAGTGAGAGATTTATGATCAAATACCAAACACTATGATCTTGAAGGAAGGTTTTTGTTATTCTCAGTTTCAGTACGTTCGGCATCTCGAATATCTTCGTTAGATATTCATCAATTCACAAAATCTTGGCAGTTCCTAGCTAATTTCCTATTTATTGTGGCGTTACTAATCCTAGTGTCAGCATCAAACCAACGAGAGTCTGTTTTGGCATTTTACAAGCACAATTAAGTGGCCCATCCTTTCCATAAATCCAACACCAGAGCACAAGATAAGTATGATTCAGTAAGCGAAGCCTCATCTCCTCATTACTAATTTTTTTGCCTCACTCTGTCAGGGTCTTCACCCTTACTCTTTTTCTCTTAATTCATCACAGTACCCTAACACAATGGTCCCCAGAACCATCATTGTAACAACACCACCGGGCCCTCCTGCACCGTCCCCACCTCTCCGTCTTCAAAGCATCTCATCAGTGAGAACCGAAGAGAAACCCCAAACCCGAAACACCATAACCACCCAAAGACCACCCACAACAGTGGTAACCCCTCCCACACCCACCAACAAAACCACCAAAAAAACCAAACCAGAACCATTAACCACCAAAAAAACAACACAACCCACAAGAACTCAAAGAGCCACCACAACAGAGCTGTCGGTGCCAGCACTAATCCTAAATGCATTCGACGACATCATCAACAATTTCATAGACCCTCCACTAAAGCCTTCAGTGGACCCAAAAACCTCCCTATCACAAAACTTCGCCCCAGTCAACGAGCTTCCCCCAACAGAATGTGAAATCATAGAAGGCACACTCCCAGAATGTCTCGAAGGCGCGTACATGAGAATCGGCCCAAACCCACAGTTCCTCCCAAAGGGACCTTACCACCTCTTCGATGGAGACGGCATGCTCCACGCCATTCGCATCAAAGACGGTAAAGCCACACTATGCAGCCGCTACGTCAAAACCTACAAATACACCATAGAGAACGAAGCCGGGTACCCTATCATCCCAAGCGTGTTCTCCGGCTTCAACAACATAAGGGGTTCCGCAGCACGTGGGTCCTTGGCCGCGGCACGTATCTTAACGGGACAGTTTAATCCCGCTAACGGCTTTGGGCCTGCGAACACGAGCTTGGCGCTGATCGGGAAGAGTTTATTTGCTTTGGGTGAAGCCGACTTGCCGTACAAGGTGAGAGTGACGGATGAAGGGGACGTCGAAACGGTGGGTCGTTTTGACTTCGATGGGAAGCTGGTGATGAGCATGACGGCGCACCCGAAGGTGGATGGTGAAACGGGTGAGGCGTTCGCGTTCCGGTACGGCCCGGTGCCGCCGTTTCTGACGTATTTTAGGGTTGATGGTGATGGAAGGAAGGGACCTGACGTGCCCATATTGTCGATGACGAAGCCTTCGTTTCAGCATGATTTTGCTGTGACGAAGAAGCATGCTGTGTTTGCGGATATACAGATAGGGATGAACCCGCTTGATATGATAGCCGGTGGGTCCCCCGTTGGATCGGACCCGTCGAAGGTGTCCAGGCTCGGGGTGCTGCCTCGGTACGCCGTCGACGACTCTCAGATCAAGTAAGTGCTTTTTTTTTTGTTTACACTTCGGAGTTTGGGTTGATCGGTGCGGCGTGTTGCGTACTTTCGCGCGGTGAACTTTGGAATTATTTTTTTCCGACCCCTTTCAACATCTTCTCACTTGACACCTGTTTCTTTGCATGACCTCAATTGTTTTTTAATTTTTTTTAATTATTCCTTTCTTTTTATGTATGATTAATTTTGATTTCATTAGAATATAAAAAAGGATTTATACTATAGAAATTTTTTACATTAGCCTATGTGCACAACTTTTACAGTAATACGTGAAAGTCAAATTTATTTTTATTAATATAATAATATATGATTAGATAATTATATAAAATAATTTTATATTATAAATATAATGGGTCAAAATTAATGCAAATTGAAACAAAAAAGTGGAATATGCGTAATAATACATTTTAACTTGAGGATAATTGAGTCTGCAAGTTGTAGTAATTTACATCATTTGAGTAGGATGCCTTGTGTTTAACTCTCACCCCTCTCTTCTTTCAACCTTATAGGAAAAACTTCTAACCTTATTGGCTTTGTCAAAAAAAAGAAATAAAAAAATGTTAAAATTTAATACAATCTCTACCTTGAAAGTGTGATTAGATAACATTGCAAATTTCCTTATTAAAATTAACCTCAAAGAAAAAATATTATACGAGAATAATATTTATTTATTAATAGTGTAAAATTATTTTCAATCTAACAAAAAATAGATTTAATTTAAATGTATAATTAATGTGAAAACTTTTTTATACTATTATCTTATTATATCTTTGAATGTATATGACTTTTAAAGTAGTAAAGTAAAAACACCTTTTATGCTGTTGAGACAATAATATGCAATTGAATGTTCATACAAAAATATTTAACACTATTATATTCCTATCTATATAATAGATTTAATTCAGTAAACTGTTAGTGTAATTTTTAAATTATATAATGACACATCAATAAATATAATTAATATTTACTAGACGAGAGATTTGATTGAATTCATCAAAATTAAACTTCTATGTAAATGTATACATTTTTCTTGAAATATGAAATGTCACAGTCGTCTAATTTTTCAGATTAAGTTTGATCTATTAATAGTGTTTTTCAATATAGTATGGTTCTTCGATTTGTTATGCAAACGAGGGTGGAAGGAGTTAGACGGTTCATTGGTGGACCAATAAATTATCTCTTTCAAAATTTGTAAGGGAGATTCGAAGGTCCTTCCAGACTCTTATGAAATTCTAGTGTTTTTCCGACCTAAAATTTTATCATATAATTCTATTTGGATTTAATTTGTATATCATAGTATAAAATTTTTTTATATAATTATTTAATTATATATTATTATGTTAGTCATAATAATTAATTTTTTCATATATCAATTAAAAAGTTATATAAAAAAATTATTTTAATAAAATAATAATATAAAATATTTTTATACTATTAATACATGAAAATTAAACTCAATCTACTATTTAAGTTGTCCAGAAATAATGTGTGATTAAATTATAATTTTACTAACTTGATAATATATAACTAAAGTTTTTTGAGTGTTTAATTACTTTGCACCGTACAATGAATCAAATCAAAGGAGATTATATGCTTTTATTTACATCGTGGAAGCTGCTAACGACATTGACACATTCACCAGGTGGTTCGATGCGTCGGGATTCAACCCCATCCACCTCATCAACGCGTGGGAAGAAGACGACGGAAAGACCATCACCGTGGTGGCACCCAACATTCTCTCCGTGGAGCACACCCTCGAGAGGATGGACCTCATCTACGCCATGGTTGAAAAAGTCACCGTCAACCTCCACACAGGGTTCGTCACAAGACAACCTATATCCTCACGAAACCTCGACTTCGGCGTCATCAACCCATCCTACGTCGGCAAAAAGAACAGGTTCGTGTACGCAGCGGTCGGGGACCCGATGCCGAAAATCACAGGGGTGGTGAAGCTGGACGTGTCGAAGAAGAGGGAGTGCACGGTGGCGTGCCGGATGTACGGCGACGGCTGCTACGGCGGAGAACCGTTCTTCGTGGCGAGGGATCCAGAGGACCCGGAGGCTGAGGAGGATGATGGGTACGTGGTGAGTTACGTGCACGATGAAAGGGAGGGGGAGTCGAGGTTCATTGTGATGGATGCGAGCTCGCCGGAGCTTGAGGTGGTGGCGGTGGTGAGGCTTCCGCAGCGGGTGCCGTATGGTTTTCATGGGCTGTTTGTGAGGGACAGCGACCTCAGGAAGGCGTTGCTGTCTTGATTAATTGTATGTGATTGATATGTCTTCGACGCTAGCTATCCATATGTGCCTGAAGGCTGCACCATTATTGGGGGTGGTTAAGTTTATTTCGGTATTTCCATGGAGATATATTATTTTTAAAATTAAAAGTAAATATTTTTACAAACTCTTTAATTCTCTCTTCGAACCTTTGTAATTGCATCAGAAATTTAGAAAGAATTATACTATTTGTATTCATATTTTATATGATACCATACTAATTGACTCACAGTATTATTGGATTAGATGTATGTCTCAAATTATGTTGGGTTTATACCTCATCCAATGATAAATAGAAGTGTATTGACCCAATGTCCCCACTGCTATTGTATCATGAATTGTTACACCAAAATTAAAAAAAGATATCATGAATTGTAACTTCTTTCTTTAGTGTGCCATGAAATGTAAATTAACTGATAGTAAGGACGTTCATAACTCGGGCCAGGCTGCCAACTTGGCTCGGCCCGAAGTTTATTGGAACATGTTCAGGTCTTAAAATTTGATCGTGTACATTATTCGGACCGAGTTCGGGTCATATGTCAACTGGGCCTGACCTAGGTCAAAATCAAATAATTCTTTAAGAGATATATTTTTATAATAATTTAAGAAAAATTGATCCAATCTGAAAATTGGGCCAAATTTTGATTTGTCTAACCCGACCTAACCCATCCTTTGTACACCTCTAACTGACACTAGTAAATTAAATTGTTCTGTGTGCAGTTAGGCGGACAAACACAAGTGTGCGGATTTTTTTTTCTTTTTTTGGATTAAAAAAATTCATTCATTAGCAAACAAACCCTATTACTCTAAGAATTCACTTTGTTCATGCCTGCAAAATAAACAAACTTAAATGAGTTGGCCCATTTATCTTTGAATCATTGTTGAATTGGTCCAGATCATTTAAGATTTTTAATAGAAAAATAAAGATAATTTAAGATTTGGTTGTGGATAAAAATATTTTAGCTATTTTTTTTTCACCATTTGGGGTTACAGCTTGATTTCTTAATACTGTAATTATAAGTTTTGTAAAATAGATGAAAAAAATAGATAGAACGTAGAAATAATTAATAACTCAAAATTTTTTAAAGCTTTCATTCCCTAGTCAATAAGATTCAAGTTTCAAATCATTACCTTAAAATTTGTAAAGGTTCCCTCAAATTGAAAATTATTACAAACACAATTCCTCTAGAATCCTCAAATCTTCTTTCCCACGTTTGATTTCAATATTTCTAGGGAAAAATATTATTTTTAAAATTAAAAGCAAATATTTTTGCAAACTCTTTAACTTTCTTTTCGAACCTTTGTAATTGCATTAGAAATTTAGAAAGAATAATGTTATTTGCACTCATATTTTATGAAACACTGTGCGAACTAACTTTCATATATCATTGGATTAGATGTGTGTCTCAAATTACGTTGGGCTTATACCTCATCCAAGGATATATAGCTAAGAGTGTGTTAGCCCAGTGTCCCCACTACTATTGTAAAAACATCATGAATTGTTATACCAACATATAAGAAAAAAGATATCATGAATTGTAACTTCTTTCTTTGGTGTGCCGTGAATTGTAAATTAACTTATAGTAGTAAATTAAATCTTTCTAGTACAGTTAGGCGAACAAACTCGTGTGCGGATTTTTTCTTTTTTTGGATAAAAAAGTTTATTCATTAACAAATGAACCCTATTACCCTAAGAATTCACTTTGTTCATGCCAACGAAATAAATAGACCTAAATGGGTTGGCCCCTTTATTTGTGAATCGCTACTATATTGGTCCATATCATAAAAAAAATAAAGATAATTTAAGATTAGGTTGTGGTTCAAAACATTTAAACTATTTTCTATTTTTACCATTTGGGGTTACGAGTTTGATTTCTTAATAATAAAAACTATGAGTTCTGCAAAATAGATAAAAAAAAAAAAATAGATACAATGTAGAAATGACTAATAACCCAAAGATTTTTAAATCTTCCATTCCCTAGTCAGTAAGATTCAAGTCTCAAATCACTGCCTTAAAATTTGTAAAGGTTCCCTCAAATTGAAAATTACTCTAAACACAATTTATCTTGAATCCTCAAATCCTCTTTGCCACGTTTGATTTTGGTATTTCCAAGGAGAAATATTATTTTTAAAATTAAAAGTAACTATTTTTATAAGCTCTTTGATTTTCTCTTTGAACCTTTGTAATTGCATCAGAAATTTAGACAGAATAATGTTATTTGTACTCATATTTTATAGGATCATGATAGACTCTCATCTCTCATTAAATTAGATGCGTGTCTCAAATTATGTTGGGTTTATACCTCATCTAATAATAGATAGGAGTGTTTTAGCCCAATGTCCCCACTACTATTGTAAAGAGATCATGAATTGTTATACCAAAAAAAAAGATATCATGACTTGTAACTTGTTTCTTTGGTGTGTCATGAATTGTAAATTAACTAACAGTAGTAAATTAAATCTTTCCATGTGCAGTTAGGTAGACAAGCACAAGTGTGTAGATTTTTTTGCTTTTTTGGATAAAAAATGTTCATTCATTAACAAACCAACCCTATTACCCTAAGAATTCGCTTTGTTCATGCTTGCAAAATAAACTAACTTAGATGAGTTGGCTTCTTTATTTGTGAATCACTACTGTATTGGTCTAGATCATTTAAGATTTTTAACAGAAAAATAAAGATAATTTAAGATTAGGTTGTGGATCAAAGCATTATAGTTATTTTCTTTCTTACCATTTAGGGTTACGAGCTTGATTTCTTAATAATAAAAACTATGAGTTTTGCAAAATAGATAAAAAAAAAAAATGGATACAATGCAAACATGATTAAAAACCTAAACATTTTTAAAGCTTCCATTCCCTAATCAGTAAGATTCAAGTCTCAAATCACTGCCTTAAAATTTGTAAAGGTTCCCTCGAATTAAAAATAACTACAAACACAATTTGTCTTGAATACTTAAATCATCTTTGCCACATTTGATTTCGGTATTTCCATGGAGAAATATTATTTTTTAAATTAAAAGTAAATATTTTTACAAACTCTTTAATTTTCTCTTCAAACCTTTGTAATTGCATCAAAAATTTAGAAAGAATAATGTTATTTTGTACTCATATTTTATGAGACATCGTGCTGATTGACTCTTATCTATCATTGGATTAGATGCGTGTCTCAAATTACGTTGGGTTTATACCTCATCCAATAATAGATAAGAGTGTGTTAGTCTTGTGTCCCCACTACTATTGCAAAGATATCATGAATTGTTATACCAAAATAAAAACAAAAAGATAATATAAATTGTAACTTCTTACTTTGGTGTGAAGTGAATTTTAAATTAACTGATAGTAGTAAATTAAATCTTTCCATGTGTAGTTAGGCAGACAAACTCATTTTCCCTTTTTTGGATAAAAAATTTCATTCTTTAACAAACAAACCCTATGACCCTCATAATTCACTTTGTTCGCGCCTACAAAATAAACGGACATAAATGAGTTGACCCCTTAATTTGTGACTCACTACTGTAATGGTCCAGATTATTTATTTTTAAAAGAAAAATAAAGATAATTTAAGATTTGGTTGTGGATCAAAACATTTCAGCTATGTTCTTTTTTACCATTTGGGGTTTTGAGCTTGATTTCTTAATAATAAAAACTATAAGTTTTGCAAAATAGATTTAAAAAAAATAGATACATTGCAGACATGATTAATAACCTAAAGATTTTTAAAGTTTCCATTCTCGTGTTAGTAAGATTTAAGTCTCAAATCACTACCTTAAAATTTCCAAAGGTTCCCTCAAATTGAATATTACTACAAACACAATTCCTCTTAAATCCTCAAATCCTCTTTGCCACGTTTGATTTTGGTAGTTCTTGGATATATATTATTTTTAAAATTAAAAGTAAGAATTTTGACAAACTCTTTAATTTTCTCTTCGAACCTTTGTAATTGGATCAATAATTTAGAAAGATAATGTTATTTGTATTCATATTTTATAGGATACCGTGCTGACCGACTCTCATTTATCATTGGATTAGATGTGTGTTACAAATTATGTTGGGTTTATACTTCATCCAATGATAGATAAGAGTTTGTTAGCCAAATGTCCCCAGTGCTATTGCAAAGATACCGTGGATTGTTATATCAAAATTAAAAAAAAAAAAAGATATCATGAATTGTAACTTCTTTCTTTCCTGTGCATTGAATTTCAAACTAACTGATTGTAGAAAATTAAATCTTTTAATGTGCAGTTAGTTAGACAAACTCAAGTGTGCGGATTTTTTCTTTTTTTCGATAAAAAGTTCATTTTTTAACAAACAAACCTTATTACCCTCAAAAATCACTTTGTTCATGCCTACAAAATAAACGGACTTAAATGAGTTTGCCCCTTTATTTGTGAATCACTACTGTATTGGTCCAGATTATTTAAGATTCCTAATAGAACAATAAAAATAATTTATGATTAGGTTGTGGATCAAAACATTTCAGCTATTTTCTTTTTTACCCTTTGGGGTTATGAGCTTGATTTCTTAATAACAAAAACTATAGATACAATGCAGACATGATTAACAGCCCAAAGATTTTTAAAGTTTCCATTCCCTAGTCAGTAAGATTGAAATCTCAAATCACTGCCTTAAAATTTGTAAAGGTTCCTTGAAATTAAAAATTACTACAAACACAATTCCTCTTGAATCCTCAAATCCTCTCTACCACATTTGATTTCGGTATTTCCATGGAGAAATATTATTTTTAAAATTAAAAGTAAATATTTTTATAAATTTTTTAATTTTCTCTTCGAACCTTTGTAATTGCATTAGAAATTTAGAAAGAATAATGTTATTTGTACTTATATTTTATAGGAAACTGTGCTGACTGACTCTCATCTATCATTTGATTAGATGTGCACCTCAAATTATGTTGGGTTTTACCTCATCCAATAATAGATAAAAGTGTGTTAGTCAAATGTCTCCACTACTATTGTAAAGATATCATGAATTGTTATACCAAAATAAAATAAAAAAAAGATATCATGAATTGTAAATTCTTTGGTGTGCCATGAATTGTAAATTAACTTATAGTAGTAAATTAAATCTTTCCGTGTGTAGTTAGGCGGACAAATTCAAGTGTGCGGATTTTTTATTTTTTTGGATAAGAAAAGTTCATTCATTAACAAACAAACCCTATAACCCTAAGAATTCACTTTGTTCATGCCTACAAAATAAACTTACTTAAATGAGTTGGCTTCTTTATTTGTGAATCACTACTGTATTGGTCTAGATCATTTAAGATTTTTAACTTAAAAATAAAGATAATTTAAGATTAAGTTGTGGATCAAAACATTTTAGCTATTTTCTTTTTTGCCATTTGGGTTTACGAGCTTGATTTCTTAATAATAAAAGCTATAAGTTTTGCAAAATAGTTAAAAAAAAATGGATACAATGCAGACATGATTAATAACTTAAAGATTTTTAAAGCTTCCATTCCTTTATCAGTAAGATTCAAGTCTCAAATCACTGCTTTAAAATTTGTAAAGGTTCCCTCAAATTAAAAATTACTACAAACACAATTGTCTTGAATACTCAAATCATCTTTGCCGCGTTTGATTTTGGTATTTCCATGGAGAAATGTTATTTTTTAAATTAAAAGTAAATATTTTTAAAAACTCTTTAATTTCTCTTTGAATCTTTATAATTGCATCAGAAATTTAGAAAGAATAATATTATTTGTACTTATATTTTTTGGGAGACTATGCTAACTGACTCTCATATACCATTTGATTAGATGTGTGTCTCAAATTATATTGGTTTATACCCCATCCATTAATAGAAAAGAGTGTGTTAGCCCAGTGTCTCCACTACTATTGTAAAGATATCATGAATTGTAATGCCAAATTTTTTTTTGAAAAAAGGTTCATGAATTGTAACTCCTTTCTTTGGTGTGCCATCAACTGCAAATTAACTAATAGTAGTAAAGTAAATCTTTCCATGTGCAGTGAGGTGGACAAACTCAGGTGTGCTGATTTTTTCTTTTTTCTGGATAAAAAAAGTTCATTCATTAACAAACAAACTATATTATCCTAAGAATTCACTTTGTTCATACCTACAAAATAAATGGACTTAAATGAGTTGGCCCTTTATTTGTGAATCACTGCTGTGTTGGTCCAGATCATTTAAGATTTTTACTATAAAAATAAAGATAATTTAAGATTAGGTTGTGGATAAAAATATTTCAGCCATTTTCTTTTTTACCATTTGGGGTTACAAGCTTGATTTCTTAATAATAAAAACTATAAGTTTTGCAAAATAGATTTAAAAAAAAATGCAATGCAGACATGATTAATAACCCAAAGATTTTAAAGCTTCCATTTCCTATTAAGTAAGATTCAAGTCTCAAATCACTGCCTTAAAATTTGTAAAAGTTTCCTCAAATTAAAAATTACTACAAACACAATTTCTCTTGAATCCTCCAATACTCTTTGCCACGTTTGATTTCACGGAAGCGGAAAATGCTTAAATGTGGCGAATTTTAATTGAGTATTGATAAGCAAATATTCTTATGTCCATTTCTCAATCTAAGGGGAAAAATGAGTGCAACACATTAATTGATGGTACACAAGGAAAAGGACAAGATTTCCTTGCTTGTTCTTTTGAAGTAGGCCGTATGGTCACCTTATCCTTATCGTTCAATGACTGAATTCGATTCGGTGTCATTTAATTCTGACTTTATGGACAATTCTTTTGGGGGGGCACAAATTTTGGACAAATTTAACTCCTTTAAGTTACTTCTTATTTTAGCATGTTCGATATATAGTTGCCAAAAACAAAAGCAACTCCACTATTCCACGCCACGTTCAGTCTTAGAGAAAGACCCTCAAAATTGGTTCCATTTAAAGCCAATACCATAATGCAAATGCTTGCGTAAATCTTCAAACCAAATGCTGCACCCAAAATTGCAGTCATCTCAATTGATGTGAAACAATTCGATAGCTTATTTGATGTATACGATATGAGTATTGATTGTGCTATGTTACATCAAGTCCCCGTGGTCCATCTTTTTTCCAATTGGTTTTTCAAGTCAATAGTCACATATGAGACAAGAGGGGATTCTCTATATAGTAATGGCAGTTAATTAGTCTAAAGAATGGTATAGAGAACAAATTAATTGATCTTGGCAATTTAATGAAACAAAATGCTTCTTGTGCTTGTTAGTCTTTGATGATGCTTGACTACCACCAGAAAAGCAATACTGCTGAGGCACAACATGGAGATATCAAGTACCCATTAAGCCAGGATAGTGAGAACCTGGTGAAGCAAATTCACTTGGAATCAATTGATCTGGCTGCATCTTTAGCTCCACTCATCTCCATGGCAAAAACCTCTGAAATGATGGGATTGACATAAATCCTTTACGATTTTCTGTGAGGATTGAGAGAAAAATAACATACAGAGAGACTCTCAGACATCCATTGCAAATTAGGAGCATCTTTACTGCTGAGAGTAAAACTACAAGATTTTGAGGTTCAATATTCCTAGCAAAAGTTTCAACTTTAGCAAACCAATTTGATTGGCCCACACAACTCATACCCAACCATACAATTGTTGCTCATGTACAATTGCAGTTTACAAACACAGGAGGAATGTGTGGAAACTAGAATTTTTAGTTTGGTTTCAGTTTTCAGTTTCGATTCTTATTTCCTATATTTTTAGTTTCCTGAATTTTGTGAAGAAAAAAGTGAAAATAATAAAATCATGTTTCTTGTTTTCACTATTTCCTTCACAAATCCTTGAAAATAGAAAACAAAGGAAATGAAAACACAAACCAAGTAGGCCCTTAATATGCAAGGAATTTTGTGATAAGATGATAAAATACAGAAAGAACAATCAACAAAAAGGATATGCAATTGCTTTACTAATTACTATTACTTAACTACAGCCAATTCTATGTTATGAAAAGAATTTCTTGACAAAATTTGATACAGCAAAACTCAATTTTGAAAATGGTTCATTAAAAGGAAGTAATTTTAGAGAAGATATGAAAGTAATCATACCAATCATGTTGCCAGAAAATGATGCCCTAAACCTTGACCATGTGTGCTTCAGCCACTGAGGAATTCAGGTCTTCTCGAGATTGTGATCTCCTACTCTGCAGATGCATCTGACTTCTGTGGGGGGACCAGAACGCACCCATACTACTGTCAAACTGCATCTGCCCCAAACTGTTTGAGGAAAAACTATGTGAGACGCTGCTAGTTGAAGGGAACAAGGAAGACTCCATAAACTGGATGCCACCACTGTCATCACCAAGACCATGCCCTAGGCCAAATGGGCTTCCTTGTGAACCTGCAACTGTTGGGCTGAGTGGCATCTTTATTCTTCCATCCCCTGAAGTAGCATAGGTGTAAAATGACTTCAAAGCTCCATTATAAAAGGAATATTATGAACATTGCATACAGAATTAAAGACCACCCCAAAAATTAAAGGAATATTATGAACACTGCGTAAAAACTACAAAATATTATCAATATCATGAAAATTGCAATTAGTCTATAATTGTTAAGAAAATCAAAAAATGAAATCTTGCATAGAATATGAAAAAAGTGTTCATGATCCGCGCTTGTGGTAACTGTAAGTGTTTGATACATAATGAGCAGAAAATACCAATAAAATAAGTTATACCAAGACATATTGATATAATTGGATGTTGGCCACTATGTTTTATCTAATAGGAAAAATTGAAAAAAGCTAAAAGAGATCTGCTGACAATTTGATATGCATCATGGACAAGATGTGAATGAACAGTTACTTAGTTTAAGTTATTGGGTAATCAAATCTTCTGTAAATAGCTTACCAGAGTTGATAGGACTCCATCGCTGGAACCGAAAAGGAGATGGGATATTAAGAACAGAAGCACTGGAAACACTGTTATGCTTGAAAATGGGAAGACATTGTCTACGGAAAAACCTTGGCATCCCATTGTCAACACATGATAAAGCACAGAGAAGAAGAATTAAAGAAAGCAACAAAATGAGAATAAGAATAAGAGGATTCATCTTCATCTGATACAGTTCTAAACTATGAAGCCCAAATGTAGTGGAATATGCCTTCCCTGCTTCCAACAAGGCAACCCCAAGTGTCCAAGTGATACTTCCAGAGCCAACAGTTATTTGGTTATCATTAATGTGCAAACCCTCTCTTAGTAGTGATGCAATGTATGGTGCCCTAAAGCAGTACTGCTCAATAAAGGGTTGAGGTGCAACACTTTTCTTTGCAATATCCCATCTTATTTCACAGAAACTCCTACCCTTTTCCAATACATCATCAAGTGTGGCTTCAGAAGTCAAGTTGAAAAACTTATACACTACATAAAACCCAGAAATCACATAGAAGTGGCCATATGGGCGAGGGAGATTGTTTCGCAAAGCGCAAGGTTGTGTTTCACAATCAAGCCCTGCACTGGTACTGGACCAATCAGACAAATTCACAGCAACTTTTGCAAGGGCACTGCATTCTTGCCAATTAGGAGAACCAACTAGCATTACCGGAGTTCCTGATTCTCCTTTCTTACCCAATTGTTTGCCATTAATGATAGGACTTCCCCCTACCTTGTTACCAAAAGAACAATGGGTACAAAGGTATTGTTCCTTGTACCCTGTCTGCAAGCAAGGATGTTTGAGCTCTATGTTTTTGTTAGCTAAACCTGCATTGGTGGATGATCCATACTGTTTCTTAAAGAGCCGCACCACAGATTTCCCAAATGCCTCATTAAGTCCATAGCCTGAGAGAGAATACGCAGTAAGATGATGGTTCACTGATCCAATCCTAACAAACAAGCTAGTCTCATTGTTAACCTGCTGATCACTCTCAAATGTGACCTGCAATGACGAGCCACCCAAATCAAGTGCACCATAAGTTGCCTTCCTAGGCCTAACACCCAATATGCCACTATAATAGTTAAGCGATATCCATCCAAAGTAAGCCTCCTCAGTACCAGTTATAATCTTAACCCAATCCTTCTTACACCTGAAAGGAGAGCCCTTTAACACAGACCACGCATTATCTAGCAACCACTTAGAGTCAGCACTGGGAAGCCTCCTAACACCAGCAGTAGCATGAAGGAACAAAGAAGTACTCCTATGAGAATTCACTGGAATTTGCTTCTGTGCCCACCTAATCAATGGTTTCAATGCACCCTTCAAACCAGACACATTATGTACCAATTTATCAAGGCCAGGTTCAGTTTCCATTCTATCATAGGCACGCCCACTCTGAGAATGCGGCCTTTTATGCAACCCACTATTCAAAGACTTTATAGCTATTGGAAGACTATTATACTTCTTGTGTTGAATGGAGGCATGATACACATAAATTCTAGTCCCAGTGCTACCGCAATCAAGCACAACATAATATTTTCCAGACCCTTGACTCCAATAAGAAAAAGCAATCAACAAAACCATGTAAATCAGAAAAAGAACCGATGTGAGGCAAATTGCAAGCTTGATGGTCCTGAGCCATTTCTTGCGAGTAGTGATGGTAGCCCCTTGAACAGGCTTCACCCTATGAAGGGGTTTATTCAAATGCGTGGCAACACCAACACCACCAGCATCATCAGCATGGCCACGTTCATGATCAAAGTGGGGGTACGAGGAGAGGTCCTGAAGAGAGGAAGAGAATCGCAGATTGTTGTTGTTGTTGATGGTACATGGAATAGAGAGAGACTGGGCAGAAGGTAATGAATTTTGGGTTTGCAACAAAGTGGATAAAATTGCAGCGACTTTACCAAAGATCATGTCTTTTTGCTATGGAGAGAAGACCCAGTTGAAGAGTTTTATGGATAGGTGGTTGAAGAATGCAAAGCATTTATCATAGTGTGATAAAAGCGAAGGAAGCAAGCCAGTGCAGTTTATGGAAGTAGGGTTGAAAAGGAAAGTGAAAGTGAATTGGAATCGAGATAGAGATGGGAATTGAGAGAGATCTGGGAAGGAAAGAGGGACTTGGGGGTCGTCGGTTAGGTCGAGTCGATGGTAAGAGAAGAAGGAACTGCAGAACTGAAGAGGAAGATGACCATTGCATTCTTTTTAGCGTTTTTCCTTTTCTGACACTCGTGGGCTGAATGGGCCTCATCAGCTACCACATTTGAATTAGCCACTTCTTGGTCACAAGGACAAATGTGTTGTAATTAACTTTTCTTCCAAGCAAATTTTACCTACTTTCCTTGAAATATCGTGTAATTATATTTAGAACTCTTCTATTTTATTAAATTATCACTAACCTCATTTGAGATGCATTAAAATTATACTAACCTCACCTTATAAATACTAAATCATTAATATAAATGATAAAAAAAAGATAATATGAGATATATACATAATTATTAATCATAAAATTATAATATTCTAGCAATATTTAACATATTAATTAAATAAAATAATTTTTTATCACATGAAAATAAAAATGAAACTTTTCATTATAATTCATGATAAAAAAAAGTTATTTTAACAAATATATATGTCAAATATTGTCAAAATATTATAATTTTTACATTAATAATTATATATATCATGCTATATTTTTTTGTCACTTAAACTAAGGACTAGTATTTATAGGGGACATTAGTATAATTTTAGTGAATTTCAGGAGAGTTCAATGATAATTTTGCAAAGTCAAGGAGTGTTAAGCATAGTTACATTAAATCTTAGGAAATGTGAATGTAAATTACTCTTTTTTTTTTTTGCACAAATGAAAACAGAAAAGCATTATTATTAATTTACTCCTTCCGTCCCTCCAAGAATATTAATCATCTTGAAAAATTGAGAGAAACTAGTACATTAAAAAAGTTATATTGTTCTGTGTAAGCTTGGGAAGTTATGATTAATTTATATAAATTCTGAACAAAAAATTGAATTTTCCTCGAGTTTAACTTTGATATACTGACAATTAATCAATAAAAATTGTACTAGAGTGACACTTAATAAAATGTAATTGCTCACTATTACAATCATTCACTATGATTTGTTCTTTTGGTAAAATTTTATTGATTTATAGCATAAAATGAGAGGATGAAAATTAAACTCTTTATTTTCCATGCATTAACAGTGAAATAATGTAAAATAAATTTTACATTGTTATCCAATGATACATTGTTATATTAATAATAATAT
Organism: Dalbergia cultrata; assembly: GCA_031216105.1. Lineage (NCBI taxonomy): Eukaryota > Viridiplantae > Streptophyta > Magnoliopsida > Fabales > Fabaceae > Dalbergia > Dalbergia cultrata. The sequence goes on along the minus strand of CM062344.1, from coordinate 4,079,116 downwards.
TTATTCCTACACTTCTTTTTTTTTTTTGTTTACAAGGGTATCTTTCGAGGTATAGAGCTCCACTAAGGCGATTATTAGATCCTTTCATATAAATCATTAGGAATAGAATCCGTTACTTGATATTTAAGGAGTCATAGTGACTTTTAAACTAATTGCTTACAAGTTTATATTACCCTGATGATATCAAAATTAAACTTTTTAAGTTTTTATTTTTCGTTATGTCTTCTAACAGTGAAAATGATATAAAAGATAAAAATAATCACGTGATACTTAATAGAGACTTGGACATCACAATATAAAACCTTTCTTAGTCACGTCTTACCACAATATTTGAAGAAACTGCAAAACGATGTGCGAAGTTTTTCACTTTTCAATCTATATACGTATTCTTTATTGTAGAAAGTATTTATTATATTAACATTTAAATTACATAGTATGAATATCACCTATCTATCTATCTATCTATCTATATATGTATTCTTTACTGTAGAAAGCATTTATTACATTAACATTTAAATTACATAGTATGAATATCACCTATTCTACATAGAAAATTAATCAATATTATTTTATATATGCAAAATAGATTGCAATCCCCGTGCAATCCGACACATTGAATTTTAAAATTGAAAAGACTAAAATTGAAATGACTACTAATGCAACGACCTTCAATTAGCCTTAGAAAATAAACCAATATTATTTATACATATAAAATATATTACAATCAGCACTTAATTAATTCCATACTCTGAAATTTAAAACTGAAATGAAATAACACTATTACTATAACGGCCTCCAATTAGTCTTTTAACATTCAATGAAATAAATAATTTAAAACTAAAATGAAATAACACTATTACTGCAATGGCCTCCAACTAGCCTTTTAACATTCAATCAAATAAATAATGAGAGCAACCATCAGCCTTCCTTAACATATATCCATTAGTGATTTAATCATTGTTGCCAAAACCAAATAAGTTTTAAAGAATGAAGGAAAAAAGAGGAATCAGGCCATTTCCTAATCATAGGTTGGATGCATCACTGGAGAAAATTTTCCTTTCTCTGCATCTGTGATTCAAAAAGTTCAAAAGATGCTATGAGTATATATATATATATGTCTTCGGTCTCAAAATGGTATCCTTCTTTGTTTGGATTTGTGGATTCATTTTCATTCTTTAAGTGATATTGTTATGGTTTTGTGATATGTATATCAAAATCATAATTTATGTTATTGAAAAGAGCTTCTCTACGAAGAAGTCTTATACATATTACCAAACCATGGGAGTTTTATGGTATGTCCATCACTTTTGTTTGTTGTATTTTATATTATTTTAAAAATTATTTCTCATAATCGCTAAATTGATTTGTTCCCTCATAATGCAGACCCTTCTATCTATATTTGCAACATGGCATTCCCGTTGATGGTTAGGAGCGAGGTTAGCGGTAAAGGGTGATGATAGACACTCCTTTTATATGCATTCTTGCTTAATTGTATGGTATGATTAGTTTGTTCATTAGAATGTAATTCTATGTGATTATGAGAGCCTTATGTAACACTCGTTCGTACAAAAACTAATTATATAATTTTATACATGAAGCACAACGGTTTACATTAAGTAAAAATATTACAAACATAAGGTTCTAGCATGACAACTTAATGTCATTAGGTATAAACTGAATATTTCTACAAAATTGTAACATAAAATCAAACATTAATTAAACATAAATCCATAAACTTATAGCAGCTGCCTTCCATTCGATGCTACTTAGTTAATCTGAAACCACCAGAAATAAAATAAAGGAAAATGAGAATTTAAGAAAATTCTCAGCAGAAATGAATGGTTTTAAAATAGTTGAACTATGGTTGGTTTCAACCGTGTCTGCACGGAAAATACACATGGTTACAATAATATTGTATGAACATAAGCATTTTTCATATAAAATATGCCGTGTATAACATGTCATAGAAATCTTATTAAATCCGTAATTTATTTACTTTAATTTCTCTTTCATTTGTTTGTTTGTCTCACACATAGTTGAAGGCCTTAACTTAGGGAATTCCCATTCTTTATTCTTTACATCGTGACGACAAAGCAAACCTCTTACGCCATTCTAACCAAGGCAGGTAACATAAAATGATCTCATGTACATCCCTCTGCCTTATCTTGTGGTTAGCGGCAAGTTTTAATTAATTATATTAATTTAATATTTATTGTATATAATTTCATAATAAGGAAATCATACAATTAATCTATAATAGGAGCTCATGAATTAATTTAAATAGTGAAATATCAATGCATAACATTTATAAATTTATGTATAAATAAATTGAACTAAATAAATCAATACCTTAATAAAATTTATTAACCCATAGAGTTGTCAATTTAGTTATTAATATAAACATTGACAACTCAAATTAATATATTATTATATAAATAATATAATAAATAGCAATATAAATAAAAAGGAACAATTCGCATAAAAATAAATAAACATTAAAATAAATAAAGAAATCGGAACGGTGGTAGTCCGCACTGAACCGATAGGGAGAGAAGAGAATATTTATAATTTAGTGATAAAAAAGCAGGAGCGGTGAGCCAAGCGGGGCCAAAAGGAGAGAAAGGAACATTTATAATTAAATATTAAAAGAAACCGGAGCGCGGTGAACCGACGGGACCGGTAAGGAGAGAAGGAAATTTTATTAATATTATTTTAACCAATATTCAATTCCATAATTATAAAAGAATAACAATAATAAACAACAATGAGTATCTATAATGTAAAATGACAGTATATAAAATAAGTAATAGTAATAATAATTGTAACCATGGTTTTATTTTGCATAAATAAATTCATTCCTACTTTTAAATTGGCTGGCAGATGAAAATTATGTGGACTAGTTGAACTTTATATATTAACCTTACTTTTTCTCTTTCTCTCTTTTTTTTTCTCTCTCCTCTCTCGTCGTCACTCTGTGCCTCTCTTACGCTCTCTCTCACTTTTTCTTTTCTTTTCTTTCCTTTGTGCTCACATACACACACTGCGCACACACAACACATATTTATATTCAACGCACGCCAACAGAAATTTCGTTTCTGTGGTGCTTAATGAGTAAGTGGCTGTCTGTGTCTTAGCCCACCATTTTATATATATATATATTGTATACATTATTTTTTTTGTACAAAAATTATACACCTTAATTATTAATACTTAACATATTATTACCTATTACTCTTAATAAATTTTATTCTTAACTTAGTATAATATATTTTGAGTTCATTACTAACAATTTATGGTCTCACCTTAAACAGTTAATATCTATATTTTAAAATTTTGATCTAATATTTAAAATAGATGTTGATGTAAAATTATTAAGTAAGACCAATAAAATATTTGAATTTGATACATGGTACACAAACTATTTTATTTTATCATTATTATTATTAAAAAAAGGGATGTTACACCTTACGTACCTTGCTTTGCCGTATCTATCAATAGAAGTTAGTAATTATTTATGATGATACAAGTATACATGTGTTGCTCCTCCAATTATTCCATGTATTCTGAACGTATATTACTCCTCTTTTTATTAGTCTTTTTTTTTCACAGATAAATTTTGAAATTCACTTTTTTATGTAAAAATTAATTTTAAAATAATAATTATATCACTTGTTTTTAAATTTTTTAGTGGTACAGTGTAATGCTAAAACTTTAAACAGGCCGATGTATTTCAAAAAATAATATTAAAAAAAATTTACAATATATATTCATTACTTATTTATTGTTTCCTTTTTCTAGGGAATAATCTTTAATTGATATTTTAAAATCAATTTTTTTTATTTCTTTAATTAAATTTTTATTGTATTAGGACTTTCCAAGTATAATTACCACTAATATTTTATATATAATTTATGTCGGAAATCAAACAATTTTCAATGTAACATTCTATTATAAATGAATCACGATATACTCATCCTTTATTACTGATTGATATAATTTAATTATTATTGTTTCAACTTCTTTCATCTAGAATTTCTAGCTTCTCATTTTATTTTTGTAATTGAAATTTCTATTTCAAATGCAATTTTTCAGCTTCTACATTTTCTTCTTTTTCAAGCTTCATGCTTTCCATTTATACATATATACCTTTACATGAGATATATGAACAAATATGATGATACGAACTATTCAGATTTATTAAATCATTCTTAAAGAATAAAATTTAATCTTAAATAAAATAATATATGATTTTATTTAAAAATATTATAGATTAATTACTGATTTAATTTTTATATTTCTCAACTAAATATTTAACCCATATATTTCAGTTTCTAATTCATAATATATAATGTTATTATCTTTAATTAATTCATATTTCATTTTTGTTTAATATTATTATATGAAATAATGTATCATTGTAATAAAGTGATATTTTTTTAAATATATTACCTACATTTATGCATTTATCATGCGAACGTAACGTATTCATTGCAAAATTGCTTTTATATGTGTAATCATTGTGAAATGTATTATGTTAATGTTCATATTACATAATTTCAAATGCTATATTAATTGCACATGAAAAATTGAAAGGTTATTTATTTTTATATTTTTATAAATTAAACCTAAATCACCTAAAATAGCATATTGATGTAATTATTAGTTTATTTAAAGTGATAATATATATACATACAATATTACTAATAAAGAAACCTAATAAAGAAAATTAGTTAAACAAAAAGTTGTAGGAAAAATAGAAAACACATTTAATAGCCATGGTGATACTATACTAATATTACTAATTAACCACTCAGACTTTTCGATAAAAGAAGTACTCGAGCCAACCTAAAAAGGAGGCGAGATGAAGTACACAATAGATCCAAATTACGAAGTAGTTAGAACACCAAATAATAAAAGAAAAAAACAAACAAAAACATAGTATAAAACCAACGATATGCGCCACTTTTAACTGCTCGACATTGCCATTAAGGTGGAAAAAAAGATAAAATTGAATGCACTATAAATGAAATCACCGAGAAGCACTCCCTACACATCCGCTGTCAAACACAAAAATCCAAATTCTATTATAGCAATGATTTACAGGCACAAAAATAATATGTTTCTTCATATCGTTCAAACACTACTACACGTCCACCTTGCCAAACTCATGATGTCCTTGTGCACATACCGATGTCATATGTTTGACGACCTCCAGTCTATCCTTCAATTAAACTCCACAAAGACGGCACTTAGTATTATGATGGCTATGTAGAATAAACCACACCATCAGCCCTGCATGAATAGGATCAAGGCCCTTCCACACCTGCCTTCCAACTCTGAGTCAGTCGATGAGCCACCACAGCACTACAACAAGAAATAGGTACTATCAACAAATTGCAATTGATTATATATATATATATATTAAAAACAAGAAGAATTGAAGTAGTCAGGGGCGGAGCTTAGTTAGGACAATGGGGGCCATGGCCCCCCCAAAATTTTTTTGAAAAATTTATATATATACTTTGTGTAATAAATAGATTTCATAATAAATATTATTTTATATAAATGTGATTTTTTGGTATGTGAATTTTGAGTTCATGATGGTTGGGTAGCGATGCAATCAGTAAAAAAAAGATACATGTGTCGTAAATTTTAATATGCAACTTGCTGCCATGTGTAGTTTTAAATGCTTGAACACATGGAGCTTTGTTGGTCATCACAGGCATATTAGTATTGTGCTTAGATTTTAGATTATGGGATCACTTTGTTACTTTGGGGTGATGTTTTGGTTTTTTCATTTTGTTGTAGTTATGTCTCTTTCCAATTACTCCTACTATTTAAAGTTTATAGTTGTGCTATTTATTGAAAAAAATTGTTATTTTTTTAAACTTAGAGTTTGTTAGTTTATTTTCTAATTGAAAAAAAATGATGTGTTATCATGCAATAAATATAATAAACATGAGCTTTTTTTTTTAAATAAATAGTATGATTCTTTATATTAAGGATGTGTTTGATAGGTTGAAATAAGAGTTTTTTTTTTCATGAGTTTAATGTGTGATTTTACACATAAAATTCATCAATGTAATTACATATTAAACTTATTCATAATTTTTTCTTCACTTTTACCATCATACCAAATACATTATAGAAGAAAAATTGTCAAATGCTAAAATATTGATTAAATTGTTGACAATTTCAAATCATTAAAAAAACATAGAGCAACATTATAAGGTAAAAAAAAAATATCTTATTAGTGATTTATTTTAAAACTTACAAAGCGTTTATGGAGTGAGAGGAGCCAATTTAATCATTGGATCTAAAAAATGGCTAAAAGTAAAATATATAATTATTTAAGTTTGTAAGTGATCAATATAATTTTTATTATAAATTATTCACATCTCTAATAATTAGACTAATTATAGTAGCTTAAGATTTGCTCGTTTTATCTCTCATATAAAAATATTTCTCTTATTCAGTATATTTAAAAAATCTAGATATGTGATGTATAATTAATTTTAATTTTGTTAACATCATCTATATTACATATTACTTGACCCCCCTAAAATTTCTTGCCAAGCTCCGCCACTGGAAGTAGCTCCGAGTGAGTTTGAAAGGGAGAGAGTGTGTTCGGTGTTTGGCGGGAGAGCTTTGGTGTAAGAGAAATTAAATAGTGTTTAATTATTGCCTTTTGCTACTTTTATATTTTAAATTATATTTAATAATTATACTAATTAAAATTACATATAGAGTTGACTATTTTTAATTTATCAATTTTAAAACTCGTTATTATTAATTTATTATTGTTGCTGTCGTGTGTAAGCTTGGGAAATTATGATTAGTTTATATAAATTCTGGAAAAAAGATTTATTTCAACTTTAATTTTTATACGGTCAATTAATAAAATTTTACTAAAGTGATACATCATGAAAAGTAAATATACACTGTTACGACCACCATCACGATTTATTATTTTAGTATAATGATACTGGTTGATGATGTAGAATTATTATAAATTGTTGAAGTATATAAATTAAACTATTTATTTTTAATGTATTAAGAGTGAAATAATATGAAACAAATTTTACATTTTTATTCAACAATGACTTATTATATGAACAAATGATATTGAACTCTTACCCTTATTACTTACAAGTTTATATTACGATTTTGGTATCCCAATTAGTTAAACTCTTTAGTTTTATGCATAACTGGAGGCACTGCCTGTAATGCTCCTTAAAAGTATGGAGTACGAGACACCCTTTTAATCTATCTCAGCCATTTTTATTTTTTTACAATTGTTGTTGGTTGACATGTACATTACACGTGAAACACTTATACACCGTACCCTTCAATAGCGGTACACGCACCGGAAGCAACACTCCCTCTACTTTCACTGTTCTTCATGGTTGCGATGAAAATCCCATGGCATCCCTTCCCCTCAAGCTTTGGACAACGCTCTACAACACTCTCTTGTTTTTTTTTTGGGTCAAGTCCCTCTCACTCTCTTTAGCTCAGATTTGGAGACTCACCGACCTATGGAGTCCATGACAAGTCTGTTGTAGCAAGAGAGCAACACCAATGTTGGCCATCCAAATGCAAAAAAGTGCACAAATCAAATTTAAAATTATCCAAACAATTGTCCATTCTCTGTGCAGCAAAATGGACACCGGTTAAAAATCAAACAATAGAGCAACACCACTTTAGGCTACACTGAAATATATTCATTATTATAGCTACGACCAATTTGGAAATTGGTGCTTTATTTTCTTGCTCAATGGCTTCTCTGTTTTGATTGCATAACAGCTGGCCAGGTGTGGTGATGGAGCGTCGGGGAAAGAGAAGACAAATTTGGTGGTGAATGCGCCGGTGATGTGGCGGCACCAACAAAGGCAATGGCGGCGATGGAAATTGCAAAGGCGGTGGCTGGGAATGCAGGGAGAAGGCTGATAAAATAAAAGAAAGAGGAAGGGATGAAAGCAGAAATTACCAAAAAAAAAAAAGGGTTAATTGTATAATTTTAATTTGATAGAACTAGTATCATGCAAAGGTCGGTGCTGGACCAAATTATCAGTCACCAAGAAAGTTTATGCAAGAAATGCTAATAGGAGATGGTGATTCTTGGTATATATTTTGTACTTTCTTTAAATATTATAATAAGACGTGACTAATGAAATTTTATATTATTTAAGCAAGAGTGAAAGCCACGATGTGTGGCGTGGTGACAGTTCACCTTATCCCTTAACCATATGATCGAGAGTTTGATCTTTACTTATGGGAATGGAGCACATTTCGTGATCAAGTGTTTATCTCTTTGAGAGAGCTTCCGCGATAAAAAGATTAGTCACTACTAAAAAGATTAGTCACTACTATCGCCGATTGATACCCTGATTTCAACAAAATTTATCAAAAGAAACAAGGGTGAAAAATATGATGTGAGACCATGTATTATATTATAGATTGAAGATGGCAATACAAAAATTATGATGAGAAAACGAGTAGGTCCTTCTAACAATTTTGGCAATAATCCTATCGCAAAAAGAGGATATATATTTCATCACCCAATCACATTAACTGAGGGAATATTTAAGCTAGTCACAAAATTGCATTTCAAAAACACATATTATTTCGACTTAAGATACAAAACTACACTTCAAAGTTCAGATATAGTTCAAACAGGACAATTTTGACAGTTTGTCCTCAAATAACAAATGACACATTACACATAGAGAGGATCAAATACAACTCTCCTATTAAAATGATAGCAGAAACCAATATTGACAGTGTGTCCTGAAATAACAAATGGCATTTCACATGGGCAGGATTAAATACAAAAGATGATAGCAGAGACCAGTTGTACACGGTATTGGATAATTCAGTTCCTTAATCCAATAACTTTGGGGCACTAGAGGACCCTGAAATAATGCGACCTTTCTGGTATGCAGTCTTTTCATGAATAAGTGGCTCAGAGACCCAAGGGCTATGAGGAATGACTCCAGCATTTGCTTGTCTTTCTCTATAAGATGCCCATGTAACAATATATAGACCAGCAATGATAAAAGTTCCCCCCAAGATGCTGTTGTCATGTACCAATAAAAGAGAACAGAACAATAAGAAACTTCAGAAGAAAAATATAACTTCAGAATTAACTTCTGAATGCTATGGGAAAATAAAATGACAAAACAGTCAACAGGAAGCAATAGGAGCAATACCTTCCCAAGTAAATTGGACTTCCAAGGAAAATTTGGGACAGGAGGGAAGAAAAAGCAGGTTGAAGTGGATTATAAAGGGCAACCAAAGATGGTCCCAAGATCTTGTTGCCCCATGTAGTGAGTCCATAATTAAGGGCAGACGCAACAATTCCCTGAACAAAACAAGGAAAACTATTTGTCAAAAAACTACATTTTAAAAAATCCGCCAAAATAATCTATTACATGATGAATCTATTAAAATATTTGTACGAACATAGGAACTTGCAATCCTTTCATCCCCACAACATAACCTCATTGCCTTAACCCAGTAGTTTTCATTCCTTTTTTTGTTCCCCCTTCGGGAATATTACCTAAGTACAATTATCAAAGACCTATTGATAGTCATTAGCAAACCAGATCAGTAGTCACCACATGGAATAAAAACATTTAGTTTCATCTAATCCCAACAGATTTGTTTTCTGATGTTCTACTTTTATTAAAACATAAATCTATGAAGCTAAATATTCTAGTCAACCATTAAATGAAATAAGGCTCTAGAATAAGCATGATAACTGTTTTCTAAAGGTAGTAGTTCAGTTCAGCAATGAAACTAGAAACAAAAGTTAAAGAGTTTAAGTATAATCCATTAGTGATGTTAGATTATTAATACTTCCAATGAACATTAGAGTCCTACATTGCTACAGTGACAAATGTTTTTCACTGACAGAAATCCTTTACATTTGTTAAACAGGTGGCACCATATGGTTTTACAAATCAACAATGCTACACAGCCAAAATTTGTGCCACAATAAAATGTGCCAGAATGATGTGTCAAGGTTATAGGATAACAGAGTGGAAATACAGAAATCAAGGGCCAAAAAAAAAAGTATGAAGTGTCCAGTACAGTTCTAGCACTTCTGTTTAGGCAGAATAGCAATTCTGTTTACAAATAGATTAAAAAAAAAAAATTCCACCAACGATGAATGAAAAATTAGATCAAAACTCAAAAGGAGGACATGCAGGACTAAGGAAAACATGAAAAACCACATGCAAGAACAATCATGTCTTCCACATTTTCCCAAATTCCATAATAGGAATGCCCCAAATATTGCACCACCTTGATGACTTGATCAACAAAGTAGGACCATCACAAATTCACAACATTGACTACACTTCATTGAGTGAGAGTCCCTTCCTTTGCCCAAAGGCACAATAATGGACATTTTATGTGTTGAATGGATCAAGAAAAGAATGAAGAGGTGCCAAGTTCAGAAAACAACTCAAAATAGTTCCAAGAAAATGAATTAAATGATCAGCAATAACTAACAAGTGTTCATGAGATTGACATAGATTTTAAATTCTAGTGACTCACAGCATAAACTACGGCAAGTATTTCTGACCCCGTCAAGGTCCAGGCAGTTGACTCATTAGTCAGGAATATCGACGTTATCACCATCAGTACAGCTCCAAAGAAGTATGAATATGCTGTGAGAGAAATGTTTGCGGGATATTTTCTTAATAATGGTGCCTGAAAATAATTCGTGGCAACAAATTAAACATGTCAACGACTTTGCATGTAATAGAGCCTAAGATCACAATAAATTGGCTCACGAAAGTTGAGAAGTAAGCACAAACAAAGATGTTAGTTAGGAGTAAAATAACAAAAATTGCAAGCAAGCTTCAACCAGGAGATGTAAAAAAACTTAGGAGTAAAATAAAAGTCTCCATATCATAGATGGGCTATTAGTTACAGATTATGGATATTACAAGAGAAGAAACCTAATAAAGAAAATTAGGTAAACAAAAAGGCGTAGGATATTCAACATTCATAGTGATAATATCCCATGGAGAACCCACAAAAAACCACAAAAAAAGAAGGGGGGCAGGGTGACACGCCACCAATAGGCCATCAAAAACACTTGCATAGAACAAGTGAAGTGCGAATTCCTTTTGGCCAAAGAAATCAGGAATAGAATTTCAAATTCACGAATAAAGAAAACAGGACAAACTCCTCAGTAGAAGAGTTTATGGGGTAGATCCAGTGCTCACTAAAATTTCCAAATTCCACACAAAGGAATTGTGAAGAACAAGTGGTTATATTTTTCATAATTCTGTAAACTTGTGACCAAGAACTTAGGGGACTAAACATTGATAGGTCCTCAAACTGGCAGCAGAAAATTTGTATCAATCCTATTGAGAATCAAAGGCCATGCAAAACCCTTAGCTGTATGGAGAGAACATCAACATTCCAAAGTAAATTAGCTAAAGGGAAGTGAATCCTGTTCAAGCGTTCATAGTATGAATCAGGACATGAAAGACTTGTTTGCAATAGAAGAAACTATGACTATCCAAAAGACTCTGTCTGAATCAAAAGAGATGCGACAAAAACTCGGAGTATCGATAAATGACAGAGCATCACAAATTCCCTATCACTGGGATATATGCTAAAAGGACAGCTCCTTATAAGTAAGAAAAATTCAATTGCCTCCCAGGAATATATCACATAGAAGCTTCTGGGCCTTAGTAAATGGGCAATAGAGGTAATAAGTGACACCGATCAGCGACTATTTTTTCCTTAATATAATCATCAGTCATTTAAAGGGATATAACAAAAAGGTACATACCTGAATGGCTAAATAAGCAGCCATGCACATGCTGTTCGCTATCAAGCACAAGACCCCAAGATGAAATTGGTCTAATCCTATATCCTGCAAACCATCAATTAACCATCCAGATGGCACTGGCTGACCTCTGGCACTTATTTCATTCTTTGCTGCATGGTCCACTTCTGAATATCCTATCACAGCTGGGCCACGATACAAAACCATCAATATGGCACCAAAAACACAGATAACAGTTCCTCCAACCTTTGCCACACCTTCATATCTGAGCAAGTTCAGTCTTTCTGTACTGCATGAACAAGTTAAGGTATGCATTACTGTATGTACTGGTGTTGTGGAAGATACTTTGTAATGTACACATTTGTGTACTACAGTTGAGAATTTGCATTTGTGTCTTTGTGTTATAGAAAAAAAACATATTAACAATAAATAAATTATAAACACACACAAACACAATAAGAAATTAGTAAGAGTGAAACTGACCCCATCATTACTGTAAAGAAAAATGTAAAGACGGGAATGGCTGGCTGTATGGCAGCAGCATAAGTTGGATTAGTATAGCTTAGACCAAGAAGAAACAAAAGCTGGTTGCCAAATATCCTGATCAAGAATCAAGAAGCAAAAGTATCATGTGTATTAATAAAACATTATTGTTGCTATATAACCGAAATAGGAAGTAGGTGACTATACCAAGAACCTTACCCAGTTAATCCAAGCAAGAAGAATGACAGCAGTAGGTGCATAGTGATGGGTGGCCGTGTCCGCCTACACGCAATATGGTAAGAATAGGATATAAGACATTGTAAATAAAGCGGAGAATTTTAGGAGAGGACACAAGAAAGTTCACAGTCAAAATTTCACTTCTTGAGTTTGAATATGTGAGACTGTTAAATTTGCAAAGCAGGTATAGATAACCTATGCTGCCAAGTGCCAACGGTCAAACTTAGCAGTCATCCCGTATATGGTAAGCCAGATTAGCAGCCTGCTGGAACCATTAGCAACAATCAAGCATAAGTATATAACATTTCCAGAAGCAGGTTTTAGATGATAATTAAAGCCCGAGCATACTCTAAATTAGAGGGAACAAATCTCCACATATCCATAAACATAAATGCATATTTTCATACAAATAGGACTGCCCTACAATCAGACTCCAATATGACACAACAACGTGTGCCTGTCACATAACCTAGTGTTAAGTGCATCATTAAGAAGAAAATCATAGCCGCACATAGGTCACATAAAAGGGTGTGTTAAATTCTTCAAGAGCCAATTCAAAATTATGTATGGCTCAAAAAACCAAAAACTCCGATTTTTTTGGAAAGGGGAATCAGATAAAAGAATTTGTAAAAGTTGAAGGCAAGATGCCAGCAGGGACATCACATATCACCTATATATTCTAAGAAACACCACATCTTCTAATCACATCAAACGGATGAAAAGGGGAAAAAAAAAGGTACTTCTATATGACTAATGGTTGATAGAAAAGGGCAACAAGGACCATACTTTTCATGGAAATAAGCGACGGGAGCAAGAATACTAAGAGCAACAAGATCCCTGAAGACACAGAAGACAATTTCATTGACACCAACATTAAGGGCAACTTTGGTGATGACATGGTAGCCACCATAAAATAGCTGCACCATCGCCATGGCCAAATGGGCCTTCCATGTGTCACCCCCCACTGTCACTGCCACTGATCCTGATGCTGCTGCCATCACAACCCCCACAATTCTGCTCGCTGGAATTCAGATACACACAAAAACTGAAGAGAAGGAGAAGATGGGGTGGTTGGTACTGATGGTTTTGGTTCGTTGAAACAGCGGTAAGAGAATGAGTGAATGGAACAGAGCACCAACAAATCCGATTGCTTTGTCTGAAAGGAACACACGAATTGCATAAACGGGGTTGTTATAAAAGAAAGCAAGTTTTTAGCTTTAAGCTCAGTGGTGCTTGATGTTTGCATTTTTTATCATAGTTATTGTGGTTCTGTGTTGACGGAGCTCATTTCCAATCTTCTGTCATTGTTGCTATATGTGGACCCTGGCTGCTCATTGGGAGCTTATTAAAATGAAGGCAGACAGATCAAACTAAAGATCTTCGTACGACTTTCAAATCAAAACAAAACATTGTTGATAAGAACAACATATCAAGTGGGGTTGTCGTCGTGGCGACACGAAGCAAAATCGCAGGTAGAATTAATTATGAGTAATGAGGGTATAGTGTCAAATTTTTAGTAAAACATATTAACTATTCAAACTATACCTTAAACGTAAAAATATATAACTATAATAAAAATATTAGTTAAGATCATATCACGATTATCATAAATTCTTATCTATATATTAAGATTTTTCATTAATTTTAGTCCATTAAATTTCGTCTATGTCGTAATGATGCAGCTACGAAGTGAGTGGGTGGGAGCTTTGCTAAAATTGACGAAGTAGGAGTTATTCCTGGTGATGGCCAATGGCCTTTCTGCATTGGTGCTTGCTCGGCTAAGGTAATTTTTCCTGTCCGACTTTGGCCTGTGAAATTAAAATGTTATAGTATATTCGAGTTCAGGTTAATTGTGCGAAGGGTATGAGATATCCTTATGCAAATTTGAAGAGGAAGAATACATCATTATACAAATCCTTTTAAAAAATCAAGTGAAAAAGTAGATGCAACTAAAATTTTAAAAGAGACATTAATTTATATAGAACATTAGCTTCATATAAAATGCGAGTTGAAATCAATATTAAAAAATAACAGGGGTTTTTGTCCTCTAAACCTTTTCTTTTTTAATTAACTTCAAAGCAATTTCCAGGTCCGCTTAAATCTCTTCTAATAAGAATGAAAATGTAATTAACGAAATTCTCCACGAATCTGATCTCTGATAATTGTCTGCTTCATAATTAAAAGTTCTTTTTGGTGTTTTGCACCTGTTATATAATTAAGGTGGTGGAAGAATATTCTTTTCCAATCTTGCTTATTTTATTTCATCTCATTTTGAGCATATCAATATATGCACATATTTTAAGCCCCATGATTAATGTTCAAGTCAACTCAACAATCAAAGAGAAAAATACTAGACGATTAGAATTTATCCAGAAGTTTACATCAAGAATGATGTGGTATAGAATATCTTTAGATAAATTGGAGGGTCACATTATGAAAATCTCATGGAACACATGAAAAATCACTTTGGCTGATAAATAGAGTAGGGAAAACCATTATTTTGGCCTAAAAGATCACATGACTAATAAAATAGCTTTTGGAAGAGATTATATTTGCTTGTAACCCTTCAAAAATCAATCTTATTTGATAAATTCACCCAAATGTTAACTAACCATAATTTTCATTAATAAAAGTGGTTTTTTCAAAGGTTATTTTGTCAAAAAATAATATTTTGGTGGGTTAAAGTGATATTTCCAAATTATAAACTTGAGATGAAAAGGGTTATTTTTATAAAAAATTGGACTTTTTGGACTAAAGTAGTAGTTGTATAACTTCGCTTAAAACGTGAAATATAATCACTTCTATTGACAAAAATATAATTCAATTGACATTTTGGTTAATTTGTCAAACAAGATGGGGATGCCTTAGCAAAATAATCTTTCAGTGGAAAAATGGGAGTTCTCCCATAGGGAGTATTATTTTTTGGTGGGTTCCCTGGTGCAGTTGGTCATTCATACATATTGTGCAGTTTTCTTATCCAAAAAAAAGACAACCATCTCCTTCCACGACCATCACTTTCTTCCATCGCCAACCTCCTTCCACTGCCATCTTCCCTTGCTCCGGTAGCCACTAGTTGCTCCTCCATCAAGTAATTACAAGAAGTAATGCACATCACATATTGAAAGAGGGTTTCCGTTGTTCCTAGCAAGGTGGGGCATGAACGGGAAGGGGGACGCTACACGAATGAGCGATGGACATGGCGGCATGGTGAAGAGATACGGCAGCAACGAGGTGAAGTCTCAAAAGTAGCTAGAGATAACGAGCAGTGATTGGGCTTGGGGTGTGTGACTAAATGAGGGCGATGATTCTAGTTGTAGAGATTTGTGCTGGGCCATCCTAGCAAGGCGGTGAAGAGCAACTTGATAGTAGTGCTCATGACAATGGAGAACTACCAAGATGGAGCGACGATTTACGGCAGCATGAGCTCACGGTAGTGAGGTGGTGGCTAATGGTTTAGTTGTAGCAGAGGAGGGGATCGGGCATAGTGGTTAAGTTGTGGAAGCATATACGAAAGATAGTGACGTAATAGGCTAAGGTGCTTGCGGTGGTGTGTGATTGATATTATGCATTTAGCTACAGTTTTCATTACATCTAGCCACAATTAAACGTGGTTAATTGTTAGTGCATCAAATCTATATAGATTGCATGAATAACAATTACATTAGAAAAAAACACCTTCATTATTTTTTTATTACATTAGATACGGTTCGACATTACTCATGTGATTTTTCCAAGTTTGGAGTTAGCATGTATTTATGACACTCTACAACGGTTCATACATGTTCATAGAAAAGAGTTTAAAAGCCTTACGACATTACTTGTTGTTTATTTCCTGGTGTTTGGATTTTGTACACGTCACATAATTAAGGTGGTGGAAGAATATTCTTTTCCAAGCTTGCTTATTTCATTTCCTTTTATTTTCATGGATTACTATATAAAAACATTGATGTTGCTAAAGAAAGGTTTGTGAGACATGCGCGCATATACACACACAACACTAATTATAATACAAAGACTTAAAGCACCATGCAAAATATCCAAATGCTTGGGGGAAAGTTTGTAGCCTGCGGACCAAGGTTCTTAATTTGATGATGGTGGAGAAAGAACTGTGGTGGTGGTTGGAAAAGAAGGCAGTATTACATTTGGTGGTTTTGGAATGGTTGGTTTTGGCAACGAAGTTGGCTTAGGGAATGAAGGCAATGGTGGGAATATGTTCGGCAACTTAGGTGGAATTGGGGTGTTTGGTTGTGGTGGCAATGGTATTGGTTGTAATTGCGGTGGGATTTGGGCACTTGGTAGTGGTGACAATGGTGGCAACTGAGGTGGGATTTGGGTGCTTGGTAGTGGCGGCAATGAAGCCAATTGAGGTGGGATTGAGGTGCTTGGCAATGACGGCAATGGTGCCAACTGAGGTGGGATTTGGGTGCTTGGTAGTGGCGGCAATGGTGGAAACTGGGGTGGGATTGGGGTGCTTGGTAATGGTGGCAATTGTGCCAACTGAGGAGGGATTGAGGTGCTTGGTAGTGGTGGCAATGGTGCTAACTGAGGTGGGATTTGAGTGCTTGGTAGTGGCTGCAATGGTGCCAACTGAGGAGGGATTGAGGTGCTTGGTAGTGATGGCAATGGTGCCAACTGAGGTGGGATTTGAGTGCTTGGTAGTGGCGGCAACGGTGGCAACTGAGGTGGGATTGAGGTGCTTGGCGGCAATGGTGGCAACTGAGGTGGGATTTGGGTGCTTGGTAGTGGTGGCAATGGTGCCAATTGAGGAGGGATTGAGGTGCTTGATAGTGGCGACAATGGTGTCAATTGAGGAGGGATTGAGGTGCTTGGTAATGGTGGCAATTGAGGTGGGATTTCGGTGCTTGGCAATGGCAATGATGCCAACTGAGGTGGGATTTGGGTGCTTGGTTGTGGTGGCAATGGTGCTAACTGAGGTGGGGTTTTGGTGCTTGGCAGTGGTGGCAATGGTGCCAACTGAGGTGGGATTTGGGTGCTTGGTGGTTGCAATGGTGCCATCTGAGGTGGAATTTTGGTTTGTGGTAGTGGCGGCAATGGTGACAACTTAGGTGGGATTTGGATGCTTGATACTAGTAAGAGTGTAGGATTTGAGTGATTTGGGCGATTTGGATTTGGATGATTTAGGATTTTATTTTGTTGGAGTTGACGACCTCCTAAGCTCATTCCAGGGCTTGACAATAAAATTGCCACTACCACATAAAGGATGACACATTGCTTTGAAGCCACCATTTTTAAAGGGGTAGAGATAGTTTTCTTTTGCCGACAAATGAAGGATGTTGTTTATGTGCTATTATTTCTCAGGTGAATTGAATTAGAGCAATAATCTTAATGGATATATATATATGTATGTATGTATGTATGTATTGTGTGTATGTATTGTGTGTGTGTGTATGTGCGTGTGCGTGTGCGTGTGTAGGTGAGTAGCTTTCAAATGTTAGATAAAATGTAGTTAGGTGAATTGTATTAGTTAGTTGGTCTCAACATAAGGGAGGCCTTCAAATTTCAGTTACACATACTTGTGTTTAACATGGTTCCCATCAGTCTATCGTGGAATTGCAAAGTCAAGGATAATTTTTACACTTAAGCAATTGAATATTATTTCCACATGAACCAAGATGAACGTTTGAAGGAAGGCTTGTCTCCTTCTTGGTGGATGCAGGTTGCTGCGAGTGGAGTCACTTTCAAACTATATATTAAGCTCTCAACCTTTTTCCTTTTGGAGTAAGCATATTTTATCAAAAATTAATTTTTATATATTTACAATATGAATCTATTTTATACTATCAACTAATACAAATTTATGAAAATGACAAATAATGTTAGATAGTTGCTAATTATAATAATTAATTACTATATTTTAATACTTTTGTAAAATTTTATTGGTTAAGAATGTAAACTAAATAATTTTACACCGTCAAGACTTGAAAATTCGTTAAAATATTGATCTACATTTTGCCTGGAAACATCCAAAAATTTCATACTCAATTGGGTTGTAAGAAATTTCTAGTATTCTCTATGATGTTGATAGACTAAATCTAAAAGATATTAATTTAATAAAACAAATGAGTTACCGCCATTATGAGGCGCTGAACGCAGCCTATAACTAACCATAGGTGTATTCTCATTTGTAATATAAAGCACAAAGTCTCCAAAGCCAACGCCGTAAAAGTATGTCACCCTCCTCCTATTCCACTATATTATATCATCAATCCTGCTTGTATATCATTTCCACTATGGTTGAATTGAAATAATAAAGGGTTAAAAAGATTGTACTTTTCACGGAGATAACCAAGGGGAGGAAGAGTAGTAAGGGCAATGAGATCCCTGAAGACACAGAAGACTAGTTCGTTGACACCAAAATAGAGGACTAATATAGTTGGTTCGTTGGAATAGTGGTATGAGAATGAATGGAATGGAACACCACTAGAGATAGTAGGTATACAATTAAATTATATAATAAATACACATCACAGATTTTATTACTATTGAATTTGATGAATGAGTGGGACAAGTGAAGATCACACGTCACATCCAATAGTGGTAAGTGTGAGATATGTATTTGTTATGCAATTTAATTATACATCAAAGATTATTCAAATCAGATTGCTTTGTTTGAAAGGGGCACACACGAATTAATTACAAAAGGGTTGTTAAAAAAGAAAGTTTCATGCTTTTGGCTCAGCGGTGCTTAATTGATCTTGGATTTTCGATCAAAATGACGGAGCTCAATTCCAATCTTCTGTTGTTGCTGTGTGTAGACCGTGGCTGTTCTTGAGCCAGAGCTTATAAAAAATATCAAATCAGAGAAAAATATCTTTGTACCCTATTCATATAAAATAAAAACGTTGTTGACAAGAACAACATGTCAGGTGGGGTTGTGGTTGTGGCATGACGATGCAAATCACTCGTGGAATTAATTAAATATATCGCCTTTGTCGTAATGATGAATATATTACGACGTGGTTGGGTGGTGGTTTGGTTTTGCTAAAATTCATTCATGAACTCGCAGTTATTTGTGATCATGGCCAATGGTCTTTATGCATTTTATCTTAACCAAAAGAACCAACAACGTCTATGCCGTTGCCCAATTTTCCGTCTCCGCTTTTGGTGTTTGTGAAAATAAAATGTTATACAGTATCTTCTTTTTGTTAAAAATGTTATAGCATAGTTAAAGTAGATCGATAACTAATATTTGATTTACCAAATGAAGACAGGAGAATCACCGTTTTGGCTCTAGAAATATCATATTATTAACAAAATAGTCCTTAAAAAAATTATATTTGTCCATGATCCTAAAAAATTCATCTTGTTTAATAAATTTACCCAAATAGTAATTAATCTCCATTATCATTAATAAAAATGATGCATTCAGGGGGCTTTTCGTGAAAAAAAAAATGACCTTTTGAGCTTAAATTGGAAGTTCTAAAGTGAAAACTTAGCATAAAAGATTTATTTTATTAAAAATATAATTTTTTTTGGACTAAAGTGGTAATTTTATGATACTAACTTAAAACGTGAAATATAATCATCACTTTTGGTAATGAAAATGCAGTTCAATTGATATTTGAGTTAATTTGTTGAAAAAGATGTATCTCCATGCGAAAATACTTTCTTTTTATTGCTATTTAGCAGTGACGTTGGGTGTGTTTATTTTGGTGTTTGCTTTTAGTTGAAGCTTCTTGAATGACGCAAAAGTTTGTTTGGATGGCTTTTGTGTGCCTCAGCGTCAATGGCATTTTACTTCAAACGTTGGTTGGAAGAAAAGTGATATGATCTTGCCTTGGGGTTGAACTTTTCTCGTTGGGTGTTAAAAGTAATAACCAGTTTTTTAATTGTTCACTTTTAACCTTGTAATGAGTATTAAAAAGAAACCTGCCATAGTTTATTTATGCAACAATATATAGGTTGTTAATTGTGCAAAAAATCTTACAGGAATATTACATTAAAACTATATTTAAATTACAATGCTCTTAATTATAACTTTAACTTAATTTTTTACGCCGTTGTTTTTATAATTTGTTATTTTCATTTATAATTTATTATTATCACCCGTACCTATTTCAGTATCTTCATAATAATATTTTTATAATACCTTAAAATATTATTTTATTTATTTAATCAATAATATAATTTTCTTTGATAATGTATTAAAATTGTTTACCCAAAATATCTTTGAAATTAAAATAAAATAAAGGAATAATATTAAGAGTACAGTGTAAACTATCATGTCCTTTTCAATAATTACTCATCTAGAAATGATTTTGATTAACATTATCCAAACGATATTCAATCTATTATAATTAAATTTGATATAAAAATCACCAAACATAAATCATATTGACACCAACTCACTTTTAACCAAAATTATTTTTGTAAGATCAAGCTAAGTTGGTATAAACCACATTTACAAACTCTAATCCAAACACACACGTAATCTACTAGTGGTCAAAATGAGAAATGACAGCTTGGCACAGTTTTAACCAAAATTATTATTATTATTATTATTACGGACAGCTTGGCACAGTTTATACGAAGCAAAAAGCAACAAATGAGAAATGACATCAGTTGCTTTTTATTCGAGATTCCCCATGTGATTCTACCAATTTTGGAGCTAGCACGCATGTACGATGTTCCACGACATTCCGTAGATATTTCATAGAACGGCATTTACTGCACTACTTTTAGCTTATTTTTTGGTGTTGGATTTCGCAACTGTCGCAAAATCCAGCTTGCTTATTTTATTGTTTCCCAAGCCTGCTTATTTTATTTCCTTTTATTTTCGCCAAATACTATACAAACACACTGATATGGCCAAAGAAGGGCCTGTGATCAAATAACAAACACACACATACACACAACATTCTAACCTAAAAATGTAAAGCACCATGCCAAATGTCCAAACGCTTGGGGGAACAGTAGTTGAAGGTAGCCAAGGTTCTCAGTTTGACGGGGGTGATGGAGGAGGAGCTGTGGGGATGGTTGGCAAAGGAGGCACTGTCACCTTTGGTGGTTTTGGAATGATTGGCTTAGGTAAGGGCGCCAACGGTGGCAACGTGGGTTTTGGAGGATTTGGCAGTGGTGGGAGTGTGACATGTGGCAGTGGTGGCAATGTGGTCTGTGGGAGTGGTGGCAATGTGTGCAGGAGTTGACGAGCTCCTAGGCTCATCATGGGGCTTGACAATAAAATTGCCACTAGCATGCAAAGGATGACACATTGCTTTGAGGCCACCATTTTTTGAAAGATCAGGGATGTTTTCCTTTAATAAAATGAAGAACGGAAATGTTGTTTATATATGTGCTATTGTTTTTGAGGTGAATTAGAGCAACAATCTTAATGGGTATATATAGTTGAGTGGATTTGGAGCCGTTTCAAATGTTCGATAAAATGTAGGTAGGTGAATTGTATTAGTTGATCACCTTAACGTAAGGGAGGCCATCGAATTTCACTTGCACATATATGCATGGTTCCCGTCGTCGGAGGATGCATGGTGTCTAGTCCAAATGTTTGATATCACGGAGTTGCAAAGTCAAAGATAAATTTTACACTTAAACAATTGAATATTATTTCCACATGAACCAAAATGAAGGTTTGAAGGAAGGCTTGTCCTCTTCTTCGGTGGATGCAGGTTGCTAGGACTCGGGTCTCTTTCAAACTATTAAGCTTCCAACATTTTTTCATTTTAAAGTAAGCATAGTTTATTAAATTTAATATTTATATACTTACAATATATAACTATTTTATACCATCAACTAATACAAAGTTATGAAAATGGTTAATAATATTAGACAATTGCTCATTATAATATCTGCTTACTATAATTTTATATTTATCTAAATTTTATTGGTTAACAATGTAAAATAATTTTATGCATTCAAGATATGAAAATTTGTTAAAATATTGATTTACATTTTGTCTAGAAACATCCAAACATTTCATACTATATTGGGTTGTAAGAAAATTCTAGCATTCTCTGTTATGTGATTGAAAAAATATTAAATTTATTATTAAAAAAAAAAGATGAATCATTGCCATTATATATATGAGATGTAATAGAATAGGCTAGACTAGACTTTGCCTTAAATAGAGGCCTGACACGTATTGCAAAAAAGTGACCTAAGCCTAGGCATATTATTACACGATATAGGTTTTTTTATGGTCATTGTCTGGCCTTTTTAAAAGTCTTTTTACGGCTCTAATCTGATATTTTTAAAAGTCTAGTATGACCTGCAAATCTATTTACAGGCTTACTTGATTATAATTTTTTTAAAATTAAAATGTCTATTTTAAATAAGTCAAAAGACTTCTAAATATGTGGAAAACAACATTTTTTAAGGTGGGCTAAAAGGCACCTTAAATTTAAAAGTATATTTTAAAATAGATCAAAATATTTTTATTATTATTATATTTTTCATAATAATAATAATAATAACAATATGAATAATAAAAATATATAAATAGGCAGTTTGTTAAGCCCCAATAAGCTATTTTCATTGCTGGTAGCTTGATTTTTGTAGCTAAAAAGACTTTTTGAAAAGTATTAGTCTGATTTGTTTACTGAATAAACTAGGTCAAACATAAGTTAGGTGAAGGTCTCCAATGGGTTGCTTGACCTACTTCCACCCGTGACAAATATAGATGATCTTCATGGCTAATATTATCCAAAATACAATGTTCATTTTTTCACTAACTTTGAACTTGAACTAGTGATACGATTATAGAATAACTCTCTTGGATTGCTTAAGAAAACTAGAGAAAAAATGTAGAAGGAGAACACAATTTTTTGTGCTATGATAACTAGCAAAACAAATTTTCGTCTGAGTGTTTTTTTTTTTTTTTGGGTCTGATCGTCTGAGTGTTTCGAATATGCTCATAAGGAAAAGAGGCTGTAAAAGTTTTCCTTTTCTGTATCCATGTCATGTACAAGCCACTACTTACATAGGAAAAACATACATGCTGATCGTGGCCGCTGGCCACGGAGAATCTGAAAGAAAAGTAGATAATGGCACAACAAAATCGGAAATTCAACGGCTAAAAGTTTCAGTTAAAACAAATGAATAAAATCCAGAGCATATAAAACCAACTAATTCGGAGTAACGAGATATGGCTCAGCGTTAATATTACAAGTCCACTATTAAGAAACGTGCTACAGCTAGGTTTAGTCAAAAACATTTAAGCATTGTTTTTTTTTAAAACAAATATAATAATTTAATAATAACAATAGTAATTACAAGAATAAAATTGCATTTTACTTTAAAATAGAATTATTAATAAAAGGGTAAATGATAAAGAGTACTTATGAGGTTTGCTTAAATGGCACTCCACAATTCATTCTTCTCAAAGTTTGACACTCCATATATCCCATTCTTTACAAAAATAGATAGACAAATAAATAAATAAATAAATAGAGAGCAAATTAATAAAGTAAAAAATAAAAATTATAGAGAGAAGATATTTTATAAATGTAACTTTAAATTGACATGTCTCTTATATTGAACTAATCCTTAAAATTCAAATCTTAAATTCCATATCTTCAAATTTATAAATGACTTTAAACAAAATTAAATTATTTAAATTGTTGCATAAGAATATCACGTGCCACTTGTGATCGAAAAGAAATGAGGAAAAATTTGAAAATAATATTAACTTTAGCAATGGGATTGGATAAGTTTAATTGATTTTTACAAGATATATTTTAAAATTTGAGTGTTAAAAAATAAGTAAATTAAGTCAAAAAAATTAATAAATAAACATAAAAAGTGTCAAAGTATTTATAACATATTATTTAAAAGAGAATAATATTTGAAAAATACAAAATTATGTAAAAAAATATTAAACTTATTAGAGTAAAAGTATAAATTTGACAAGAAAAAAAAAATTAAATTATATAATATTACTTGGTTTGGTTGGATTGAAGAAGTTTTAAAAATTAGATCCAAAATTTGACCTAATCCAAATTGGATTGATTTTGTGGTTTAAATTGTATAGGATTTGAATTTTAAGAATCGGATTAATCTAAGAAATATGTTAAGTAGAAGTAGTATTTATAAAATTTATTCTTTCTCTAGTTTTTATTTTATATTTTATTAATTTGTTCTCCATTTGTTTTTATTTATATTTTTTTTTGTAAAAAATGAGATAGAGTGTCAAATTTTTTTAAATGGGATGAAGTTTCTTTTTGGGCAAACCTTGTTATTTACCCTTAATAAAATACAACACCTATAAATGTAGGAAAAATATTAATATAAACTCAAGTTTTATTAAGAATCTTTTACATAGCACGATTTTAGTGAGCGTTTTTATAATATTTGTATAATTTTAATTTCAAGTTATTGTTTGAAAGATTAATATATTATCATATAGAATTTAGCGTGAACCCGAAATTATGTATATAGAGCACAACCACAAAAGGCTTCCAAGTTAGTGCCATAACAGGACGTCACCCTCCTCCTTTCAAGTCATCCATGATATCATCAATCCCACTTGTGTATATATAATCTCTACCACGGTTGAATTGAAATAATTAAAGGGTAAAAATAATAATACCATTTTAACATCTATTTTTTGTTATCTCAATCAGATACTCATTTAATTATCATTGAATAAGATAATGAATTATACTCATTTTCATTCATTCATCTCATTTAATGATGTCTAAATAAAACATCTAAAAGTGGGTGTTAAAATAGTATTACTCACGTAAAAAAGATACTATATACTTTTCACGGAAATAAGCGAGTGGAGCAAGAATGGTAAGGGCAATAAGATCCCTGAAGACACAGAAGACTAGTTCATTGACACCAACATTAAGGGCCACTTTGGTGAATGAAGGTAGCCACCACACAACAGTTGAAGTGTTGCACCATCGCCATGCACGGATGGGCAAATGAGCCTTCCACGTACGTGTCACCCCTCACTGTCATTGCCACTGATCCTGATGCTGCTGCCATCTTCTCTTTGGCATTCCCACACACAATTCACTCACACACCAGAGTCAGAGATAGAGAAGCTAGGAGAACGAATGGAATGGCGGAACACCACCAACCAAATCAGATTGCTTTGTTTGAAAGGGGCACACACGAATTGCCAAAGGGTTGTTAAAAAAGATAGAAAGTTTTGTGCTTTTGGCTTAGTGGTGCTTAATTGACTTCGGATTTTTTTTATCAAAGTGACGGAGCTTCCAATCTTCTGTTGTTGCTATGTGTACACCGTGGCTGTTCTTGGGGCTGAGCTTATATGAAAAAAAAAAAATTCAAATAAAACAAATTAAAAACATCTTTGTAACACATTCAAATCTAATAAAACGTTGATAAGAACAACATGTGAGAAGCAAATAACTCATGGAATAAATTAAATATCGCCTGCACCTTGATGATGCAGATACGACGTGGTTGGGTGGTAGCTATGCTTTGCTTTGCTAAAATTCATTCATGAACTCGGTAGTTATTCTTGATCATGGCCAATGACCGTTATGCATTTTTCTCTTAACCAAAACAACCAACAGCGTCTATGTCGTTGCCCAATTTTCCCCGACCACTTTTCGTCTTTGTGAAATTAAAATGCTATAGTATTTTTTTTGATTGAAAAATGTTATAGTATATATATTCAAGATAAAGGAGATAACCAATATTTACTTTACCAAATGGAGCAGGCAGAATCACCGCATTGACTACCGAAATATCATAATACTAACAATATTACCATTGAAAAATATTATATTTGTCCGTGGTATTTTAAAAAGGAGAGAATCTTACATGCACCGAGTGCAAATTACTCATTTGCTCTGGTCCACTCAGTTGTTGCCACTTGTAACCTATAATTATTGTGGGCCCACTTTATTTCTACTTGAAATTTCTTTTTTTTTAAAAAAATTATTAAAGGTTTAACCATGGTTGAGGGCCACCACCGCTTCAACTTCATGGAGACCTCTCCGCCTTAGCTTCGGCCCTTCCTGAAGAAAGATGGATTGGGCATGATCTTCCACAGATGTCATCGGGTTTTTTATTTCGTTTTCTTCCACTATCAAGGATAGAAAAAAAAAAAAAAAAGGAACGATAATTTTCCAGTCCTATATAAAAAACAGTCATTGTTCATGACTACACCCTCAAAAAAGGAACTATAGTCAAGACACCGTTGACGGTTGCAGGGAGGGAGTTGAAGAGAAGGCCTCCAAACAGTGGTGGAGCTTAACAAAAATTTTTGGGGGTCAAGACATGTATGTATATCTAATTGTCATACACATACACACATATAAACCAATACCATATATACATGTCTCATTGGCATATATGCACATATATGTATAAAATTTTTGGGGGGGCCTATGCTAAGCTCCGCCACTGCCTCCAAACGACATCACGACCCAGAATCGACATCACAACCTAGACGACTTCACGGACAACCTCTCTAACCTTGATTGGCGGTTGTTCATGGCAAAGTAGCGCGACTGACGGTTGTTCATTGCGGAGCCAGGTGCTACGGCCGTGTCTCATTGCTGAACAGTAGCGGCGCGGTGGGGAAAATCATTTTTAAGTTATAATGTTAGGGTTAGAGACTAACCATAGTTTGCTTTTATTTTAAAATAATTTTTAAAAATAAGAAACACACTCCCCCACACTGTTCACATGGCAAAATTTAAATGGTACAGAACAAGTCGATGCTTTTGCTCTGGGAGCAGCTAAGAACTCCTCTTTAAGAAGATACATTATTTAACAAATTTACCAAAACGTTAATCGACCTCTATTTGGCTATAATAGTAGTATAGCCTTTGATTTATGGTGAATCCTACATATGATAATATATCAATCATTCAAAATATAACTTGAAATTAAAAATATATAAATATTATAAAATTACTCATTGATATTATGCGACAAGTAAGAGTTTATCGTAAATTAGTGTCTATATTAAAATTTTCCATTAATTTTAGTTTTTTAAATATCGCCTATGTCGTAATAATGCAGATACGACGTGATGGGTGGGTGGTAGCTTCGCTAAAATTGATGAACTCGCAGTTATTCTTGGTGATGGCCAAATGACCTTTATGCATTGGTGCTTCCTCGGTTCGGGTAATTTTTCCTGTCCGATTTTGGTGTTTATGAAATTAAAATGTCATAGACTTATAGAATACATATTCGACTTAAGGATAATTGTGCGAAGGGTAATGAGATATCATTATACAAATTCGAAGAGGAATTATACATCATCACCCAAATCCTTTTCAAAAATCTTCCTAAGCATTGAATGAAGTGAAAAAGTTGATGCAATTCATATTTTAAAAGAGACACTAATTTCTATAGTACATTAGCTTCATATAAAATTTGGTTGGTTTTTGTAGTCTAACCAGTTTTTTCAATTAACTTCGAAGCAATTTCCTATAAAGAAATTGAATTAATTAATACTCATTTTAACCCCCAACTTTATACTTACGAGCCATTTTAGTCCCTAACTTTTAAAATGAGTCAAATTAATCCCTAACATTGCAAAACATAATTAGTTAAGTTAGTCCCCTATCCCATTTTTATTTAATATTTTGTTAATTAAATAATATTTTATAATGTTAAATGGTATCTTAATATATATACTATGTGTTATCTGAAGTATAATGAAATTTAAAGCAATTCATTTTTGTCTAAAATTATAAAAAATGAATTATTTTATGATTTGAAAAGAAGATTTAAATGAGTTATTTTATGTAATTTTAAATGTCAAAATGAGTCATCTTAAACTTAATTATACTTCAGAGAATACAAAGTATATGAAAATATCATTTAATGTAACATATCATCTATTATTTGATAGAATGTTAAATAAAAGTGAGCTGATGGACTAATATGACTTACATTTTACAATGTTAGGGATTAATTTGACTCATCTTAAAAGTTAGGGACTAAAATGACTCACGAATATAAAGTCAGGAACTAAAATGAACATTAACTCAAATAAATTCTCAACGAATCTGACCTGGCAATTATATGCTTCATAATTAAAAATTCTTCTTTGTGTCTGATTTTTGCACCTTTTTTTAATTAAGATGGTGGAAGAATATTCTTTCCTAAACTTGCTTGTTTTATTTCATCTCATTTTGAGCACGCGCGCATACACACATACAGACATATATATATATATATATATATATATATATATATATATCTTATTCCTCATAATTAATGTTCAAGTCAACTCAACTAGTATGAAAAAAAGAAAATGTTAGACGACGATAAATTTATTCAGAATTTTATATCTAGAATAATATATATGACATAATTATTAGTGTTTAGATGAATTGAAGAGTCACAATATTGGAAACTCTCGATGAAAAATCACTTTAGCTAATAAATGGAGTGGGGAGAATCACCACTTTGACCTTAAAGATCACATGACTGATAACATAATTCCTAAAAGAAACTATATTTATTCACAACACTTCAAAAATCAATATTGTTTGGCAAATTCCCCCAAATATTATCTGGCCTTCAATTTCATTAACAAAAATAATTCTTTCAAATGCTATTTTATCAGTAATAATCTTTTGGTATTAAAGTGGTAGTTATAAAATGTAAACTTAGCATAAAAGGGTTTATTTTGTTAAAAATATGATTTTTGGGACTAAAGATTAGTTGTACAGTGCTAATTACACTTAAAACGTAAAATATAATCACTCCCATTAAAGAAAATAGAGTTCAAATGATATTGGGGTTTATTTGTCAAATGAGATGAATATCTCAAATATATATATAGGATTATTTTACCAATATTATAATCTTTCAGTGACGTGGTCAAAATGATAATTCTCCGGAGGGAGTATTATTTTTTTTTTGTCCTTATAGATAGGCACAGTCGGAAGGAGCAACGGCAAATAAGAAATAACATAACCTGCTTTCTATTCAACATTACCCATGTGATTTCCCAATTGTTTGAGTTAGCATGCGTTTGCAAAACTCCACAACATTTTATACATATTTCTTAAAACAAGTTTCAGAGCCTTATGGGAGTACTTTTAGTTTACCTCTTGGTGTTTGGATTTTGCACGTCACATAATTAAGGTGGTGGAAGAATTTTCTTTCCCAAGCTTGGTTATTTTATTTCCTTCGATTTTTACCAATTACTATATAAACACACTGATATGACTGAAGAAGGGCCTATGAGGCGCACACACGCATACACATACAACACTACTTCAAATATAAAGATGTAAAGCACCATGTAAAAATATCCAAACTCTTGGGGAAAAATCTCAATTTGATGGGGGTTTCGGGTTTAGGGCAATGATGGGATGGTTGGAAAAGGAGGCAGTACAACTTTTGGCGGTTTTGGAATGGTTGGTTTTGGCAGATTTGGCTTAGGGATGGCGGGCAATGGTGGGACTGTATTTGGCAACTTAGGTGGGATTGGGGTGCTTGATAGTGGTGACAATGGTGTTGGTGGTAATAGAGGTGGGATTTGGATGCTTGGTGATGGTGGCAATGGCACCGGTGGCAACTGAGATGGCTGAGGGGGGACTTGAGTGCTTGGTAGTGGTGGTAATGGTATCGGTGGCAATTGAGGTGGGGTTTGAGTGTTTGGTGATGGTGGCAATGGAGGCAATGGAATCGGTGGCAACTGAGATGGGGGTGTGGCTGAAGGGGGTGGTGGGAATATCTGCAGGAGTTGACGACCTGCTAGGCTCATTGTGGGGCTTGACAATAAAATTGCCACTAGCACATAAAGGATGACACATTGCTTTGAAGCCACCATTTTTGAAATATCAGGGATGTTTTCCTTTAACTAACTGAAGAACGAAGTTTTAGTGCTATTGTTTTTTGAGGTGAACTGAATCAGAGCAACAATCTTAATGGGCATATATAGTTGAGTGGATTTGGAGCCGTTTCAAATGTTTACTAAAATGTAGTTAGGTGAATTGTATTAGTTAGTTCACCATAATGCATGGGAAGCCCATCAAATTTCACCTACACGTGTATGGTTCCCATCAATCTATCATGTAATTGCAAAGTCAAAGATAATTTTTACACTTAAACAATTGAATATTATTTCCACAAAAACCAAAATGAAGTTTTGACGGAAGGCTTGTCCTCTTCTTAGGTGGATGCAGGTTAATAGGAGTGGGGTCACTTTCAAACTATTAAAGCTTTCATCATTTTTCTATTTTAAAGGATATTTTTTTGAATTTTAATTTTTATATATTAACAATATAAAATTATTTTATATTATCAATTAATATAAATTCGTGAAAATGGCAAATAATATTATATAGTTATTCATTATAATAACTGCTTCCTATAATTTGATACTTTTTTAAAATTTTATTGATTAATAATATAAAATAATTTTACATCATCAATAAATAAAAATTTGCTAAAATATTGATCTACATTTCATCTAGAAAGATCCCATTTCATACTCTATTGGATTGTAAGAAAATTCTAGTATTCCCTATGATGTAATAGGTCGAATCTAAAGGATAACAAATTTATATATAAAATAGAAGAAATTGATTGCTTCTAAAAGAAAGTGGCACTAACAAATATATTAGGTCGTCAAGTAATAGAGTAAAATAGAGGGTTGTCGTACCCACAGGGATAATTCAAGTACCAATTCTAATTAATTAGATAATAAATTGAACAATTGAAAAGAGATAATATTAAAATGAACAAAGCTAAAGTACTAAAACAAAGTAAAAGCAATATAAGAATTGATGGAGTTAAATGTTAGGGCGATTTATTTCAATTATGTGCTAATAAAATGTAACATGAATATCAATATGCCTTGTCCAAATTTAATTAAGTGATGGTAGGGTCATCATATCATTAAAAGTCTTTCTCAAGATCATTTAATGTCACCCAAGTAAAGTCAAGTATCTAATCTCTTAGCATACTTATGTCTACAAGTAGTTTTCAAACCCTTCAATACCACATGAATCATGTTTGCCTATCTCTAGATGTCATTCAACTCATAGCATTGCATTCATAGTCATGATTTTTACTCCTTTTCTCAAATTTGTAAAAACTCCTATAATCCTAAATTGGTGATCAAACAATTCAAGATAAAATAAATTCAAATACAATGTTCACTATCAAATAAAAGCAAAACATACATTCATTCATATTAGTATAATATCAAACACATAGTCTCCATAAATCACCCTTGGCAAATGGTTTAATTACAAGTCATGTAAAATAAAATAAAAATAACATAAATGAAAGAGATATTAGAAGAAGCCATGAACAAAGAAAAATATACAAGAGTTGAAGAACAATCCCAAGAGAAGTCTCTCTCTCAAGCTCTTGAAGTTTCAATCTCCTTGCTCCCTAGCGTCCTCCTTTCTAAATTTGGTATTATGATGTGTGATGATTTTCCAGCATGATTTCCTAGGTTTTTATGCCAATTATGGGCTACCAGAGTCAATAGGCCCAGTCCACATGTCAGATTCGTGCATCTACGCTGTAGCATGGCTATGGCTACGCTAGAACGTAGCTTAAGTGAAAATGTGAGAATTCTGACAATAACTCATGCTATAGCGTGGCTTTAGTTTTAAGACCCATGCTTTAGCATGGATTTCTATGCTCCAGTATGGATTTTTGACATCCATTCAGCTCCAATTCTTACTCATTTATACTCCTAGCTCAAATGCTTTCCTAATTTTCCTTCCAAAAAGCTACAAAACAAATGGAAGACATATCTAGAATGCAAGATTAAATGTGGGTATAGTCATGCAAGAATTTGAACTAATCGATCTAAAAGAGACAACTATGAAAACTAAAATCAACTATCAACAAACTAAAAATTCTAAGAAAAGTAAAGAAAAACATAACTCCTAATCAAGGGAGTTATCAGAAACATTATTTGAACATCTAAGTTTTTCATCCCCAATCTAAAAATAGCATTATTCTGAAAAAAGAAGTTATATATATAAGAAAATTCTTGGATGGTAATAATGGTGCGCAATCATCTCACTTTTTCATTACATCCAAGAAGAATAAAATAGATATCCCATTGAAACATCCACTTTTTACTTTTAGATATTCAAATAGTACTAATGGATTTTTTTGTCAATCATCTCACTTTTTCATCACATCCAAGAATAATAAAATAGATATCTCATCGAAACATTTGCTTTTTATTTTTAGATACTCAAATAGCACTTATGGAATTTTTTTTATCCCTAAATATAATTGTGTCCCCTCCTTTGTCCACACAATCAATTATTGATCCATAAAAAGATAAGAATCAAAATGAATTTATAAATTACTAAATATACAATATGTTTTCCACGTGTTACATAAGATTTCCATCCATAGAGCACTACTCTAGAAAAAAAAAAAATGAGTTACCGTCTTATGAGGCATTGAAGACAGCCTGCAACTACGGGTGCTAATCTCATTGGTAATATACAGCACAAAAGCCTCCCAAGTGACGTAAAAGTATGCCACCCTCCTCCCTATATATATATATATATATATATATATATATCATCTCCACTATGGTTGAATTGAAATAAAGGGTTAAAAAAGATCTTACTTTGCATGGAAATAGGGGAGGGGAGCAAGAACACTACGGGCTACGAGATCCCTGTCAACACATAGAAGACTAGTACATTGACACCAACATTCAGGGCCACTTTGGTGATGACATGGTAGCCGCCATGCAACAGCTGCACCATCGCCATGCATGGCCAAATTAGCCTTCCACGTGTCACCCCTCACAGTCATTACCACTGGTCCTGATGCTGCTGCCATCTCCTCTTTGGAATTCCCACACACAATATTCACTCACACGCCAGTGGTAGGAGAACGAATGGATATGGACGGAACACTTACAACCTAATCAGAGCATTGCTTTGTTTGGAAGGCACACTCCAATTGCAAAAGGGTTGTTAATAAAGAGATAGAAAGTTTTGTGCTTTTGGCTTTGTAGTGCTTAATTGATTTTGGATTTTATTTTATTTTTATCAAAGTTACGGTTCTGTGTTGACGGAGCTCAATTCCAATCTTTTATTTTAAAAAATACACTAAATTGTATATGGAATGGTTAGAAAATAAAATTGATTTGATTTGTATTTAAATTTTAAAATCAAATAAATTCCACTCAAATCACATCAAATTTGATAGGATTTCAAAAACAAATGAATAAAATAATTTTTTTTTTACTTTTTCAAATCACTTTTTTTTTTCTCATTCCAATTCAGTTTTGAATATCCTTATCAATTATGATTTGATTTCAATTTTTTAGTCTTAATTATGTACGGAGTGAATTTTATTTATATAAATAAATAGATTATTCTAAAAAATTGTTTTTAAAACATGAAATGATGAGAACCTTTTCACATTGAAAATTATATTATGAGGATTCAGCATACATTTGTCAAAAATTAAAAGAGGGAAAATGAAATCCATAAAAATAAAATATTTTTAAAATAAGGAGTCTTATCCTTATTATCATTATAGAATTTCTTAAGTTTAAATTGAATAATAAGGAAAGAAAGAACAACTACATATCTTCCATTTGCAGCTTTCTTGTTTTCTTCAATGATATTTAGAAAGTGATTTAGTTGAATCTTTGGTGCTCAATATATATAGAGCGATAGAAAATTCTTTATCCTTAGGCATTAAATTAATAATTACTCAATAATAAATTATGAAACTATTCAGTTACATTCTAAGATTTAGAGTAAATAACTTTACTCTTTAGTTATGATCAATCGTTACACTAATATTTTTTTCAGTTCATTGATTGGAATATGTTTACCCTTTTTTTTGCTACATTAACTTTATATGATTAATTGATTGTGTATTATTTTTACATGTTTGAATTTTTAGTGTTAAAAATTAAAAGCATAAAATTTTATATGTGAAAATGAAATCTAAATTAAAATATCTTAAATTATATCAAAATATAAAATTAAAAAATGTTAAATACTATATTAATGAATATATATTAATAAAATTCATAATTTTATGAATATAAACTAGAACAAAATATATTATAAGTTTAATTTTAATCATTTGTAAAACAGAACTAAATATAAAATTTGCATATTCTTCTTCTTAGATTTAAGTTTAAAAATAAATATAATTTTAAAATTTTAGAAAATAATTCTCAAAAATGAAATTAAAAATTATATTTTAATTTTCATTATTTTTTCTTATAAAGAGGATATTTTGTTTCCTCTCAAATTATTTTTTGGGTTATTTCTATCATATATATGAATGATAAGATGTTTATCTTCCTCTTTTAATTATTATTTCAGTTATAATAATAAGAAGACATACCCAGTTATTTAACGAATATGGGTTACATTTATATTTAAGATCTATTTTTATTATATAGTCGTTAAAGTTTTTTGGGTAATTAAATAAATAAAAAGAATTGGGCAATGTTGTGACAATATTTATAATAAGAAAACCACCTATAGTGATTATAATCTCAAGCCAATTTTTATAATAACGAAGCCACATATACAGATAAGAAATTTAGTCTTACTTTTTTTCCGAAACTGACTAAAGAGATTATAGAATTTGATGAGAATTAGTTATTTGTAAAACTATGATGATAAAATTACCAACTTTTATATGTTAGAATTATGTTTTTGTAATATCAATTCATATTAATATTCATTTTAAACTATTGGATAAATATTCTAATATCTCATTTTTTGAATGCAGATGTCAATGGACTTTTAGTTTATGGTACACCTCAGCTTCAAAATTCATTTTCAGGGATGTATTGTTTTACATATTTAAATTCTTTCTTTTATGAGATTAGTTATATATAACAATACCCAAATGATATATCTAATTAATACAATTATTGTTAATATTCGATAGTCCGAAACATCTATATACTAAGCTTAAATATCTATAAATGATGGTTATTTTCAAGTCTAATATTTATTTTGTGCTATTTCCAAGTCTAATATGAACATATTGAATATCAAGAACTATGTCAATATTAGTTAGTTGATATTTGCTTAATGTTACAATCACTGACTTATCTAATGAAAGTGTTGATGCATGTTCACAGAGGAGACACTTCAATTCGAAAATCTATCATACTTTAGGTACTTATCTGTACGTTTAGAAACCATGATGTTTGGATTTGGTTATAACAAAAAATATTGTTACATGATCGGTTTTTCTATATAGATATTCAATTTTTTAAAACTCTTATTGTAGATAACAAGGACGAAGCTACAGAAGTTACTTCTAAAGGTAAACTACAATATATCTTAATGGATATCATACTTTTAGAAATTTTGTACATGTGTATTTTCTTTTGCACATAGTAGATTTTGTACATGTATATATTTGGTTTAATTATATCGTTTTTTTGGAATCAATTTTTTTTTAAAGATTATTGGGACATTGGAGGTGCTAGCTCTGAATGTGACCATTGTGGTGTTTTATTTTGGTACAATGGGCTGGAAAGCACTATCATACAACAAATCCAAAGTTTTCATAGTGTTATAGAGGAGGTCAAGTGAAAATGTCAATGCTGAAAATATCCCACAAATATTAGATGATTTATTATTTGGAAAACATGCAAAAAAACAACCACTTCCGTGATAACATAAAATACAATAACATATTTGCTTTTACATCAATGGTTGGAAAAAGTGATATAACAATAAATCAAAGTAGATGACCTCCAACGTTCATGTTGTATGGGCAGAATTATTATTTGATAAGTAACTTGATACCCCCTATAGGGTTTATAACAAAATTTGCACAACTATACATATACCACACTCAAAACGAGATTGAGAATAAAATCAAAACAGGGTACCTCCGACATTCATAATGTGTGGCTTGATGAGAATCATTGTATGATGTTCTTTTAGTGCCATATATGGACAACCATCAATTAAGAAGTTATTTTTATGTTTAAATCAATTTGTAATAAGTGACTACGGTTTCATTATTGGATGTCTACTCATTTTAAATGTCCGTGCATCGGCGCGGATCATATGCTAGTTTCATGCATTAAATAGTTTCAAAGCCTTATGGGTTTTAGATTACTTCTTAGTGTCTGGATTTTGATCCAGTCACATAATTAAGGTGGTGGAAGAATATTGTTTCCCAAGCATGATTATTTTATTTCCTTTTATTTCACCAAGTACTGTACAAACAGACTGATACGGCCAAAGAAGGGCCTGTGATTAAATCACAAACACACACACACACACACACACACACGTACACACACAACATTCCAATATAACGGTGTAAAGCACTATGCCAAATATCCAAATGCTTGGGGGGAACAATTGAATGCAGCCAAGGTTCTCAGTTTGATGGGGGTGATGGAGGAGGTGCTTTGGGGATGGGTGGCAAAGGAGGCAATATCACCTTTGGTGGTTTTGCTGGCTTAGATAAGGGCGCCAATGGTGGCAATGAGGGTTTTGGAGGATTTGGCAGTGGTGGGTGTGTGACATTTGGGAGTGGTGGGAGTGGTGGGAGTGGGAATATGTGCAGGAGTTGACGAGCTCCTAGGCTCATCATGGGGCTTGACAATAAAATTGCCACTAGCATGCAAAGGATGACACGTTGCTTTGAGGCCACCATTTTTGAAAGATCAGGGATGTTCTCCTTTAATAAACTGAAGAAGGAAGATGTTGTTTATATATGTGCTATTGTTTTTGAGGTGAATTAGAGCAACAATCTTAATGGGTATATATAGTTGAGTGGATTTGGAGCCGTTTCAAATGTTTGATAAAATGTAGGTAGGTGGGTTGTATTAGTTAGTTGATCACCTTAACATAAGGGAGGCCATCAAATTTCACTTGCACATATATGCATGGTTCCCATCATCGTCTATCATGGAATTGCAAAGTCAAAGATAAATTTTACACTCAAACAATTGGATATTATTTCCGCATGAACCAAAATGAAGGTTTGAAGGAAGGCTTGTCCTTTTCTTTGTGGATGCGTGTTGCTAGGACTGGGTCACTTTCAAACTATTAAGCTTCCGGCATTTTTCTCGTGCATATGTGTAGGATTCCCTGAGGTTGAGCCATTGGTACAATAATAATGTCTTATAACATGAAGGTTATGGACTCAAATCCTGAAAATAAAGTCTTCGCAAAGTGGTAGTAAGTCTATGTATATCTACTCTTTAAAGACTTCACTAAGTAAGAGCCTCGTGCATTGAGTCACTTAATGTAAAAATCCGATATCTACTTCATGCAAACTCCACTAGGTGAGAGTTTCGTGCATTGAGCCACTTTATGTAAAAATCCAATATATATATATATATAAGATCTTTACATAAATAAATTAATTATATTAGGTCTTTCTTGTTATTATTTATTGAAAATATATAATAATGATAAAAAATCAAAAGATTAGAAAGATTCGCAAATAAAATAAATGCAATAATATACTATCAAAACATATAAAAAAATGGTGAGATAACCTCTATTTAAGAAAATGCATGAACCAACTAGACTAGAAAATAATATATATTATATAATTACGCTGAGATCTTTATAAGTTATAATGATTTCAAGCATATTTATTAATGTATCATAAATAATTGAAGCTTCCAATGATTTCAAAGCAAAACAAAATCGCTTAATAATTTGAAAATGGTGTGTGTATTCTGTTCTTTCTATTTTTTTCATGTAAGGAATCATTATTTTCATATAAGGATCAACCCCCCCCCCCCCCCTCTCCCTCCACCACCACCACACAACACACTTCTTTTCCCCAAATTCTTAATTGCAATATAGTGCACAAAAGACTCCCAAGTCAGTGCGGTAAGAGCAAGTCACCCTCCTCCTTTCAGACCATCCATTATATAATCAATCTCACTTGTATATCATCTCCGCTATCAATAAAAATATTTTATTTCACGCATATTATATCCCACTTTCACATCAATAAATTCCCAACAAAATTAAACTCCGTTTTATTTATTGTTTTCGTATTGTATCCTCAGCGAACATAAACTTGTGAGAAGTATTCAAAGGTGAACCAAGAGAGTCTAACGACTATCCTCAAGGTGTTCATCACCAATGTTTATCTCGTGTTTTCAAGTGATTATATTAAATAATCATGTAACTTGGAACCCAAAAGTGGGACGTTGACCCGAGTGTGACATTCTTCTCCAAACATTTCAGGACAAAGGTTGGTACTTACCAAGGTGAGTATACTCGGAGAGGCCAAAGACTCGATTCATAAGAGAGACAAGAGAGCATCGTTTATGATTCATTCTTCTTGAGAAGTGCTCACAGGAGGATTTCATAGTCCTCATATGGCTGTAAAGAGGATTCGATGCTCACACAGAGGGCAAAATTTTGTTAATTGACCGGAGATTTGTGTTTACTTGACAAATTTTAAGTTGAGCGAAGAAATTATCTCAGTTTACTTTTTAATTTTGCACCCTGATAAAAGAATATGGGTGTTATTTGTTAGGAACTTTCAGAGAATGTGTGGGTTGCAAAGTTGAAATGGGGGGAAAACTTATAGAGAAGCTGTATATGTAAAATTATTAAACTCATCCATAAAAACTTTTTCCTCGTCTTTGCTCCAACCAAATATTCCCTTGAGTTTTATTTAATAAGATAGACAAACACTCAAAAACCAAAAAACCAAAAGGGCGGTGAGGGTGAGAGCCCAAGGGCCTCACAAACGGATACAAGGTTAAAGATCACAAAATGTCAAAATCCAAACCATAACAACAGCTGAGGATCAACGAATTAGACAGGCTAAATATGCCAAAGACAGCACAGTCAGAACACCAAGTGTAATCTCCTACTTTTTCCAACCTCTGCCCTCAGTTGAAATTGTCATAATAAGGTCTCCTAATGAATGCTTTGCCTGTTGTCACCAATCAAACTGCTATGCTTTATAAACTATATGTATCAATTCCGTAGGGTTGAGCCCACAACCTGAAAAATGTCGCTGAAAAAATGGGTTCTCCAACAGAAGGCACCAAATTGCTGTGATTGTTACTGCGACAGCATACCAAAAGATCAGATAAAACAGATAATTTTGGTTAGATGTGATTAAGTGGCAGGCCTCTACCTCAACCCCTTTGGCGTTGCCATCAAAGCCGAAGCAAAGGCTGCCAAAAGACGGTCCACAACACCCAAAAGATACCCATCAAACTTGACCAAGAACCGGACATGAAACCCCACACTGTGCCTGTCACCCAATTCCCTTTAGAGTAAATCACCATATCGATATGAAATATTACAGAAAGATTTGAG
Source organism: Dalbergia cultrata (assembly GCA_031216105.1). NCBI lineage: Eukaryota > Viridiplantae > Streptophyta > Magnoliopsida > Fabales > Fabaceae > Dalbergia > Dalbergia cultrata. The sequence goes on along the minus strand of CM062344.1, from coordinate 4,039,363 downwards.
TTTAGGCACCATCAAACATTCTTTCCATACGTGCTTATGAGTAGACAGCAGCCAACTCACGCACCCAATAACATGCACCCGGTCACGTACTCACTCCAGTCCTCAAAGACACAGTCAAGTGGAGAATAAAAATTTCTCTTTAAAATTTTCTACCTTCAAACTCGAGAGACAATTTCTTACACTATTTTTAAATTGAAAATTCTTCAATTTTTCAGCATGAACTCCCAATAAACTAAAAAATATTTACAAACATTATGGGTTTTTAATCCTCTTCGCATCCATTGTGAGGATACAGCACAAAACACATCAACTGGTGTAGCCCCTCGTAACAAAACGAGAGGCAGAAGAGATACTACATTGCGAGCTCAACGAAAGGCAAACTTTTAAGAAGTGTCCTCTTCAAACTCCAATCAAATAGCGGCCATGCCCTCCGTCTTTCTCATCAAACGGGTTATCTCTTCTGACTAAAAAAATAAAAACGGATTATCTCTTGAACCACAACAATACAATCAAAATTGTCCCCTAGGCATGAACTTCTGTGGGCTGGGAGATCCTAAGAGCTCACATGTTTCTTTTGGCGTAAAGCAAAGAGAAGATTTATAATACTAAATTATACATGGAATTTATCCATAATCGTCCTCCAAGTTTTACTCCTAATCAAACGCGCCTTAATAGACGGCCTTAAAAGATGACCTTTGAACTGGAAATTTCTGTAGCATTTACAGGAATCTAATCAGAAGAATATATAATTAATTCATCAATAACAACATTGATTGAATTCCAATATTTTGTATCTCAAAAGTAATGTGTGACAAAATTTATTTTTTGTATAGCAATACAATTTGGAGAGAGAGAGAGAGAGAGGATATTTACGCAATTAACAAACAAAATAAGCACGGAGTAGGAGCAAAACATACTCATATTCCTAATATGGTTCTTATCTGATTAGGAGGATGCCTTGCCAATGACCTGGGGTCTGGATAGCCATTCTTGGGATCCATAATTGCCTTATAAATAAGCTCATAAGCTTCAGCCAGTGACCTGGCTACCCCTATAGAAGCTTCAGAACGCAGCCTTGGAACCTGCATCTGCTCAAATTCAGGCAGGGAACTCTCACTTCCCAAAATGAGACCAAACAGAGCCTTCAAACACTCAGAAAGAATGGCCGGACTTGTGTCCTCCATCTCAGCCAATGGGGTCCCAACTTCATTGTCTCTCTCCTTGTGAATCGAATTCTGGAAATGGGGCATTTTTTCTGATAAATTACATCTTCTTAAGATTGCATCAACTTCTTTTTCAACAAGTACACGCAAGTGATTATCAATCATTGCACCCAGCCTTTTCACATACTCAGCAGCAACCTCATGTCGAGAAAGAGGTTGTTGAATAGCACACAAGCAGTTAATGAGAAAGATCTTGGAGGGTGTCTCGCTAGTCTGCAAAAACAACACAACATTAGAAAGTGAAGGCAAATGTCACTCAACCAAAAGCCGGTCTATTAGATCAGATATAAGTTCTAGAAGGAACTAATCATAAAGTCCAGAGGCTGACAGCTTTAAGTTTCCACCTGTCAGTTTCTTACACTTGTTAGTGCAAATCAGACATTAAAATTATAAAAATTCAACATTTGATCAGTGGAGATTGGAACATGCAACTTTACTAGTTAGTCCACATGACATTACATTTATGACATGACATGGAGATTTTTTGAGAAGCCCCTGTAACATGACATAATATTTCAATTTTGAGTTCCAGCTTCCAAATAAAATTTATTTAATTTCCTGTAGGAGTGATTTTCAAGGGGAGTGGTCTCCAGTACTAACATGGGCACCATAAAAGCATATATATAACTGCAGATCCCTGGGAACAACAAGAGGGTGTTTGGTTGTGTATTTTCTATTTTCATTTTCGCTAGAAATGAAAAATACCATTGAAAACATGTGTAGTTACCTGTTTCATTCTCAGTTTCAGAAAATATTTCCAAAATTTCTAAAATTTTGGAACAGCATTTTGACGTTTTCAATCTTTTCTTTGGTCTTGGTTGAAAATGTTTTCATTTGGAAGGGTGGTGGTATGACCATAAATATTGGATATATGCTTTTCTATCCTTTGGCCATGTGGGCTCAAACCTGCTCAAGCAAAAATAGGTACCCAACGTGACAAAAGCACGCAGCATCGGGAATGGGCCTACGACGGTGCGACCAGGATGGAGGCAGCATGCCAGGCAATACGTGGTGGCCACAGACCAAGGGGCAGCAACAGTGCACAATGTCGGAGTCAATGTCAGGTTTGTGGTGTCGGTTTGCAGAGGTGAACGGTGATGCGTGGTGGTTGCTGTGGGGTTGCTGTGATGGCTTGACTTGGCAGAATTCACAGGTTAATGAGGCGGATGATGGTGGTTGCTTGCGGTGGCGATGATGGTGGTTGTTGATGGTCATGGTCGAGGTGGGATGACTGGCAGTGGGCAGAGGTGATGATGGATGCTGCTGTTGCTGTTGCTGAGTGGGATTTAATGACTTGGTTCAAGAACACGTAGCAATGATGTTGGTGGCGCACAGGGTCAATTTTGTGTTCTGCTCCTTTTTTTTCTTCTTCTAATTTTTTGGGAAATAAAATGCTATTCCTTTTCTTATAAATGAAGGATGGACAAAATCATGTAGAAATATTTCCTAGTTTGCTCAAACAAATTTTGTCATTAAATGTAATTTTATTAGAAAGTATTGTAAAAAAAAATTATTAGAAAGTATTGTTTTATAAAACTATTTGTTACTTTAATAAATATTGTACAAATCAAATATATATAATTTTTATTCTTTAATTACAAACATAATTTTATTATCTTAAATTTGAATTTGAAGATATCTACCAAAAAAAAACAAGAATGAATTTAAGATTATCTTAAATTTGATTTTGAAGATTACATTTTCAAAATAGATATACCAAGCATTTGTTTATTGTTTTCACTTTTTCGAAACAAAATCTATTTCTACAAATCAAATGCATTTTCTAAATTCTAAAAATCCGAAAATGGAAATCCTTTTTCAGAATAGAAAACAAAAACAAGAAATATTTTCACAAACCAAACACACCGTAATTGATTATATTTTTGAATGAACTCAGGGTATCCACTATTGAAAGCAATGAGTAATCTCCTCAAAGTGTCGAGTTTACAGTCGTGGGTTTTGCATTTTTGCCTTTAATCACCAGACCCTCTCCATACACACCGTTAAAAATCGAACCCTTCACTAGATGATTAAAGAGCCTAACTAGGTACCAACTATGCTTTTTGCCTTTTTCCGCTACAATAATTGATTATTAATGGGCAGCAACAGTATGTATGATATACCAACAGAAGTTTGCACCAAGAGATGAAATTCATGAAAGGGAAAATCCTTAAATATAATAAGCATCGAATACTAGTAAAGCCAAAAGAGAACAAATTAAAATTAAAAGGAGCAAGAGTGGACCTGTGAGGTTGAAGCAGGGCTGCTACTTGACAAGATTGCATCAACTGATGATCTAGTTAGTTGACCAGAGTCAGAACTCATCCTACTCCTCCTTGTTGAGTGGCCAACTCCCTTTGACTTGTGTGCCTCCGCTGCTTGTTCACACATCTGCAACATATACAATACATTAAAATTAATGTCTTTCAATTTATGTTTTAGACTTAGTGTGCCCAGCACTAAAGAAACTAGTTGGTAGATGGAGTACACAAGCATGATTTAATAAATCTTCAGGCAAGAACCAGGAACGCTGAACAACTAAGTTCAAGCAACATTATGTTTGGACTTTGGAATAAGAAAGGATAGAAACATGGGAAGAAAGCCACATAAAATTTATCGCAATGTGTGAAACATACAGTAAGAACATTATGAAACAGCACAATTTAGTTCACAACAACCAGGAAGAAGCTTTCACATTTTTAAATGATAACAATATCTTGGAACCCTCCCCAAACCCTAACTAAATGGGAGCCTTGTGCACTGGGCCGCCCTTTTAACAATATCTTGGAACCCAAGTGCAGCAGAGTCCTCACAGATTTGCAGGTTGCACGACCTCATATTGTCAGATATAGTTACCAAGATGAGTGCAAAGATCTTCAAAGATTACTTATGTAAGAAACAATACGATGTTACAACAGAAAGTCAATTTTAGAATAATATTCGCAATTTCACATCACTTTGATCCATGACTATGCATAAAGATCATAGCATCAAATGCAGGAACTAGATTAAGTGACATACCTGAATTATTGGATCCAATATAGCAGATATAACAGGATCAAAAGCAGGTTTTTGGCCAGAAGCAGGAACCATCATGCTGTTATAGGTGTCAATTATTTCAAGAAGTATTGATACTCCTTCCATCACTGCTGGTGGCGGGGAAAGATCAACAGCCACAAGCGGCGGATATCGTAAGAGCTTTTCTCCCCGACCTTTCAAAATATCAAAAAATGTTTTCTGAGCAGCATCTTTCAGCACCCATAGTGTATTACAAAGGGCAGTTTCCCGTCCAAGTAAATCTGCAATCTATAAGACCACAAGCAGTCATAAAGACATCTGAAATATGAGATTATTAGTATCATGGAAAAAGGACAGAAATGACAACTCACAGTGTAGCAGTAAAATTCAAGGGTATTACTCAGTTTGTAAGAGACTATCAGACTCGGTTGAGATTGTAAAACTTGTTCAACTCTAAGTTTAAATGGCCTACATACTCCTTCAAAAATTCTGTCAAGAACAAACATCAAGTCAGATTCTGCCTTCCCAGAGCCATTCTCGGAGTTATTGGAGAATTGCCTTGCTGTTGGCCCAGTATCCACAACTGCATCTGGATCAAGTAAAACGAGTACAAGTTCCCGTTCAGATGCCAAGGCCTGCAGGCGAACAAAAAATATACGACGAATAAATAAACCATGATAGAAAAAGAGCCTTCAGAAGTGGCTTTGAGCATTCATCCACAACGCTTTCATGCCATACCTGATGCAACCAGCCTAGCATATCACCAACATATCGTAATGGGTCATGAGCATGCACTTCAATTGGTCGAGGCAATCCACCCGGTCCTCCACGTGTGAGAGCACTAATAAATCTTCTAAATAGTGCATTGTGTCTCATATTGGCTACCTGCAAAATTTAGCAAATCAATAATTTAAAATGCACAAGCGAATGATGATAAAGACAATCCAGGTTTCGAATTTGATAATATATAGGTTCATTAGATTGTATTCTTGACATGAGTTCCACTAGCAATTATGGTGTCATTATTTCATTAGATGGTGCATTATATGTTTCCTCATATTAACTAATATGGAACATGACTGGCTTTTAATCACAAGAAAAAATAGATTTATCAAATTTTAAAAAAGTTCATTAAATCCACAATGAAATTACCTCTTCTGCGCAATACTTGAAAAGGACGGATCTTTCCTTGAGGTACCGCACAGCTGTTTTCAAGAGCTCACTAACTTCCGGACTGTCGGTGTCACCCAATTTTCTACATTCTGCCTGAACCCACCTAGAAGTAAAGAATGTAAGAAGTTATATATATCATCAAACAAGCCAATCTCAATAAAAGAAACAACTTGTGAGAACTTCAAACTTATACATGAACATATATCACACACATAAATAAGAATGCACGTTCTAGCCAAATGATCCTGAAGCAAATGAATGTTCACCTGCATAGGCGCTCATAAGCTCCTTCTTGATACACAGCCATCATATCCATCAGCTCTAAACCAGCACGCTGCAATGACATGTATCTCATGCTATGTGATTATATGCAATGGGAATGCTTAGTTTATTAAGATAATTCTTTGCATAAAGCACAAATTAGTAATACAGCAACAAAATCACCATTACAATAAACCTTGATGCAACTTGTTTAAGTTCTAAGCCATGTATGAAGTGATTAAAGCATGTTACCCTCAAAAGAAGGTTTGGGTAAATTTTATTAATAAATCTTAGTTTCCTAATGTCTAAACATGTAGACTCCTGCTCACTAGATGACTTTTTAGAGCATACTGATTTGAAGATACATATACCTTAATTTCATGACCGTAGGACCTGAATATTTTTATTACTATTTTATTTGATCTAAAATAAGTACACTATTACTGTAATTACAGGCTCCAACTAAATATCAGTGTGGACTATGACTTGTCCATATTTGAGGAAATCATAAGCACAAATACAACCAGGACAATGAAAGTTCTAATGTTGATTAAGTATTCATTGCTTCAAATAAATTAATAAGCCTTGAATCAAGATAGCTTATGCAGTTACAAAGCTTTCATTTCTGTCTGCAATGTGACCTCCTTTTTCTTCCCCGGTTCCGCAAGAACATCTATGGAAAATTGAAAGTATAGATGTTATGCAAGTCTGTCTCCACATTCATATCTGTAACAATATTTCCAATTTGCACCAACAGCCAGCTAGCAGAACTCTCGCCACTTATCAAGGAAAGAAAATATAGCCCAAGAGCATGCATAGTATAACAAAGTTAACTCATAATCTTATAGTCATCACAGATGCAAACTTCAGCCAACGTATGTAGAATTCTGCACACAGCCGACAAGTGTGAAAATAGGATAAGGAGGAGAAAGATAAAACAAGAAGATTACCTGATGATGAGTCCTGAGTAACACTTTGCAGTTGGCGTGAATCTCTTGGACATGAGAAAGTGCCTTGAAAAAGTTCTCATTCAGCTCTTCCTCTCTAAGTGCATTTATCTACAGAAGATTAACAATTGATTGTAAGTAAGAACATTGTATGATTATCTCATAACTGATCCAGAAAGCCATAGTTCAATAATATGTAAGACATCAAACAATAACTTAAACCTCTTCAGGGGAGAGCTGATAATCACGTAGGAAACACGCCGCAATCTCTTGTCTTTGTGTAGTATTTTCGAGCTCCTGTTTGAGCCTTTCTGTAGTGTTGATAATGTCACCAGTGCTAGCACTACAACTGTTCAAAGCCTTTGCTATCCTGTAAGAATATAAAACCTAAAATTTTATCAAAACAACAACAGAATAACAAATTAAAGAATTTATCCTCATTGAGAGAACAATAAGATCATTTCAACGGTAACTCTGATGCTTTCTGAGGTAAAATTAAAAATCTTAGCCCTAATGAAGTGCTGAACAGATCATCACTCAAGACCTAATGTTTCTGGAAATACACTACCAATTACAGAACTCTGGTGAGACAAACTAAGTGCGATGAGCACATTTTTTCCTAGTTATAGAAAATCTTCCAACTTGTTTTCTGCAAATAAAATATCAATTTTCTGCATGTGTAAAACCTAAACATATCAATCATCTCCTAAACAAACCTCATTTTCCAACAAATTGGTCACATCCATTCTAAAAAACCTATAACCTATTACATTGCACGACGCAGGCCTTGTTCAAACACTTCCTGTATCTCAGAATCATTGAGTTGTGACTCGTAAAATGTATTCAATTTTAAAGGGATTAAGTAGCCGTGCTTTCACACTATTTTCTCATTTCGAACACTCTCGTCTAGGATTGAAGTCAGATGCGAGCACTTCCTACAGAAGCAGAAGCTAATTCAGCTCAACATCACTATTAAGCCACAAAAAAAAAAAAAAAGAAGCTTATATTCATTCGAAGTTTCGTCACAACGAGATTCGGAGCCAAAGCACCTACTTCTTAAATCTTAAATATATAAACATGGAAAGAACGAAAGCGCAACAAAGGAACCATTTCAAAACTGAAAGGCACACCTGTCGCAGCATTCAGCAAGTGCATTGACCTCGTTCTCCACGCTATCCAAAGCCTAATAAACAGCATTTCCAGAGAAAGTAAAGGAAAAAAAAATCACCGGATCGGATCGGATCGGATCAGAAACAGAACATAACAGCACAAGCTAAACAAGCGAAGGGAGTAACAAACAAGAATAAGAAGAGGAAGAAGAAGGAGAATTGGAAAGAGTGATTACAAGTTGAGCGGCGTGGGAAGCGTGGAGGAACTCGCGGTTGATGGAGAGGGCGCGCTTCTCGATGGTGGATCGGAGGTTGCGGCGCGCCTGGGGAGTGTTGTCTTCGTAGAAGGAAGAGAGCGTGCTGAGCGAGGACAACAGATCAGGAGTGTCCGTCCGAGATTCTAGAACCTTCTTCAGCTTCCGAGACAGCCCCGGCGCCAGACCCGTCACCGTCGTTCCCATTTTTCTTCTTCTTCCACGATCTATCTCTCTGTCCAGATCTTCTGGTCTAACTAACTGAGCTCCTTTTCTTTCTTTCGTCCTCGGTTCTTCGTTTAGTTTGGTCGTTGTTTTTTTTAAAAAAAAAATTTTTGGGTCGAAATTTTGTTCGTTCGTTGAATCGACCCAGGCGCGCTCGACATGTAGCTTGGTGGATAATAGGCCGGCCCAGATTGGATTGGGCCTATATGTTAATTTATTTGGTATGGATATAAGCGTAGTACAGTTACCATTTTCGCTAATCTGCCAAGCCCAACAAAAATTGGAAGAAGAGAGGATTAGATTGTCTAGTTAAGAGAGAGAGAGAGATTGTGCTACGGGTTTTTGGTTGGTTTTTTTTTTCATATAGTATTGATTTCACTGTAAAATTAGAAAAATTATGAAGTGCTGCTATATATTTATGGTGTGTTGGGTTTGTAGTTTGTAAACCATGATTTGGTTTAAAAAGAATGATATTTTTCACTTTTTCTTGAACTATAGCTTAACACTAAAAGTCATGTTACAATGTAATGCAAGGTGATTTTTTTTTTCAAAATAGGTCAAATTGAATTACAATTAATTCGTACCTTTCACACTAGGATATTTAGGATTTACAAAATGAAATTGTAAACATCATATTAGAGAAGGATTTAATTATTATACACTGAAAATGTAAAAAAAATTTATATAATTATTTAACTATGTATTATCATATAAATTATAATATTTGACTTTTACACTTTCTATTTAAAATGATATTTAAATAAAATATTTTAATTAAATAATAATATAAAATAATTTTACACCATTAATATATTTATTAGATAAATTCGTTTTGCTGTAAAGTAGATCAGAACATGTACTATGTATGCTTTTTAAATTTTTTTTCATTTGTCGGTCTTAGTATGTACTGTGCTTTTTATTCTTTTTGAGTGAATGTACCATGCTTTTAGTACAATGATAGTACATGTCATTTACTTATTCTATAAGGCTATTTTACAATCTTCAAAATATAAGACTTGTTTTCGCTCAATCGTCTAATGCATAATAAGATTCGAATCCCTACATTGGTTATAGATAAAATTTACTCACACAAAGCTTAGGTTATTATTAGCTGAACCACGTCTCTGCAAGCTTAGGATATCACTGTCTGCAAATACTCATTTACCATCTATCTACTACTATATACTGGATAAACATGTAATATAACCAAATGTATGATCAAATGTTTATTTTTATTTAATTAATTGTCATGGACTAGATTTTGATTTGAATGAGTAGCTTTATTTTACGGATAAGTACACATAATTTCTGATGAATCTTTCAAATTTGGTTTATTTATATGACTTGACTTTAATTTGATAAGATCATTTAGCAACTAACGATGTATATTAATTGGCTGAAACACCATGTGAATCACGAAAAAAAAAAGCCTAATACGCATAGACACACGGGAAACAATGTGAACAGGATTGAGTGTTGAAGAAAGCAGCCAAGACCGATCGTACGGTCGTCGATAATTATTATCGCCTGGCCTACCATGCAAGGGAGCAAGAATTAGTGCTTCTCTAGCTAGTTTGCACAAAATATGGCACCACGTCCTTTAGTTTAGGGTTTTTCTTCTTCTAAATAGTATTCCATCATAAATAATTAATTATATCTTTCGCAGACTTGATACCGAAAATCATTGTTTAAGCTAGCACTTGTCCCCGTTAATTCTTTTTAATTAGTAAAAGGATACAATAAGAATATTCAATAGATTAGATTTATTATGAATTCAATAAAATAAAATAACAAGGTACAACTGAAGATAATTATTCTGAAGCCGAGGAGATAAAGAATATGGCATTTGGAGAACGAGAATCTGAGTTGTAAGTGTGAGTTAGCATATTTGACCTGGTTAAAAGTAATTTGAAGGGATATCTCATCTTTCATATTGTTCTTATTTATTTGTTGACACTCGTGATGATAAGATTAAAAAAGGAACCATGACTATTCTTAAAGTATTCACTACTTGATATTTAGAACAAGTGGAAATCATTTGTGCTTCGAATAGAACTAATGCTGAAATTAATATTTGACATTCCATTGTTTTAGTTGTGCCGTAAAAAATCTTCGTTATAAGATATTATTTGAAAAAAAAAAGGGTTACGGATTTATAATACAGTGATTACATCAAATGCATTATGATGTAAATGGTAAAATGTATAAGGGTAAATTACACTTATCTTCCATGAGATTTATAGAAATATAACTCACACTCATTAGTTGTCCAGCCTACACTCACACCCCTTTGCTTATCAAATTTTAAATATTTATATTACAATCATACTCTTCATTCGCAGAACACCATTAATAACCTTAACAGAATGATATTTTTATGATATTAACTATTTTTAATTAATAAAATTATAAAAGTACATGTATCCACTCGGTTAAGTTTAAGGATATTTTTATAATTTTATTAATTAGGAATAATTAATATCATAAAAAATATCATTTTATTAAGTTTGTTAATGATGTTTTGTGAATAACGAGTGTGACTGCAATATAAATACTTAAAATTTGACAAGTAGATGGAGTTTGAGTGTAAGTTAGACAACTAAAAGGGATGTGAGTTGTATTTCCACAAATCTCAAGGGAGGTGAGTGTTATTTACCCAATATATAAAGTCTTATTTTAATTTAAATTTTATTAAGTATAGGATTATTATATGTATATTTCATATGTTGTTACTTTTAAAATTAGTGGTTTCAAGAACTCAAAATTATACGTAAAATTAAATTTATATTTTTAAGTATTATAAATAATTAATCTTAATATATTATCATAGTTTTTTTAAATTAGAAAATACGTTATCATAGTTAAAAACATATCTTATCACTCCATCACGTATAATTGTATTATCAGGAAACGTTAACTTTTACAATAATAATTTAGGAAATTTGTACTATTTTAATAACAATTGATTGATGAATATAAAAAATTTGACTCTCTACTCTTTATTACATTTTTTGTCGCAGCTTAAATATGATAGTTTTATTTTTATATATAATATGCAGCAAGTAGCTTTATAAGTTGATAATAATGCACAAGTGTTATCCCATTGTTACCTAATAGTTATCACATTAGTTATCACATTTATGTACTCCTTTTGTATGATACCTTATTCAGGTCATCATGAACAATTATCTAAAAAAAAAAATCACATTAGCTGTATTAGCTACTAAGTAACTAACTAACTACTTAACTATTACATCTGACGAAATAAATATCAGGTAACACCTTAACTCTCATTCATAGCCCTTTGTTTGTTAGTTCAACAAGGCAAGATGCTTTAATAATAATAATAATAATAATAAAGGGCATGATTCTAAACCTTCTGAAACAATATTTCAGAAAAAAAAAATGAAGCAGATGACGCAAACATAATTGTCCATAAATACCTTGATCATGGTGTATAATTAAGGCCTTTTCCCATTAAATTCTTTTTTTGTTTTAAGGTTTTATTTTGAAAATTTGGAATATATACATATCAAGTAAAATTTTGTAACAAGCAAGGCGGTAAATGATAGGTAAATTATTTTTCAAAACCTCTCAATCTTAAGGGAAACAAATAAGGTTGCTCTTTTGTCTTTTTTTATTTATAATTTTTTTTTTATGCATGAGTTAAAGAAAAAGAATAATTAAGCTTTGTAAAGCGGTTAGAAAGCTCGATTTGGCTTCATTTTTCTTTTATTTCCCTCATTCTCTGATTAATTCAAAATAAGGAAAAGTAACTCACGACTAATTCTTTTACTCTTCTCCTGTTAATTAATTTTTATCCAATACTTGTAACTTATGATCACTAAAGTTAATATAGAAATTTGTACATGATTTATAGAAGAGAATTAGTTTGGTTCTATTTTAATTTCTTATTAAATCAAAAAAATTATATATAGGCATGTAATATTTGAACACATATTAATATATAACTTTAATAATTGAAAATTGATAAATGAAATAAATAACACGCACATGCTATCTTTTTGTCAAAACTAAATTTGATTTTTTTCTGTCAAAAAGTTTCTCTTACTTTCATTTTTTTTATTAATTTTAATGATCGTAAGTTATAAAATAGCCTAAAATTAAAGTTATTATATATATATATATATATATATATATATATATATATATATAAGTTTGGCCTGGTAGCAAAGCACAAGTTGAGCATTGGTGATCCTAATCTGGACCTATAGTGTAACCAAAAAAAATCTGGACCTATACATGTCACTCTCAGCTAGTACTCTATCTAGTAAGCAAATTGGGGGGCAGAGAAATTGTAGGCTACCCTTAAAAGCAAGAATTTTTTTTTTTGCTTGATCTGTCATATACATATGTTCATAATTTAACATCCCAGTTTTTTTAACTAAAATTGTATTAAATGTATAAAATAATAGCAACAAACAAAATTGAAATAAAAAATAATAAATTATATGAAACAAAAACTAGTTTCATATATATATGGTGTGAATCTGTGAATGCACCTCAATGCTGCTTACGTGAGAATGACTGAATGAGTAGGAGATTATGCTTATGTATAGTGTTATGCTTATATATATTTATATATTTGAAAAACACTGTGCCATCTTTGCGCGCATGCTTTGTAAGGCGTATCAACTAGCATATTGGTAGGAGGCTGAAGTGGATTTATTTATACAGATATTCAAGCCGCACAATCATTCCAATTATCATGTGCTTGTCCACTTACAACAAATCTAAGATGTACATTCAATTTTAACTTTATGACCTCTTTTTTCACCCCTCTCTCTCTAACACTAACACTCCCCCCCCCCCCCCCCCTTCTCTCTCTCCCACAACAACAGAACACACCCCTATATATATCCCATCAACTTGATAAGCTGGCCATCAATATCTCTAGATCCGTGAATATTATATTACCCTTTATGCAATTATTATAGCCAAAACATTCCCCCTTCTTGGCCTTCCATACCTAATTGAGTTTGATGTGCGTGGGGGAGTAGGATTTGAACCACCTCATCCCTAGGTCGTACAACTCACTGGCTAGCAATGAAAAGAAACCAAAAAAGAATTAAGTTTTGAATAAAAATTGCAAGGGGAATTAAATTTAATTTTTGAAGGAAATCAGATATAGTTAAAAGCAAAAGGAAGGGGAGGGTGGGAGGGAATTAATTGAAGAAACCAAGAGAGGCGGCACACGCGTGTTTCCTGTGGGTTATGCTGTCTGGAAATCTTTCAGGGGCACCTGGGATTTGCCGGTTGCCCCTTTCTGCCATTACCTTATTCCACATCATCCCCACTTTGGTGCATGGCCCTCTGTGATGTGTCTATATGTGTGTTTTAATTTTGGTGGATTTTGCAGTGGCAGATACCCTATTTGGAATCTACCACGTGGGCCAATGAAATGTGTATGTGCTAACCATGTGTAGTACAAAAAACAATCACATTATAAAAAGAGGAGAGAGTAAAATTTATCTAGTCATATGCGTTTTATATATACATATGATCACACCTACTGTTCCAACAATACTGGGCGACAAACAAGGGTACAAAGCTATAGTGCTCTCACATACACCATGTACATAATTAACCAAGCCAATCCTATCCTTAAAGTCCGTACAGTTACAATTTCCTTTCTACAAAGCTTATCATGAAATAATTCAAGGGTGTATATCATTCTCCGCTAACCATCTCCTAAAAGGGCATGGTCTCACACGCTTGTATAGAACCCCGAACTATAGACCCAATTCACCAGATTAATAAACGACCTTCGATGAGCAACATTGCACTGCACCCACTAGTTAATTTTCATTGCCCTTTTTCTCTCTATTAATAATTGTACTGGCCTGGAAGCGTTGGAGAAAATTTTCAAGTACAACCATAACTAAACATCCATCATAACAACCAAAATGCGTCTTTTTAAGTATCGCTATGCTTTTGATATATACCTAATTAACTTTTTTACACACAAAGTTGTGCTTTTTCCTCCCTGCTTGTAAACAAAGCATGCAATGTCGCAAAAATATTAATTACACACTCAACTGGACAGTTAGTGATCCAAAGTCCCTCTCACAAAGTTGTTAGTCTCTGATGATCATCATTGTTTAATAATAATTCCCATAATCTTTTTTGACAACATAGGAATGCAGTTGGAATAAAAAGATAATGTAATTAATGGCAGTTACAAAGGGAATAGAAAGTGTGGTGCAGGTGCCGCAACCCGCAATCAGTTTCAGTTGGCCCGTCATCTCCATTATTAAAGAAAGTGGTGCTCTTTTAACCACTATATGTATATATTTATACTCCACGACCCCCATCAATCATCATATGGATGTAACCCCATAAAAATGCAATCTTATTTCATTTTAACCTGTTCTCCACGCGTATGAGAGCTGTATAAGAAACATGGGTAGGTTGGACATGCGTCCCAAATCTAACAGTGGGCCTTAAAAAGGACACCATCTTTGGCATGTTTGTCATAGTGAAAGCTACTCGTCATTGTCGCGGGATATATTGCTTTGAATTTGTGTTTAATCAATTTCTAGATTGATTTACTATATGATGGAACTAGCTAGCTATTAGATTCTATGGAATCCACGTGAAATAAAGAAAAAGGAATGGGAGGACTCCAATTGTCAGAGATACCTTTTGAATTATATCCTTCCCACTGCAAAATTATTCCCTTGCAGTTAAACTAATTTATCATCTATGTACCCAAATAAAACTAAATTATCATCTGCAAAGCAGTGGTTTTAATTAATTAATATAACATTAATCAATACTCAAGATTTTGATGGCTTGGATACCGGGATCAATTACTCACTAATGAAGTCAAATAGTTTTTAAATTTTTTCTTTTTTTATCTAATGAGTTGTAAAGGATCACTAATTCAAGGAATATATCCCATGCACAATCTCCGTTTGTAGAATAAGGAAAGAAAGGAACCGAAAGAGCATGTAAACTAAAGAGAACGGGGGACCAAGAAGGATTACAGCTTTTCTTTTTCCCCGTAATGACTTGATAGCATTTAGAAGCATCGTTATAAAAGTTAAAATATATTATACTCATCAATCAATTATTCTGTTATTCGTTTTTCTTTTTTTGGTATTAAAAAAGATCCCTTATAAAACAACAAATCTTAGGTGGGTCTTCTATGTATATATTTTTGATGATTTATTCTATGTATATATAATGCAACGTTTATAAAAACAAATAAATAAATTAAACACTTCCGGTAGGCCATGAATTCATGATAACTTATATCCTATGTACATACATACATACATACATACATATATACATACTCTAGAAAAAATAATAACACACTTTGAATAAATAATAATAAAAATAAATAAAATATATGTATATACTATATAGCTATTATTTAAAAATTAATTTGTAAAATATAAATAAGAATTATCACTTATTTTAAAATATTAATTAAATTTTAAAAGATTGACGCAACCTTTCAAAAATTTATTATGATAAATGCACATTTTTTGTACCGGCGGTACACTGTAGGGGAAATCATTTTCCTTCTAGTTTCCATTTTCTATTAACACATTTTTTTTTATTAATAAAAGGCTCAAACAATCTGGGAGAAGCGAGCATGATATACACATATTTAACCAAAAAAAATGCCGAATCCAAACAAAAATAAACAGCAAGTAGTAAAAAAACCAAAAAAATAAAAACGTAAGATGCCCAATCCAAATTAGCCCCCTCAACCTTTTGTGCATTCTCATCAAGATTATAGAGACAAGTGGAACATGTGAGATCTACACGCCAGTTGAACAAGTATCAAGAGAACACAATTGAAAAGCAACAAAAAAACACGTACACAAGAAAGCCAAATCCACACACTTGCACATTTTCTATCAACACATGAAAGTGAAAATCACACCTTACAAGAGTTCATGTCAGCACTTGAGTGTTTCATATGTATTATACATGAAAAAACAATTGGGTAAACTAAGTTAATAAATTATTACTATATCGTTAAATAGATATACAATATTTTTTTTACTAAAGAATTGAGATAATTATGGAATTATATATATGCTATTACATGATAATCAATGTGTTATCTGGATTATGTCTACATAAGATTTTCTCCGTAAGTTAATTTGCTCCATGATCCACGTTCACACTCAAAATTACATTGCTAACTTTATTTAGATGCATGCACGTACATAGATGACATATTCATTAAAGGAGCGATAAAGTCAAGAAGAAGTTAGCAATGGTGAGAAGGATGTTAATAGGTCAGTTTAGTTTGGATAAAAAAATTCAGTTATCTTTGGTTTACATTTTAAAATAATTCAGTCAATTATTAAGATTTAATAAGTTATATATATAATCTTTTAATCAGTATCTAGCTTCCTTAGTGGCATGGGTGAGCGGCACAAAATTATTAAACACTAGTTTAGGTATAAATCAGTTGAGAACTACTCTAATCCGATTTAAGATCCTAAATATTATCTTTAGATTAGACAATTGGAACTAAAGAGGATACTCTCTCTTTTGGCCTATAGATATAGATGTAAGTTTTATAGGATCAAATAATACTAAAAATTAGAATACTATTAAAAAAAACTTGCGTACCTCTTTGATTTGAAACAACAAATCATACTATTTGTCCATGAGTCATGAATCCTGTTACAAGGGAAGAAACATACACAATTACATATGTCAGGCACGGATCTTTCACTCCTTTGTCTCCTATGTCAGACGTCGCATCGATGAAGAAGCAGACATCAAAAGATTTCAGAGTGGAGTGGGAATCCTGCCCAAAAATGAATATATAGTAATCACGTTTTGTCCATCATATAGTCCTAGGTTACTTTGGGTCCTTACAACCCTTTCAGCACACTGACTATTGGGCTCAAGCCCAATATCACGTGGAGAATCCCAAACCCACAATGGATCATATCATAATAACATGGGTCTCTAAAGAGCATTCAAGCTATTTATTTAACCCTTTTTATAAAACAAAAATATCCACCAATCAATAGAAGCTCAAACTCGAAAAATTCTAACATTCTCCCACTTGGGCAATATTGATTGGGTTTTGTTTTATATTTATAAAACATTTTGTAAACAACTCTTGAGTTGAATAACTATGGCCACAAATTATAGCCTGAAAAACAATCACCACAAAATCATATCGCTCCAGTTAACAAAGCTACCAACTAAAAGCCATAAGCAAATGATAAACTACAGAGAGTCTATTTCACCTATAATAACCATATAACCAAATAACCTCATCAACAACGATCCACAAATATGAGTGTTCAAGGTGTATACACATCGTAGCATAACATGTGATCCTTTTAATGTTACTGTGTATGGATCCTTATTATTCCTTCCCAAGAAAACATAACCAATCTCCTACAAGAAGATGATAAGATGTTTCTCACGAAACACCGTTCTCATAAGAGAACAACATATTTCTGACAAAAGAACAATGTTTTATAAAGAAAACATCCATATCTCAAGATATATATATATATATAGTAATAATGGTACCAATTCATATATCATAATATGTGCATAAGTTCATAAATCAGATTACACAAATCCAATGTAATCAAATAAACTTACTAACTCTCACTAACCCAATACATTTAAAGACCTTACAAGACCTATATCTCAACATGTTTCATGAACATAATAGGTCTAAGTCCCATATTTAGAGGATCAAATAACATCTCATTAGTGCGCGCTAGCATACTCATGGGAGTGCCAATTACACAAATCAAATGCACTTACAATTTTATCAACTCTCACTGATCAATCACATTAAAAGAAATTAAACCAAGTCTTAAACATGTGACTTTAAACAAGCTAACATAGCTCTTCTATTAAATGACATTGATAGCCAAAACATAATCATTGTGTCACCACCTGACTTGGGAGCATGACTGACATGTGAGGAATCTCATCTCAACGTAAGCCTCGTAATTGCTAAATCTCTCTATATACGTAATTTATTATAAAATAATAAATTAAAACATGATTTTCTTCTAAGTCAATATCTGGTTGGCTACATAAATCTTTAACTATAAGCTACATTTCAAATCCACACTTGAGCACTAAAAACATAACCATAAAAGATTCAACTTTTGAAATCTCATACATAATCTAAAAATAAACATAGTGTCTCAAAATATATGCGTGACTCAGATCCTGCCTGCAAAACTACTATAGCACTCTAAATCTAACACAGTCTAATCTAAGCTTTACGGCAATGTAAAGCTCACCAATGAATAGCTGCGGTTACTGAGTCGGAGGCTGAACGATGACTGCACTTGCAACTATGAGAGGAAAGGAGAGGGGTGAGTCAATTGACTCAGTGAGTGAGCTCTCACCCATCACTCACATGGGACAACCAAGAATATACAATAAATAACATACATGCATCAACATAGATTATTTGATATTTAAATATATAACTAGCTAGGAAAGCACTTTTCATACTATAAATTCACAATAACCATTTTTAACTCCTAATTAGATATGAAATCATTTTAACTGGGGGTGTGGCAGAGTATCGGGAAACAGTATGCTAAATATAATAAATACAACAAACTGTAAAATCATAAACTAAAGATTGTACTCAGTCCCTGGCGGACAAGAGCACCTGCTGAAATCATACTTGTCCCTGTCGGATAAGCTGTGGGAACCTAAATAAGTCCCATTTTCTGTAACTGCTAGGAGTGAAACTGTCCTCTAATGGATAACTTGGTACCAAGGTTAACGATCTCTTAATAGCCGTTAACTAACCGTCTGGTTCCTTATCTCTACCGGCTAAACTAGTTTGACAAAAAGAAAACCATAACTGAAAAGTGGGTACTCTGTCTCTGGCGAAGCAGACCCCTTAAATTCTTAGTACTCTGGACTCATTTAACTATATAATCTAACTTTAGTATAATTGTGGCTATGAAAATCGAGCCCAAGGGATCACCGCTTGTAGGCATTCCAATTTCAAGCCTATAGAAAATGTATCCGACAGTCACTAGAAATCATATTTAATTTCGTACCTCTTGGTACCACAAAACTGATGTTCCAAATTTATATCTTTAAGCTGACATATTTTTATGCACTTGAAATGCCAAAATCATAATTAAATCACTGGCATCCATCATCATAATAATTCTAAAGTTATAACAACATATTTAGTTAAAATCTAAATCATCCTCTATTCTATATCTATTCATAATAATTAAACTTGATATTTTGAAAATCTCTTTAAATATAGCAATATTATGAAACCATAAAATGCATTCTAAAATTTTAATAAACTTGCTAACTCATACGTTTTTCTAATAAATCTCTTAAACTTGATCACATAAAATATTTTCCATAACATACAATATAGCAATCATGGTCCCATGGTTTTCTAAATTTAATTTTTACGCTATATATTTAAAATAATGCATTTACTAGGTTTGACATAGCTTGGAAAATCATGTACATAATATACTTTTACTTCTAAACTGATATTTAACAATCATGGAGCTGCCAACATAATCATAATGACAAGAAAATAAGGTCATGAGTTTGAACCCACTCACCTGGAGGGGAGGGAGAGGTGACGTTAACACCAACTGAGCTCCGGGGAGCAGGGAGGACATCAGTGTCGACTATAACAATCATAAAAACTCTAGATCAATCTTTAATAACCTCTAAATAACTCTAATCTAACTCTAACAACATTAGGGGATCACCCCCCACTTGACAACAATGAGAGAAATGACAATACCCAACTCAAGATTATGAAAAAATGGAGAGAATGGGAACAAAATCTAACAACTTTACATACCTTTGAAGCTTGGATGATGAGGATTGGAGTGAGATGAGAGAAAGAGAGAAAATGAGGGTTTAGGGGAGAGGGGTTTTGATTTTGGGGTGGAAAATCCCAAGTTTGGGGTTTTAAAAAGGGATGGAGGGGTTCATTTAGTGAAACGACATCGTTTTGGACCATTTCTATCAAACTGACACTGTTATAGCGGTCTTGGCCATTCTCGTGCCCGCGCGTGGCCACTTATGACTACTATAGCGGTCTCCAAAAAGCCCAAACCATGACTGCATTGCTGTGATCGCTATAGTAGTCCTGGACCACTATAGCGATGATAGCAAAGGCCAACAGCAATATTTGGCTATCATCAGACACTTGCATACCTCTACACTCACTTATTGATTTACATTTCTTTATTCTAAGTTAAATAATTTATTTTACTTCCTATTAACTTTAAAATATAAATGTAAATAAGGAAATACCCCCCATTTGGATTCAAATAAAATTTCTTAAAAAATCAAAACCCTAACCAATCAAAATCTAATTTTTGAGTTCTAGTTCAAATTCCAGAATTCCGGCGATTTTCTAAACTTGGGGGCTGGAAACGACACATCTAGAGGTTTTCTAAAATTCATTAAAAACTACTCTTCAGTTTGTTTTCCTTTGGAAAGCAATTACCCGGACTTTTGATCCCAAGAAGGTAGTTCTAACATACAGCACTCCAAGGAGGTGTAGGGCTCTAGACTTAGCGAAGACTCGGACTCAACAACAGCAGTGGGTCCAGAGGGACCTTGAAGTCATACGAAACTCGTCTACTGACACGTATACACCATGTATTACACATTGTGACTTTTACTGTGAAAGATCTCTAAAATCATATGCATAACATGTAAATATAACCAAATGATTGGCTTCAATCAAATCACCATGCAATTACTTAATTGCACAATTTTAAGAATATGTAAAAAAAAAATAATTAATTTTGGGCACAATCATGTTTTTCATGAGAGGTTAGGGATATATGATTGTACAATTACCTCTGTGTAGAATGCACAACACATATCATATCTTTGACTTCTTGAAACAATTAATATTTTCTTCAAAAGAAAATCCATTTAAGTATGAACTCAAGCTCACTTCTATGGAAAAGCTTACACATCTATCATGCCCAAAAAAAATTGCTACATATGCATTAATGCTTTAAGAGTCCCATCAAAGTTTGCAACATTGTAGTCTAATTACCTTTTTAAGGAAAATAAAGTGATATGAAATTGAAAATAAACACAATCAACCATTAATTGATCTAATGGACAATAATAATGACAATTGTCACCACTCTAGGGACTTAAAACTCACCTATGGACAGAGAATATACCATATACAACAGTATTAAAAATTCAACACTTGTGGGTAAAAGAATTTTCACTGTCAAATAATCCCAAATTTTTCAAGTTACTTTAACCAACTTATACAAATGACCACTTGTGGGTAGGTCAACACACTATTTGGTCTAAGTAACAAAATCATTCCGAAATCAATAGATAGCACCATTAACTTTATGAATGAATCACTATGGTGATAAGCATCCATATCCATCGATGGGCTCCAAAATAGGGACAATGCACTAGTTCATTAAATCATTTTCAACTTTCATATACAAATTTTCCAAAGCCATGTTTCCCGAGAAACACATCAAGTAATATATACTTATAAAATTATATCACCCAAGTAATGGATATCAATTTGCATAAAAGAGAATTTTCACATGTATAACATGCAAATCAAAATAATTGATGTTAGATTACAATTTAATAAACATAAAGAGGTAATAGGTCGATTAGACCATGTTGAGAGCATGCAGATTTCATGAGTTATAACATTAGTTTAATTAATAAGCAAGTTATTATGCAAGTTATATTTATTATGCTAACTGACTCATCAACCACACTTAAAAATGAAACCCTCTCCCCTTCGACTGTCACACAATTGCTCATTCCAATAGTGATACTGTCATTTTCAATGAAGCATTGAGCCACAACACTTATGTTAAAATGCTCCACGTTTATGACAATATGGCTTCTAACTTTCGGTATCCTAGGATATTAGGGCCTTAGGATTTTTCTGGATATAATGAGATCTCAAATTTTCACCTTAATGGCATAACCCCACATACACAATTTGATCAAGACTAAATTTTACTTCTTAAGTGCTTTAACCATTTGGGGAGAATAAATATCAACAAGTGTTTCAAATGTTCAATCGTTTTTCATGGAATTCAAGCAAGTCAATGTGACTTAACAAAAGCAAATTTCTATGCTTAAACATCCCATTTTATCCAAAGTCTTTAACATGCTAAATTGAGAAACAATCGCTCAAATCTTAATACATCTAATTTAGCAAAAGCCCCACAAATTATCTAGTATCAACATGCCAATTACAAAATATTTATCATCCAAACCTAATAATTTTGATCTTCTAACTTGTTAATTTTCTACCACTGTCTTGAAAAACTTTAAAATTCTCTTCAAAGACAGAAATTATAACGATTTAAAATAGAGCCTAAAGAAAGATTCAAAATCAATGAGCACTTATTTTTTCTTACAAGGTTGGTTTAATAAATATTAACATCAATAATTACTAAAAGGTGACCCCTTAAATTTATTTCAATAAATATCCTCTCATTAAAGTTTCAGGTAAGACCTCAATTTCCTTATTAGTTATTCATGAAAAAAAAAGGGAGCCAAAAAAATAATAAGAAGAAATTGATTAATTTGGGCAATCAATAGTAATAGTAATGTGAATTATCATAAATAGGGATCCAAAACATATAATATAGACTCACATGTGGGTGGAGAATATATTATACAAAACAACAGTTACAAAAATCTAACACATGTGGGTTCAAGGATTTTCCTGTCAATTTCATTCCAAGTATCATGCTACTGCTAAATTAATTAATGAATCAACTACCTCTAGCTGAGTCAATCTATAACTAATTCAAGCGATATAATAGCCACATCAAAATTAATTAATGAGTTAACTATTTATGGGTTAGTTAACCTATAATAATCAATCCAAGAGACAGGTTATACTAGGATTAGAATCCAATTAGGTATTTTTTTTATCCCTATCAAGAATTCTACATGCCTATGGTGTTGTTGCTGATGAATCCTACAATGGGGAGCTGACACATGGCAAAGTAAGGACCATGTTGTCTTTGGAAATATACACCGAATCACATAAATTTATGTAAATGCACCATTGATCTATACCATTGATTGTATAAAAACCCGTTGATGTTTTGCCTTTACACTTACAACCGATAAGTAATAAATCAGTTTTAACATGTATTAAAATGGTATGGACAATATAAGACATACTTAGCTGGGAACTTGAAATAGTATTCTCAATTTTATCGAATTTATCATATTCTAATCACTTTAATTAATTTTAATTTGGCATAGTGTTGCTAAATATATTGTAGCTGAGAACTTGAAATAGCGTTCTCAATTTTATTGAATTTACACTATTTATATATTTTACTGGCTTTTTAATTTCTAAAATGTATTAACACTTCTGATTAACACTAACTACAGCTTATAATGCCTTCAGCATCGTTGGCCGTACAACACACTCTGACATGTCATTTGCATAGCCTTCCACAAGGCGAACGACACCATCGCCATTGTTGGTCAACAACCCCAGAGCAGTCACCAATATTCTCATAGCCAAAGATATTTTTAACGGGGGAAATACTTTTTGTACGCAAAGCAATGGAGGCATACACGGACCCTTCATGATTTTTCCTTTTTCTCTCTTGTTTTCTCTCCTTTTATTTTATTTTATTTTTTTCCTTACATTCTCTCTCTGTAAGGGATAGTGAAACTAGTCTAGCTGGAATTTAATCACGTGTAATAAAACTCTAACTGAATTAGTTACAGCTTGTTATCAGTTATAGTTTGTTATCAGTATTGTAGATAGGCTAACATTATGTATATAAACTCTGTAAACTTGATCATTAATCAACACCTGAATACAATCATTTTCAGAGAACAACTCTCTTTTGCACTTCTTCGTTCTCTCAAACTCTTTCTTCTTCTAGCCTTGGCTCTGGTACCTTCATGGTATCAGAGCTAAAGTGCTGTAATGGCTACCGCAAATTCTTCTCAAACCTCACAAACCTCCACTTCTACAAATCAAGCTCCAATGCAGAATTTCTCGGTCCCAGTTGCATTAAAACTGGATGATGATAACTTTCTACCATGGAAGCAGCAAGTTGAAGCAACAATTGAAGGCTATGATCTCCTCAAACATATTCTAGGAGAAGAAATTCCAAGGAAATTTTCAACTGATGAAGATCGTGCAAGCAAGGTGATCAGCAGTGAATACCAACAATGGAAGAAGCAAGATTCGCTATTGAAATCTTGGCTATTAGCATCTGTGTCGAAGCCCTTCACTACAAGACTTGTAGGATGTGATTTTGCATACCAGATTTGGGATCGTTTGGAAAACTACTTTGCATCACACACAAAAGCAAAGATAAGGCAGCTTAAGAACAAGCTCGGGAACATAAAGATGGAAGGTTCTGTAAGTGACTACTTACTAGAAATCAAGAAATTAGTTGATTCTTTAATTTCAGTAGGTGCTGCTATCAATGATTCAGATCATATAGAAGCTATACTAGGGGGTTTACCTGAGGAATATGCTCCTTTCATTACCACAATTAATGCTAGATCTGATCCATTTTCTGTGGGGGAGCTTGAGGCATTACTCATGACTCAAGAAGAGTTGCTGGAAAAATATAAAAAGAATGAAGGAATCGTTCATGCAAACTTTGCACAGCAAGCTTCTCTTCAACAAAGATCATACAACAGAGGTCCTCATGATACAGGAGGTCGATTTGGAGCAAATGTCAGATCTCAGCAATTTAGAGGAAGAGAAAATGGCAGATTTGGAAGAGGAAATGTCAGATTTTCTTCAACAAATAGGCCAACTTGTCAAGTGTGTGGCAAGATTGGTCATATTGCTATGAGCTGTTGGTACAGGTATGATCCCAATTACAACAATAATCAAGGTTTTGATGGAAGCTTTCATTCTCAGGTTGCTAAACCTCGAGCTAATTTGGCACAAAGCAATTTTTTGGCCACTCCAGCAACTGTACATGACTCAATCTGGTATCCAGATTCTGGAGCTAGTCATCACATGACACCAGATTTATCAAATCTCACAGAAAGGACAGAATTCACTGGTTCAGAAAGAGTAATTGTAGGCAATGGTACAGGTTTGCAAATTCAGCATGTTGGAAATTCAGTTTTCAAGCATTCTTCTAATTCTTGTACATTTAATCTCACTAATCTTCTTCATGTTCCTCATATCACTAAGAATCTTTTGAGTGTTCTTCAATTCTGCAGAGATAATCATGTCTTTTTTGAGTTCCATGCTAATTCTTGCTTTGTCAAATGTCAGGAAACCAAGGAGACTCTTCTCCAAGGTACCCCTAAAAATGGTCTTTACAAATTCACAAGTCTAACACCTGCTGCTCAGGACAGGACTGCTAAAGCTACTGCATTTCTGTCCTCAGTCAAGCTTGATGATTCCTTCGACCTGTGGCACTCAAGACTTGGTCACCCTTCATCTTCTATTGTTTCTAGAGTTCTTAAAGATTGTAATATTTCAGTTTCTAAAAGTAACAAACTATGTGAATCTTGTTGTATGGGAAAGTCCCATCAACTTCCCTTTGTTCCTTCTACTACACAGTATAATAAACCACTTCAATTGATATATAGTGATATCTGGGGACCTGCCCCTGTTTCTTCCACAAATGGAGTTAGATATTTTGTTCATTTCATTGACGCATTTTCCAAATACACTTGGTTATATCTTTTGCAATCCAGATCTCAATTATACAATGCTTTTTTACATTTCCAACATCATGCTGAATTACAACTTGGTACTAAGATAATAACATTTCAAAGTGATAATGCTAAAGAATATCTCAGTTTGTCCAAGCATTTGCAGGCTCAAGGCATCGCACACAGGTTTTCTTGCCCACATACACACCAACAAAATAGTGTTGCTGAGAGAAAGAATAGACATATAGTGGAAATGGGATTGACCCTTTTGGTCGCAAAGATCCTTACCACTTTCTTTTTGGGGGCATGCATTCACAACTGCTGTTCAGCTTATCAACTCATTGCCTACACCTATCCTTGAACATCATTCACCAATTGAAAGGTTATTTCACAAGAAACCCTCTTATGACTCTCTTAGAGTTTTTGGCTGTCTGTGTTTTCCATTTACTAGACCATTTAACCAACATAAATTAGATTTCAGATCTAAACCTTGTGTCTTCCTTGGTTATGGTACACAACACAAAGGTTATAGATGTCTAACACCAGCTGGGAAAGTCATTATTAGCAGGCATGTCATCTTTGATGAGTCTAAGTTCCCTTTTAAGGACAGTCCTTCTTTGTACTCTCTCAATCAATCACCCTCAGATGCTACTATGCCTTCTTTAGTGTCTTGTATTCCCTTGCTACCTAAGCCCCCACTGTTTCCTACACCTGAAGCTCTTACATCTCCAATCCAAATTGAGTCCACAACCACAACAACTATCCCAGTCCCTACACAGCCTGCAGCATCTAGATCAGTCCCTGTCAATAACCACAATATGAAAACCAGAGCTAAGGCTGGAATTTTCAAACCAAGAGTGTTTCAAGCTGCCTTAGAACCTACCTCAGCAAAACAAGCCTTAACCATACCACATTGGAAGCAAGCAATGCATGATGAATATGCTGCCCTGATGAGAAATAATACCTGGAAACTAGTTGAGTTACCACCAGGCAGATCTGCCATAGGTTCCAAATGGGTATTTCGAGTCAACTACAATGCAGATGGCTCTCTTCAAAAGTATAAAGCTAGGTTGGTAGCTCAAGGCTTCAACCAAAGACCCGGTTTTGACTTCACAGAGACATTCAGTCCTGTAGTCAAACCAACTTCTATCAGGGTCATTTTGTCCTTGGCATTGTCCAAGTCTTGGTGCATAAGACAATTGGATGTAAATAATGCCTTCTTGAATGGAGATCTTGAGGAAGAAGTTTTCATGAAGCAACCTCAAGGATTTGAAGTGGGAGGATCAAACATGGTTTGCAAATTGACTAAATCCTTATATGGCCTGAAACAAGCCCCCAGAGCATGGTTTCAAAAGCTCTCCACAGCCCTTAAGACACTTGGATTTACCTCCACCAAGTCCGATGTATCACTGTTTACTCGTATTACAGATTCCTCAATTACCTACATTCTTTGCTATGTAGATGATATCATAATTACAGGCAGTTCTTCTACATATATCTCAACCTTGATTCAGCAACTCAATTTAACATTTGCCTTGAAAGACATGGGTGATCTCCACTACTTCTTAGGGATTGAAGTCAAGCATAACTCTACTGGAGGTCTCATTCTATCTCAATCCAAGTATGTGCGTGACCTTCTTAAAAAGGCTGGTATGGAAACCTGTAACTCCTGTCCTACTCCCTTGCCTTCAACCCTCAAATTATCAGCCAATGAAGGTCTTTGAATTTGACAATCCAAGCCTCTCTGAGATCTATTGTTGGTAGCTTACAGTATATAACTGTTACAAGACCTGAGTTGTCCTTTGCTGTGAATAGGGTATGTCAGTTCATGCAGAATCCAAGAGAATCTCATTGGAAAGTGGTAAAGAGAATTCTTCGCTATCTTAGTGGCACAAGTCACTATGGTTTATCTTTGCAGAAATGTTCAGATCTGTCTTTGACTGGTTTCAGTGACTCCGATTGGGGGTCTGATCCAGATGATAGAAAATCAACTAGTGGCTACTGCGTATTCCTTGGCCCCAATCTGGTATCATGGTCCTCGAAGAAACAACATGCTGTCTCTCGTTCAAGCACCGAAGCTGAATACAGGAGCCTAGCTTCGGTGGTAGCTGAATTATTTTGGATTCGCACTCTTCTTGGTGAGCTACAGGTACCAATTTCCACCACACCAAGGGTGTACTGTGACAATTTAAGTGCTGTGTTGCTTGCTGCAAATCCCATTCTCCACTCAAAATCCAAGCACTTTGAACTAGACCTCCACTTTGTTCGTGATCATGTGGCCAAAGGCAGAGTTCACATCAGTCATATCCCTGGCCATGCTCAGATTGCAGATATCCTCACGAAAGCAGTATCATCCTCAGCTTTCACTTCCTTCAGATCCAAACTCAGAATTGAGGATGCTCAATCCATGAGTTTGAGGGGGGATGTAAGGGATAGTGAAACTAGTCTAGCTGGAATTTAATCACGTGTAATAAAACTCTAACTGAATTAGTTACAGCTTGTTATCAGTTATAGTTTGTTATCAGTATTGTAGATAGGCTAACATTATGTATATAAACTCTGTAAACTTGATCATTAATCAACACCTGAATACAATCATTTTCAGAGAACAACTCTCTTTTGCACTTCTTCGTTCTCTCAAACTCTTTCTTCTTCCAGCCTTGGCTCTGGTACCTTCACTCTCAATAAGTCGGTGGATGCATCGACTTTGTGCGTCAAAATAACATACTCTTTCATCAGCATTTGTCCCGAGGCTGTCTAAGACCACCTTTTTCCTCAACGATTGGGATTTGTTCAAAGCATTCTAGTTCTTTTGGACTTGGTCAGGGCATGGGATAAAAAAAAAGCCTACTTATAAAAAATTTATACTAATATTATATAAAAATTATTTTTTTTTTATATCTTTGTTTTGTTTCACACATTATTTTCTTAATTTTATTTTCTTCATTAATTATTTTCCTTAGGCAAAAATTTTCTGTTGGCGAAGCAATTGAAATAAACAAATAAGTAGGTCACCCCTAATCTTATAATATCCCCTAAAATCCTACATCATATATATCATCGGCTTTTCGGTTTACTTCCATATCAGGAAGGATTATTCCACATCATTTCAAACACATGCATGCTCATATCATAAGTCGTGACATACTTTGCATCTTCGATCAATAGCGGACATCATATCTCGCAAGTATGATAGGATCCATAGGACCTCATTCAAAAAAAAAAAATGTTAAATTCTAGTAAACTTTGATAAAATTTTCTGGCAAAATTTTCTCACAACTTTTCTCACTATTTTATTAGGCTATATATATATATATATATATATATATATATATATATATATAGTATCATCTCTGAATACTGACTTGGGAATAAAATCTCCTTAATTATATAACATTTTGTTGACAGAAGAATAAAATATATTGTTAAAGCGATATGCTTTCTTCTCCAACCTTTCGTCCCTTTCTGTTTCTGTTGCTTTCGATTCTGATGTTACGGGAATAATTTGAATTGTACAGTAGTTAGTTGGTTTCTGTTTGGGGGTAGCGTTAAGCCAGGTTTCTACAGCGACAAAGAAACACTTTTATGAAATGTTATTATGCACATATACGTTTTTTACCGCACAAGAAAATACTCAAATTAATTTTTCAAAAATTAAATGACAAAAATATTTTCTGTAAGTGATTATAAATGTTGAAAATTGTAATTAACTTTTTACACTGCTAATAAATTAGTGTCAGTTTTAATTTCAAGCCTGCAGAGATCAAAAAGAAAGATTGAGAGTTTCAGAGAAGGCAAAGAAGTAAGTGAAAATTTATGTTTAATTATTTTGAAGATTCCTATAATTTTATTTAATTCTTAATTAAATTTTTATAATTTAAAAATTTATAATTAAATCCCTGTTATTATAAAAAAAATTAATCAAATTCCTATAATGTAACAATTTGTGATTAAATCCCTATGTTATTATGCAAATTTTTATTAAGTTCCTGTAACTTAAAAATTTTAGGATCAAGTCCCTATAGTTTTATATAGTATAAGAAATTGATTTAAAATATTTATATAATATAAGGATTTAATTGAAAAATTTTGTACAATATAATAATTTGATTATAAATTTTTAAACTAAAAGGATTTGACTGAAAATTTTAATTCAATAAAGGAACTTGATTATAAATTTTTAAATTATAAAAATCTAATTAAATATTAGGTGAAACTATAAGGATCTCCAAAGTAATTAAATAAAAAATTTATTTACATAATTACGATTTGACATATATATTCCTACTAATCTAAATACATCAGTATATACTGTACTTAGATATGCGCTGATTCGCTAACTACATAATAATATAACTAGCAATTAAACCTAACTAACAGCGTAACAACTCATTAAAACTTTTTTCCCGAAAAACTTTAACCAACTCTAAGTGTAGATCAAAACAAACCCCCCCCCCCCCCCTCCTTTCTCTCTCCCTTCCCTTCTTCTCTCTTTTCTCTCAAAAAAAAAAGACAAAGGCGAGGGGATTTGTGGCCCAAATGGTGTGATTGGTTCCGGGTGAAAATTAAGAGAAAAATTTAGGGGATGAGCTTCGTATATAATTTATAAGAGTATGCCATATTAAAGAAAGAAGCAAAGATCAGCACACAGTGTTTTACCATTACAACGGTATATGAAAACGAAGCTTAAAAAAAGAGCTTAAAGCTAAACCAGCAAAAACAGTACAAAAACGAAAAAATCATTACATTTGTTTCACAAATTGGGCTTCATCCAACTTCTAATGCAGCCTAAAACATGAACTCTTAAATGGTTAAATGAATGCTTATGCTTAGTGATGCTTTCTTTCGCAAAATAGATCTGCGCATAATATTGAGCGAGCATTCTGAGATTGCCATCACCTACAATATGGCTTGGGCACTCAAATTGAAGCAGCATTAAGATCTAACCTAATAAAAATTGACTGCACAGCCTGGACGACTAGAATCCACAGCCAAAAACATCTTTACAGCACAGAGAGAAAAAAAAAACACAACTTTCCACACTCTTCTATTGAGTGACATTAATATTTAGGTTGTTTTTTATATTAAAATTTTTAATACAATGAAATTTGAATTGATGAATTTATGTAAACTATTCAAACCCCTTTCTACTAAGGTAGCATTTGGTTTCTATCCCATGATAGTGGAAACAAAGACAGAGATATAAAAAATATTATCTCTGTATGTTTGGTTTTGAAATATAAAATATGACAACTATCTTTATATTTTGTTTGGAAATATAGAGACAAGAAGATTATAACTATAGATGATAAAAAAAAATTATGTACCCCTATTGAACTACCACCAAACCACAGCCATCGGCTATTGGACTACAGGCAGATCACCCATGGTAATGAGGACAAATAAGGAAATATTAAATATATATAGAGATATTATTGGAAGAAAAATATTAAATTTATATCCTTATGTCATGTCTCCATTGTCCCTCTATTTTAGACCTCCATTTTGGAGGTACAAAAATTTTCTATATTTTATGCCTTGAGATAGAAAAAATTTTATGTCTCCTATTCCTCACAATTAAATAATTTTGAATCTTCAATGTCTTCATATTTTCTGTCATGGATAGAAACTAAACTCTACGTTAATGGAACAAAAAAACTCCTTACCACTAACTCAATTTAGGTTATTTTTGTTAAGAATTTGTTTAACCGCTGCCCAATCAATCTAGTAAATGCAATGATTAAGATTTTCACAATAAATTTAAAAGTTTTTAATGGACCCGTACCTTGAAAACATAATAACAATCACACTTTACAATAGTTAATTTTTTTTTAAAAAAAATCTTAGCCATTTCCTTAAAGGCACTTTCTTAAAACACCCATATGATTAAGAAACAAATAAAAAGTTACAAATCACCATGCTACTTATTTGCCCTTTATATAAATTGATTATATTATACAGAGTTTATATAAAGATCTTTGAAAGTATAACTGTTCGTTTTATTTACCAAATATCGACCAGCATATGGATGTTCAAATAATCAAATGCTACGCCATATATTACATTCTAAGGAATTTCAACAAAAGCGGTGATTAAGCACCATGCAACAACAACCTAGCATATCTATACTTCCCTTTTCTTTTCTTCTGATTTATTGATTTGATGGAAAGATTTTATAAACAAGGTCATGCTTAAAACGATAGTTCTCTATCATTAGATAAAATAAATTCTCACTCATTAAGATACTGGTACATAAGCTATAAATAAACTTGACAAGTGGGATCACTTGTTGTGTCACATCAGAAATGAACGTGGTATTGGAAAGGATAATGTATTATACAAACTAGTGAATACAAATGAGCTGATCAAAAGAGATTAGTACATAACAAAGATACGTG
Organism: Dalbergia cultrata; assembly: GCA_031216105.1. Taxonomy (NCBI): domain Eukaryota; kingdom Viridiplantae; phylum Streptophyta; class Magnoliopsida; order Fabales; family Fabaceae; genus Dalbergia; species Dalbergia cultrata. The sequence continues at coordinate 4,007,085 of CM062344.1, read as the reverse complement.
GACATAAAAAAAAAGAGATCGAGATAGGTCAGCCACTTGCTTTGGTTAAATATGTCATGTTTTCAGGTTTGTATATATCAGCAGTTTGTCCTTTGTAATTTTAGTTTAAAGGTGCGAGATGCATGATATATTAGCATTATCGTAAATTTCTTAAACCTAAAGAAGATCCTATGTCATTTTATAATAACAATGTCATTTGTATGTGTACTATAGGTTGAAGGGAGTCAACACTAAAAAGCACCTATTATTGTAATTAAAGATTAACGATGGGTAAAGCTCTTAGACTTAGCACAGAGAAAAGCACAACGATCCGGCTTGTGATGGCAAAGGACAAAGACAGAAAAGGCGATCCATTTACATTTGTTTAGTTGAAGAAATTGATATTCCAATGAATAATTATTATTCTTTTTTTGCCCTGAATAATTCATCATGCAATTTCAAAGAAAGGATAGTAATAATTAGGTAAAATTAAATTATTCTTTCTAAACCAATGATTTTAGTATTTGAATCTCTAGCATTACAAGTAAAATATATGTGAGGTTACAATTTATTTCTATTACAATCAACTATTTTTAATTAAGTAAAAGGTTATTGTATTGTTATAACAATTAAATATGTTTATATTATTTAGGATTAAATACGTTTTACCTTGTAAAGTTTAGGTTATGTGCAATTTGCACCCAATTTTTTAAAATATGTATCGTAACATCCTAAATTTACTAAGATAGACAAAGTGTCGGGTTACACAAAACAGAAACTTATAGGGAAATGGATGTTAACTTAACATAATGGCTATTTTGCACTGTTTAGTTAGTTTTGGGTGTTGTGGTGTAAGTTTTAAAAAGTTCAAGGATAAATTGCACATGATTTAAAGTTCAAGGAAGTAAATTATTATCTATGAGAAACTGACCTACTTTTATTTAAAAATATTATACTAATTTTTTATTAAATAAAATAACTAATATCACAATCTATTAGGGACCACGAAAAAGTGATTGATTACAAATTTTTTACGATGTAAAATTTTAAAATATTGAAGTTTCTACTCTAAATTTTGTCCCCTGTTTTTTCTTTTTTGGGAAGATATTGGTAACATTAAAATTTGAACCTGAAACTCCCAAAAAAAATTGAACCATTGAAAATTCTGTTTGATAATTATTAGCTCAGAATGTGTGTGAGCAATTGTCAATTTAAAAATGAATAAATAAAACAGAGGATTGAATGACCACCAGACTAAAGACCTAATGGCATATTATTCATCATTTACCATTTATATTATACAAATCTCAGTAATCTTGCCCTTAATTTAAAGTGCCACTCAATATGAATGGAGCATATTCGATTAAGAAAATATTTATTCTCAATTGCCCCAAAGATGACCTAACTATATACTAAAATAAGAAAAGTTAGAAAACCACATATACCTATATGCTGCCTACGCCGTCTTTCCTTGCTTCTATATGACTTCTTATTTTCATTCTTTTACATTTTTTAAACTTATTCCATCTCAGATTTTCCATTATTTAATAGTATCATAAAGTATCAATTAATCTTTTAATTTTTATCGTTTTTTATTTTTTAAAAGTTAGCAAGAGAGATAAACATAAACTTATGAAAAATTATTAATGAAAAGACAAAAAGAAAAGTTATTTAATGATATAGTTTTCGGTTTAATGAACTGAAATGTTAAAAAAAAATTATATTATCATCCAATTATATATTTTACTATAGCAGTAAATATGGTTAACACTCACACTACATTACTTGTAGTGTCATGAAAATAAAATAATCTAGTTGAGTCAAGTATATTAAAATTAAGCTCTAATAATATTAACATTATACCATATTAAACTTTTAGCAACATTCATTAACATCAAATGTTGTTAATTTTTTTTAATAATTAACAATTAAAAATTTTGTTGAAAATATTTTAGTTTTGGTAAGACTCTAACTCTCTAGTTACATTTTTGTTTTGTCCACGACCTAGGTATCCACTGGAGCGAGCTCGGTGACTAATCCCCTTGGGTTTGCATAGGCTCAATTATGGGGGCTGTCTTCCCTAGTGCGCTAGCTCCATTCCCATCCTCTAGTGGGGTTAAACCCGAGAGAGATAGTTAAGGGGCATAGACCCTCATCCATCTGTGCCAACATTTCTTGGTTCTAGTAATATTTTTACAAATGTTGCATGTAAATTATGCTGCTAAAGAGTTTTATCATCACTTTTATATCATATAATTAACAATTTTAAATGTTAACAAATTTCAACTATATTGTAGCTTAAGCTAAGTTTAAGTTTATTCAATACTTTTAAATTTTATTAAATGACGAACGTGGTATATTTTTATAATTATACTAGGGAATTGATAGGTATAACATTTTTTAATGATTTTAATATATTAATATAAAACCAATTGTATCACATTATATATATATATTCTGTTGGAGTGACTATATGCTCATTTTTTTAATCAAAGGTCTTGGATTTGAATTCTAGATATGAAAAAACTAGTGTAGAAAGAGTCATGTCCCCTCTAAATCTCAAATGTTTGCTTTTGATAGGAGGATACATTGAAAGATTTTAAAAGAAGAAATTACTCCTCAGTAACCATTATTAAAAGACAGAGTGTCTATAAAAAAAATAAACTATAATTTTATATTGAAACAAAAGAGATATATAATAATTATATATTTTTCAAAACTTCAAAAAATAAATAGTAATGGTATTTTTATAAAAAAATAAATTTAAAAAATTTAATCGCAACTACATAATTTATATGTAAGATTATATTATGGAATATAGAAGATTTTATTATTTTGATGATGTTCTATTAAAAATGCTTAAATAAGAAAAAATAAAAAGAAGATAATGAAGTGATTGGAGAGACAGGTGGATCCCACGCGCCACCAAATGATTTGTGGGGGAGATGCGCGTGAGGATATCGAGAGCGAGAGATGACAACACGACAACAAGCTTTGCTCCACTACAAATTGGCAGTGGCTGCCACGTGTCATCTTCCTAACTTCATTTGCTTACTTGCTAAACGACGCCCTCTCCCACAATATGCACCCCTCGCGCCTGCAAGCGAGTCTTTTGTGCACTCGTCGTTTCGTTTTCGCCCTTGCCCATTTCTTTATTTTGTTGATAACGTAACACAAATAAAATACCAATTCTTTGTTACTTGGCTTATCAAAAGCGTTTGTTTTCTTCCCTTTTTTTTTAGTGTGTTGCTTTTAAAGAAAGAAATACAAACGTCCAACCCTTATAATTGCAAAGAGATACCTTGTCCGAAGATGGAAAATGATACAGCTAAGAGGGTGTTTGGAAGGTTATGAGGAGATAGAATTTAATTCAATTTATGATGAAATTTAATTGAATTCTGTTATGAATGAAATTCTTGTGTTTGGAATAAATAATTAAATCACATAATTGAATTTATTTAAATATCAGTCAAATTTTTTTACTTAGCCAATTTACCCTTTGTAAAACATATTTCTTACCCTTCAGCCTTTTCTGTTGCCCTTTTTTTCTTAATTAAAACAAGACATGCCCGTTTCTTCTGAACGCAGGAAGAAGGAGGTGTAACGCTTCCCACTGCCCACCGACCTATTCTCACCTTCTTGTTGCTCCGCCTACCAATTTTTTCTTTTCGGTTCTTTCTTCAACTTTCATTTTTATTTTTTCATTTTTTTTAATAACCGAAGGGAAAAAGAGGACTTACACCGAGGGAAGGGAACATAGCTGCAGCAGTGCCGTCTGTTGAAAAGAGAGAAGGCAACGTGGAGAGTAGAGAGGGAAGATTGTGCGTCTAAGGTTATTTTGGGTAGGCCAGTTTAAAAGCTCAATTCCATCAGCAAATTACACTCCATTTGGTTTGATTTAGTTTTGGAGCTTTCAAAGGAATTGAATTGTTTATGGATTTCAATTCCATACCATTAATCACTTCTAAATCAAAGAATTGAATCTCAATTATTGAATGAATTGGCTTTCAAGGGTTTCTAAACAATATGTAAGTAACACCACAAACATCACATATAAAAGTGTTGAGTTGTGGTCCAAAATAGGGAATATAGTGTTGAGCAAAGATGATCAAGGAGATTGAACAATAAATCATAAAAGTAGGGTAAACACTACATCTTAATCGTAAATCTTAAAAGGTGAGTTTAGCGGTTATCTTATCATATATATTATTCACGTAGTTTAACATTAATTAATGTGGGACTCCATACTCATACTTGAAACTAACAATCTCTCCCAAGTGTGGGGTCCAACATGCTGTGCTTCCCCCTTAGTGGAAATTTTCACGGCAAAGCCAGACACAAAGTCGTTGTGGCCCAGCCAAACCATAAGCTCTTATACAAATTGATGGAATTTCAAATATATCATATATGATATAAGCAACAAATGAAATTCCCTAAATCGCAAAGACTGATTTAATCCTAAATATGGCAATAGCAACTAGAAAATATAGTTAGAATTACTAGAAAGGTTGAGGACGAAAACTAATCCTTGGCTATCTTCATGACTTGATAAAGAAGACACAAGAAATCATATAGAAATATAATAAGTGATTTTAGGAGATTTACTAATCTTGTTCCATGATAGGTAGTATGTGTCATGGTATTAATAGGGCAATTAAGCACCCTATATATAGATAGGAGGAAAGCCTCTCCTTATGTTAGCAAAATGATGAATTAGACCATCTATCATGGCAAAGCCCATACACAAGTCACTTATTGCAGCGAATCCCATATATAAGAACCCATAAACATACCAACAATGAGTAATGTTTAACAATAATTAGCCCAATAATAATAGTAATCACAAATTCTAGGCTTAAAAATAAACTATAATTATTTTGATATCCATTTAATTTGAGTCTAAGTTAAATTTGATATTGATTTATGTTAGTTGATAAAATTATTCCAACATATAGAGCATGCTTATTTTTTCATTTCAAGTTCTAAAATTAACCTTTAAACAAATGAAGAAAAAAGTGATCTTTGGCCCAAATCAATGAAATCATAATTTCAGTAGGAAGTTAAACATGCGGAACAAACTATTATTCAAGTTGTATGCGACCATTAAAAGCCTCCATGAACATGATAATCACTATAACATAATAAATATTATTAAATTATAAAATAGTATAATCAAATTTTTTAATAATATATTTTAGGTTTAATTATATCATAGGTCCCCATAGTTTCACTCAATTTTCAATTAGATCCTTATAATCTAAAAGTTTCATAACAAAATTTGAGTGCCACAATAATGAATGCATTTATGAAGATAAAAATCTACATTTAAATGCTGAAAGAAATAAATACCGAAAGATTGTTTTTATTTTGTACGGCATTTTTTTTTAATTGGAGGCGATTTTATTTAACACACTGTCAGACGACAATAAACGCACGGGTGTAGATGATTAGATTGGTCTGATGAACCATAAGATCCAAACCAACGTGATAGAGTTGGTTCAAATAATCAAGTCCTCCTTGGGAGATGTCTGAATTGTCGGTAAGCATATAGGATTGAAGCAATAGAATGAAATAATGGAGATAAGTATAATGGATTGATATAATTATTTTCCTCTATTATTTAAACATTTTAGTACTCTCTTTATTTCATAATAACTATCAATTTTTAATATTTCGATATTTCAAAATATCTATCTATTTACAATATATAGGTAGTATTAATTTTTTTTCTTTTTATACCCTTAATATAAATGTGTTAGTTAAATATTCAATACATTTATCATGATAAGTAATAATGATTAGACAAGGATAGTTTTGTCAATTTATATAATTTTCTACATTTATCAAGATTTTTTTTATTTTTCTTAATATTTGTATTGTTTGGTATTTTTACAGTCATTGTGAAACTGAGGGGGTCATAAAATGGAGTAGAATGATGGTAATTTTATGAGGAAAAAATATTATCTCCGTTTCAAAATAAATGTTTCTTTCACTTTTTAGGTTCATTCATAAAGCGATATATCTAGATACAAAAATGACATTTATTTTGAAATTGAGGGAATAATAAAATAAGGGATTTCATCTCATTTCACCCAAATTGGAGGGAAGGAGGATAATAAAAAATGATGGGATTGGATGGAATCAATTCCATTTGCCTCTATTATTACATTCCACTCATTTTTTAATATCCAAATAATGAACCTTTAAAACATTTGATCCCATTCCGCTGTGCTCCATCCAGTTCCACCACTTTAGGGTTTGTTTGGATTTATGGAGGTGGATGGAATAGAGTGTAGTAGAGTTGAATTTAAATAGCTCCATTGTTTAGATATATTTAAATTTGATGGAGCGGAATGGAGATGGATAGAATTCATTCCATCCAACTTCAGTATCTCCTTCTATTTCTTGTCCCTCCAAATTTGATGGAAGTTGATGAAATGAGTTTTTTTTTAATAAAATTACTAATTACCCATATTACTAATATTACATGCATTCTAACTTAAAAGTATTATAGGAATAAAATATTTATGATCTCCAATCTATTTAATTGACATATCCAAAAAATGAAGCAGATAAATTATTCTACTTTACTCTACTCTATTCCAATCCATTATGTTCCACTCTGCTCTACTTCATGATACCCCATCAATTCAAACAAACCCTAAAGCAACATCAAAACAAATCAATTAGTATTAGTTTGGTTATGATTTACGAACTTTCAACGCCATCATCCAAATACTCACATTCGGACAACTATTTTTTAATTCATCTATAACTTTTATATTTTTGTAGTTAAATTTTTAACAGTAGATTCATATTTTGTCTTCTTTATTTACATTTAATTTGTTTAAAAAATTATATATTTACGCCATTATTAAGTACTGGATTATAGCCAAACTTTTTAGAAAAATTACAATTCTTAAATTCAGTTCAACCCGATAATACCTAATTTTGATTAAGGGTGTGTTTGTTTCAAATTTTGAAACAAATGATTATAAAATAAAAATTTTATCTATACCCAAAAAAATTAAAATTTAATTTTTTTTCAGAAGCTATTAATTTTATATAATTGAAAAAAATAAAATATATTATTTTTAGCTTTTTCAAAAAAGATAAGAATTATTTTTCTTCAAGATTCTAATTATTTTTTAAAAATATCCAAATATATCAAAATTGATTTCTTGGTTAAAAAAGTAATTGAGTCGGGGAAAGCTCATCCAAACGTACTCATTAGTTTCTACCAAAAAATAATTGAAAACTATATTTTTTTATATTTTATTTATTTATTAAAATTTATTCAAATATATAAAAATTAAATTTTTTGGTAAAAAAAAAAGTAGTGATTTTAAGCTAAGAAAAGCTCATTCAAATGCACTCTGAATCAGCTTGATTTGGGTTTGTTTAAAAAAATTAAAAACCAACTCAGATTAATCCAATTAAATGTAATCGTTTGATTTTATTTTTAGTCAAACCAAAACCAAATCCACCGTTTACCCCCTAATTAAGTGGAGTATAAAGACAATTTTTCAATTGAAATTAAAATTGTGGTTGCTACATTTGTTTTAGAGACGAGTCTCATAAATTTGTGTATATTAATATCCCATTGGAAGAAGAAAAAAATATTGACTATTTTTGTTTTTACATAACAATGAAAACGATAAGTTAGTTACTATTAATTGAGATTTTCAGTTGTGCGCGCTAAAAATTGGAGTTATGTTCCAGACACAAATTCAAAGCATTTTATGATGTAGAAGCTATTGAAGTTTAACGAGTCAATATTAAACTCTGTATCAATTGAATTTTAAACTTAAAGAGTAAGGTTTAAATTTATATTTTTGATGAAATATATTTATTAATGTTTTTCATTTAATTAGATTAAAAAATTAAATATGATAGAAGTTAAAATAAAGTAGTATTCTCTCTCTCTCTCTCTCTCACACACACACACACACACATCATTAGCAAATTAAATGGAAGCACTCGGTCATCTTTCATATATCTTTATGATTAAAATTCAATTATTAAATTTCTTTATTAATGAGTTATTTCTAATTACTTATGTAAGAGCTTAACGAACTCCCAATCTTATATCCTTAGTTAATACGAGCTTTAAATGTCAAACTGAATTCATTTAATACTCGATTTGGTCTATAATATAATTAGTTTTTAAATTCTTTATCTGGTTTAAAATATAAATTTTTTTCACATTTCAAGAAAATATTAATTATTTTATATCCATTTTATCCCTATATTTATAATGAATGGAAATGTATAGATGTGAGTGATAAATGATATTTTCATATTTTAATTTTATTTTTTAAAAGATCAATGAAATGTGATTATTATTTTAATTCCCATACACAATTTTAAATAACTTATATTATGAATCGGCGAGAGTAAATGAATTCATATGTTGAGCTTATTAAGATTATTTGTGACTTACAAGCAATTTCACAAGTCTCCTCATCAGCTCCTTAGTAGCTCTAAAATATAAAATTTTCTCTACATTTCGCTTCCTCTCCGTTTTATTTCTTCTCATTTTTTCCATCTAGAAAAAAGGCGAATGATTTTAGCATTGCATGTCCGCCTTTTTTTTTTTACCATTTCAAAGGTGATGACATTTTAACCTATGACTGATCATTGTATAAACTATATAAACTACCCAGATTTCTCAGCATTGTGTCTACCTTTAAGCACCAAGACAACAACAATAATTAATCTTCGGGAGTGGGTTGGTGTGATGGAGGGGAAACAATGGCCTTTGTTGAACTTGAGCAACCTCGGCAAGCTAAGACAATCTCACAATCATTAATCTGTACAATGACAAACACGTATTATATTTTTCAATAATCTTTGTAATCATAATGCTAGTATAACAATTGATAAAGTCACGAAATATTATAGTTTATTCATGCATATTCGTATTTCAGTGATTTAGTGACTTAGACAGCTTAATTATGTTTTCTCGACTCTAATATTGTGACACTAAGGGTGTAAAATATCTTGTGATTCCGAGAACCATATATATAGAGTACTTTTGGCCCCTGCAACATCAACATAATTTCCCACTTTTGACTCCTCCACCATTATTGCATTCTATATTATTCTCCATGTAGTCTGTATTAAAGAGATTAATCTTTGCTATAAATAGTATTTTAATTTGCATTAATCACAGAAAATAACATTGCAGTCATTTCATGAATAGAGGTTAGTATTCCATGACTTTATAGAAAGAGTACATTTGTATCAATATTAAATAAGAAATTAATATATTTGTATCAATTGAAGAAAGAGTACATTTGAATATTGCAATTCATCACTGAAGTTTAAATAGAATATGTTACTCACGCAAACCTATGTCTCAATTAATCCATACTCGTGTACGGTATGAATTCATATCACATTTCCCTTAAAAAAACAAAAAAGGTGCAAAGCTGAAGTACTAGAGCCTAAAGTTACCGTAGCACATCACAGGAAAAATAATGAGTGAAACAAAAACAAGTTACAATACACAAAGTTTAAATATACAAGGACACTCCATCAAAACAAAAATGAGCAATTAATTACTGCGACTAAAAACATTTAATTTCAAAATTTACCACCCTAAAGATCGCTTAATAAGCGGGGTTATTTTTATTTTTCTTCAAGAATTGAATCGGGTGTATCATAAATTTTGGGGTCGATACAATATAATAACACGTGCTGATCCAGATCGGGGCAATTTTTATACTCTCAATATATTTTTATCTACTCTTTAACCATGTAATTTATGACAAAGTATAAATGTTATTTTTGACAAAAATTAATTTTGAACGATATAATCCACAGCAGCTAAAAAAAAAAAGAAAATGCAAATTAGTATTTAATAGCAGCAAACAAAGCCACCACAATTCATTGCCCTTCGGTTCTTCCCTTTTTTTTTTTTTTTCAGTACACACTGAACTTAACGCACTATTAAGAAGGGAATCGAAATTAACTCTGGTGTATCTGGATTATTAATACATTGATATTTTGTTTTTGTCACGTTTTACATTGGTGCATGGAATATGGATTATTCTTATACATTGAACTTGATAAGTCAAGAAAGCTCTAAAATCGTACCTATTGAAAAGATGTTTATGTATGTACCAAAATTTCTGCAATATTCTAAATTAAAGCAACAACTTTTCGTTTCCTATTAAGCGATTAAAATTATCAGTACACTCTGCACACACTAGATCATGGACCTTCGAGTTAGTCCGTATCATATATCATGTTGAATTGCTGCCCTTCTCTTCTTAGAACAAGCATTCATGATGAACAATAATATATACTAGGTAACAATTCAAACAATAGAAAGTTTCCTGTACAAACATTTTCCGATTTTTGTCCCGTCCTTCATAGAATCTTCTCGTACATGGAAATGCAAAGCCTGCACAGTTAATTTACTATTGTGCATTTTTTACACGGGGAAACAGAAAAATCACAGGGCCTTATCTGAAATTTGGTTTGTGTTCCCCATAGAGTACATATGCACATATCTATGGGGAATAGACATATATCTCTACAGTCTCCATGGATATTAGCCCACACCGGCAGTCTTAATCAAAGCATGGGAAAAAAGCAATGTCAAAAGAAACAGGAGTGAACCGATTTATACATCCATCATGAAACAAGATAACAAGAATATCTTACATTATAGTAATGGACTTATGAATAATTATTGCAAATAATTGACACTTATCTTATTATGAATCTTATCAGCAATGTAACCCCCTATAGTCCCTTGATGTAATAGGAGGACATTCCACAAGGAAATTCACCCAAATTCCATCATTGTATATTGTTCTCAAAACGTGGGTTCAAGAAGGTTCAAATTGATGGCTATTGTTTTGGTGTATGCTAAGGGCAGATATACCCCAAAAATAAACAAGAGAATCCCATGGCTAATTAAGTAGCTACAATAAATAAATATGAATGATAGAATATGTGAAAAAAGTAAGGGGCCCTAGTGGAAGAAAAGGGGGAAAGAAAACGGCCCTAATTATGCATCTATATGTATAAATTAATTAATATACAAGTTGATGATAGAAAATACATATGCGCACTTAGTGTCAAGAAGCCAAGTCTTCCACACTGAAAAGGTACACTCACACCGGACCCATTATAAATACCATTTATCTGAGTGCTCTCCCAAAAGGAAAAATTAAATTATTTTTATGGACAGAAATTGGAATCTGATTGATGGTTTCTGCCTTTAATCATTCTCCTCTTATTATTCATCTTAAACAGAACCTATTAGATTAAGAAGGGAAAGGAAGGGACGGTAAACACACTCGCTTAGCATGTCGCATCCCTTGCCTTTTTAACTGAACATATATACATGAGTGATATGTTAACATAGAATGATATAATAAAATTAGTCATATCGAATTTCGGTGATACGAATGTTGAAAACAACAGTGCTATATAATCGATAGCATGTTCCCAGAGGGAATATAAGAATCACTTGTCTTTACGAAGAAATGGAACCATTAATTTCACATGATAGTTACTCCTTGAGGAAGCTCGCATCTTGAAGGAATTAATTATTATTATTAACAGTAAATATCTTTTAAAAAAATATTTTAGACAAGTTTAATCATTACATAAATTTTATTTTAGGCACTCACAAAAATAGATTTAATTTTAATGTACTAAATCTAATAATTTATATTCTCATGCATTAGATATAATAATTAACTTTGAATTTCATTTCTAACTAATTCATCCTGGTCAACGTTAGTTAGGTAACACATTATTTAAAAAGTTATGTAAATAAAAATATTTGATTGGATCACCATTAATGAATCAAGATTAAACCAAAAAAAAAATTAAACATATTTTATGAATATAATTTCTATGCATCCATAAAAAATTTATTATTAATAAATTCATTAAATCATATATTGTCACATCAATTACAATAACTGACTCTTTCATTTACTATTTAAAAATTTACACAAATAAAAGATTTTAATTGAGTGACAATATAAAACTTTCCTTATATAGAAATTAAATATATGTTTTATCCATAATTTAACATCCTAACTTTCGGGATTATTATTTCTTACTACGATTACAATAAAGTGTTCTATCAGCGTATTGAAGAAACCACTACTCCTCCATTAATTCGAAAGCATATAAGATTTTTTCTAATCTCTAACTCTCTTTGGTAAATCCCCACGTACCCTTTTCCTGTTCATCATCCTTTTGAATTTATTCTTGCCGCTTATACTTCGAGGAGTGTAAAGTTTTCACTGTGAGGCATAAACTTTGCGTACTCTTTTTTATCAGGAACATGACAACTGTTCAAGCAAACTTGCAGGGTATTGATTAAGAGATGTGTGTCATGGGAATGAGGAATTGAAAGTGTGGTTATTTTCTTATCTTTATTTTTTTTTTATTTTTTATGGATGGCTATCACATGCAGAGTAAAGAGAAGGAAGAGAATATAACTCACTTTTGATTTTATTGTAGAGGCTTCTTTTTACTCAATGCTTGACCATAACTAACACCAGAGCACATGGGGGGAGACAAAATCATGCCATTGTCCTAAAACGTACCTAGAACCAATAATAATAATAATAACAACAGCAATAACGCGTGTGAAAAAATTTTTAAAATGAAAAGAAACAAATTTCTCATCCATTCATATATTAAAAAGATGTTCAATTCCATTACTATTTATACACAATTGCATTCATGTTGTGAAAAATGACAAATCAGCCACAGGTGTCAGGATCCTGAAAGATATTTCTTCTCTCTCCCCACTTTAATAAGTAATAATGCTCTATCCTTTGTGCTCATGAGTTCGTCCTTTACATAGAAATCCTTTTAAAGGATAAGAACTAAGAAATAACTGAACTACTAGAAATGAAAATGCATGCAGATATAGATGCCATTAACCATAATGTTGTAGCCTAGTGTAGGTTCTGGTCTTCATAGGTAAGTCATATATGAAGGAAATCAAAGGAAATAAAATCTTAGCATACTTAGGTGCCTTTATAAGGTTTTCTTTTCACCCTATGAGAATATATATAATCAGCCGCAATCAGATTCGCAGAAAGATTTTGCCATACATATCACAGCAATGAAGATGCTTAGGCAAAACACTTTTTCCCTTGACAGACATTGGACATTAGGCTTGGTTCTTACATTATACTCTTGTTTAGACTCAAGTTTACACAAATCCTAAAGATTTCACATCAACTATATATGTCTCATAACAATCTTAAATGAGTGGTTCTAGTAGTATGCCTCTAAATTAGTTCGTTGACAAGGGAATATGTCAACCCCCAAAACTTCAAAAGCAAAGGGAACAAAATTGCCATAAATGTTTTTAGACTAAGAAAGGTAAACAAAGTAATGTCAAAGATCTATTCAGCTTGGTTTACATGATTGTCCTATTGTTTTGATTTGGGAGAACTTTGTCCGATTGTTGGAAATGGTGGAAGAGCCATCATGGTCACTCTGCAGTCCGCATTATTCAAATAACCAGTGCTTTCTATATTCCAATGCCCACAAGCCACAGCATAGTATGCATAGTGCATTCATCAAAACTACATCGTAAAAGTAAAAGGAAGGAAGGAAACATAAAATAGACATAGCAGATCTAGCAATGGATAGCTCAGTCTCAAGTGCATATCACCAAGCATTAAAAAGAGCCACTTTCTTCATCATGAATTATGGGCTTGTGCATAGGCATAAATTAATGCTACAAAATACTGCCATAAATTGTCACCATAGACCTAGCATTCTCTTTTTTGGGTTTCCAAATCAAATCAACATGCACAGAGACCTACACATATAATGGCCATATCTCTATTACATAAAATACAAAACAGAAATCCGTCCAAATATCACTAGAGAGTAGAAAGCCAAAACAATCATAATGCAGCCCTACTGTGCCCCCTTTCTTGTTAGTCTTGTGGCTTGATTTCTTGTTAATTTTCTTGGTTTCTTTATTATTATGTCTTGAATTTTGAACCTCTCCACCCCATGGCCTAGTCTAAAATATTGATGGGAACTCACAAGAGGAAGAAAATTTTGAAATTTATGATAACAGTAGAGATTGGTCATGCCTCTAACTACTGTTTGTTTGGTTTGCATGTAACATAGTTCCTTGGATCACCTAGCCACTGTTAACATAAATAGTATTATTTCTATAATTGAAGCATGGCTAGCAGGTCAATTTTAAAGTTTATGAGTGGCCTAACTTAATTTTAAATCAACTTCAGAAATAGTTAAGAACCCTTGCAGAGAAAGTACAGTTGATTAAGATAAGACAATGATGTCATTAAAGGTAAACTGAGAAACCACCAAAGCTATATATTGTGTTAAAAAAAATGAAAAATTGAAAATAAAAAATGAAAAAGAAAGCAAACAGTGATCTTAAGCAATGGCTCAGCATTTCTAAAGCTTTTGGGGTGAGCTTGGTCATGCTAGAATAATTTGAGATAAAAAGGTGGGATTCCACCATTCCAAGGGGAGGCCTAAATACGGGATTATGCCACACAGTGAACATCCTAGTCTGGGCTATATATTTATGTGTTGCTCCTCACTACGCATATGGAAGTCATCACAAGCTAAAAGGAACTTCTTAACTTCTCTCAATCTTTCTCAACCCCCTTCCAATCATCACCCCATACCATCAGCACCAAAACACTGCAAATCTCTCTCACTTTTTTAGCCATGCCACAAAACTGCATAGCACCAAAACCAGAATACAGCGGTAGTAGTCACTGTATGGAAGGGCCACCACCAGAGATGACTGATCAGCCCCATAACACAAGTGACAACCTTCCCTACCCCATAAGAACCAATGAACAACAATCCATACCAAAACTCACCATGTACCCCATAACTCTGAAGGTATATAGTAATAGCGAGTCCCCTTTCACGAAACAAAAGATTCAATACTTATATATATGCTATACTTATGTTGATTTTATGACAGCAACATACACATTCATGGCATATATTTTGTTACTGAACTTTTTTTTTGTCTCCTTATTTTGGTTTTGCAGTTTGAGGAGTTGGTGTATAAAGTAAAACTAGAGCAAAAAGGACTGTGCTGGGGCAGCAAATGGACCTGCAAAGAGAAGACCATATTGAATGGGATCACAGGTGTGGTGTGCCCAGGTGAGATACTGGCCATGCTGGGTCCATCAGGTAGTGGAAAGACCACACTCCTCACAGCTCTTGGAGGCCGCCTCAGTGGTAAACTATCTGGAAAGATCACATACAACAACCAGCCTTTCTCAGGAGCCATAAAAAGAAGGACAGGTTTTGTGGCTCAGGATGATGTGCTATACCCTCACCTCACTGTCACTGAGACACTAGTGTTCACTGCACTGCTGAGGCTCCCAAACAGCTTAACAAGGGATGAGAAAGTGCAGCATGTGGAGAGGGTCATCACTGAGCTAGGACTGAGCAGGTGCAGGAGCAGCATGATAGGAGGGCCACTTTTCAGAGGGATATCTGGTGGGGAGAAAAAGAGGGTGAGCATAGGCCAGGAAATGCTCATCAACCCAAGTCTACTGTTGCTTGATGAGCCCACATCAGGATTGGATTCAACTACAGCACAAAGGATCATCAACACCATCAAGCGCCTTGCTAGTGGAGGAAGAACTGTTGTCACCACCATTCACCAACCCTCTAGTCGCCTCTACTACATGTTTGACAAGGTGGTCTTGCTCTCTGAAGGGTCCCCCATCTACTATGGTCCTGCTTCCACTGCCTTGGATTACTTTTCTTCAGTTGGTTTCTCCACATGTGTGACTGTCAATCCAGCTGATCTCTTGCTTGATCTTGCCAATGGTAATTAGCCACTGATCATTTGTTTTAGTTCTTTTTTTCCTTTTTTCTTTTCTTTTTGAATTTTCAATTTGGTCTAATGATATGGTAGAACATATCAACCAATTTTCTATTTGTTTATGGTTTAAATGGCTCTATTTTTCTTGATTGTATAATTTTGTGGGATGGGGATATGGTCTGGTATGCTTGAAGCAGTGAACTGATAATTTAGAGAGAACCATATATGTATCTCTTTAATTGCATATATGATATATGCACAGTCAAAGTCTCAGAATACTATTTTTAATACTAATAATGTCATGACAATAATGGAAAAATTGCAGGGATTGCCCCGGATTCCAAGCATGCAACTGAACAAAGCGAGGGCCTAGAACAAGAGAGGAGGCAGGTGAGAGAAGCTCTCATATCTGCTTATGACAAGAACATAGCCACAAGGCTGAAAGCTGAGCTTTGCAGCTTGGAAGTGAACAACTACAATACCACTAAAGATGCTTGTGCAAGTAGGTTCTATCTTTAAGTGAAAAAAAACAATCACAGGCAAAAGCTAATCTTTTGGTTCTCTGAGGTCTTAATTTCTTCTGTTGATGAATTGATGCAGGGAATCAGATGAAACCGGAGCAATGGTGCACAAGTTGGTGGCATCAGTTCAAAGTACTATTGCAGAGGGGAGTGAGGGAGAGAAGGTTCGAAGCCTTCAATAGGCTGAGAATATTCCAGGTCATAAGTGTCGCTTTTCTTGGTGGACTCTTGTGGTGGCATACACCAGAATCACACATTGAAGACCGGGTAAGAATTTTGCTTCAAGGTTATCTTTTCCAGTTGATGATAACTGACAATAACACCAACTAACTCAAAAAGAAAAAGTTGTGGCAATATAATTAGGCCTTTAATGAGACTGATTGTTTCTTTTACTTTTCAAAATTTCCATGTCAACATCACACATCTAGAAATTCCTGTCCACTGTTTCCTACCCTCCAGGAAATCTAAACTAAGATTAACATTTCTTGACCACATTTGCTTTGTAATATAAAGCCCTTAAGAGGGACTAATATGTTGTTGTTGTTGTTGTTGTGTGTAATACAGGTAGCCTTGCTCTTTTTCTTCTCAGTTTTTTGGGGATTCTACCCCCTCTACAATGCAGTTTTCACATTCCCTCAAGAGAGGAGAATGCTGATAAAGGAAAGATCATCAGGAATGTACCGCCTTTCTTCCTACTTTCTAGCTAGAACAATAGGAGACTTGCCACTGGAGCTTGCACTTCCAACTGCATTTGTCTTCATAATCTATTGGATGGGAGGGCTTAAACCTGATCCTGTGACTTTCATCCTTTCCCTTCTTGTGGTTCTTTACAGTGTCCTTGTCTCTCAAAGTCTAGGCTTAGCATTTGGTGCTATCTTGATGGAGATCAAACAAGCCACTACACTTGCTTCTGTGACAACCCTTGTGTTTCTCATTGCTGGAGGATACTATGTTCAACAGATTCCCCCCTTTATAGTGTGGCTCAAGTACTTAAGCTATAGCTACTACTGTTACAAGCTGCTTCTTGGTGTCCAATACAGTGAAGATGATCACTATGAGTGCTCAAAGGGGGTGTTGTGTAGGGTTGCAGATTTTCCTCCAATCAAGTCAATGGGTTTGAAACATATGTGGGTTGATGTGTGCATTATGGCACTGATGTTGGTGGGGTATCGACTAATTGCATACTTAGCACTGCATAGAGTGGGGTAGATCAAAGTTCTGGCGGAGCTCCCAATACACAGCAAGAGAACTTGAAGAGTTTTTGTACTAATTCAACTGAGCAAAAATAATACTAGAATATATATTAGTCTTTTGATGTTACTCATGTAATGAAATATTTATCAAAACTCTCCCTGAAGGATTGGGACATACAAGACTTTTGTATGTTTTTCTCTTTTTTAGATAATACTAACTAAGTTCTACTTTAGAATAAATTTCATTTCTAGTGCCTGAACTCAAGGGATATGCCACTTGATAAGAAGCAAGGAAAATAACAGCACGTACTCTAATATGTGGAAAAGGTCAGATATAGCAACTAGACGGTAAGGCTCAGAAACCTTTATCAGAAAAACTCAATTGTGGACCATTTTTGAGGCCTTTGAAGCCATAACTTTATTGTTTCACGTCTCCCTGCATAATTTGGCGCTAGAGAGGACATCTATGAAAGTAATTTTCCAAAAGGCATTAGTGGCATAACAAGGAGATTTTTCTAATTGGGTGAAAACTACTACAAACTTTTGTTGAATTTTTGGCTCAAACTTATGGTTTTAAGAAAAGCTTAGAAGCATTACGATGCCCATTATTAGCATTGAGCCAACCAAGTATCATTCATCATCCAATAATGTTAAGATGATGGCAGTTGGAAGGATTCAAAACCAAATAAAACTGAAGATCAAGCTTAGTTAACGCACAAATGAAGAATTGGACTAAAATAATTGGTGATAGAAAGTGGGTGGATGGCAATGTGTTCTGAGTACCTTTAAGACCAATGAAATCAGGTTGATATTTCATGTAAAATAAGAAATGACAACTAAAAGATCCGTGTCACACCCTACTTCAGCATAGTGCATTATCCACTTTAAATCACTTTGAAGTTGGACATGGATATATTTCTACATAAACACAGTAACATTTCAAACAGGTAAACTAAAAGAGGATAAGAGTTATGATCTCTCAATCTGCTTGTCAATCAATTATGGGGCTACTTATGATTACATTCAAAGCAGGTTCATAGACAAGCCCCATGAAATAAGCTAAATTTTGAGGTGGAAAATAAAATATTTAATATGTGGTTAGCAAAGAGAAGCAGTAAAAATGATTACTTGAAAAAAATCGGTTAAGAGTGACTCCATCAAATGTAGAACATAATTATATCACCCTTGACATTGATGATTGTTCACTTATTGTTAGGTATGTGGTCACAAATAACAAAAAGTTAATGCACACAAAGAATTATTCCATTCATGATGAAAACTTAGTTAATCCAAGGTCAGGCTTTCCATGATGGTTTAATAACTCAACAAAGTTCAGTGAACTGAATCTTTTGAAGCATAAAAAATAATGTTATCACATTATTGCTTCCGTCCAGAGGCAAAAAAGATTCATAGTGATTGTCATCCACACAATATATATATATATATATGTGTGTGTGTGTGTGTGTGTGTGTGTGGGTTAGGATCAAATTACATAACTTTAAGCAACCGTTACATCATTGAATAACTTTTTATTGGCAGAAACTTGCAGTAGAAATAGTAAAACAACAATAAATCTGTTAAGTTTTGTGGTCCAATTTGGCCTCCACATAAGCATCACAGGCGAGAGTTTCACATCACACCTTAGCATTATGCAGCCAAGCGCTGATCATCACCACAGTTCAATGAACCCCCTAGATGTAGGCATTATGTGCAACCGTCGAGCACCTGTGCTGTGATTGAACAGCTGCAAGAGCCAAGAAGTTAAGTGAAATATGATGGAAATACTATTATAAGGTGCATTAAACTAATGTTCTAATTTGGCCTTATGTTTATCTTATTGTGCATAGGAACATGCCCTTCTGCAATATGTCTACACCAATAAATGACACTAAATTCATTAATTAAATGGAATGACATTTGCTTTTGGAACATTCCCTTATTTTGAATGTAATCCACTGGAGGCTTAAAGTTTCTTGTGCAAACCCATGTTACTTACAATATCCAAACAACATAAAGAATCTTATACTCGAAGGAAGATGAGGTCCTAGAAGCGCAGTACAATGTCCCAGACCACAGCATACAAACATTAACAAAAAGTCAAGGCTGTGAAATATGCTATATGTTTCCCAACATCATAGCTACAAAGAATAATCCAATAAACAAAAAATTGAGGAATCTAACTAGCTTATGGATGAATCATGAAGTCATGGTATGGTAATCTTAACAGATGATGTTTATTAGTATTCAGTTAATCATCCTACTAAACAAGAAATCGACATAGTCAAAAGAGATTCCAAATCTGGTTTATGAACTAGATACCTCTAGAGTTCAGCTATAATGTAAGGGAATTTAATTTAGTTCATAGGCTTTCCAAATTGATGAAAACAAACCAGTGGGAAAACATTGAACCCAAACATTTTACATGTGAGTGGGGCCTAAGAAGGGCTGCACTCTAAGATTGAGATTTGAGAAGGCTAAGTGGTCTGTATGGGGCCTTTGATGCTGTTCTGTAATAGGCCCTAATAGGCATGTGGATAGGCCTCGTAACTTGTCCGAGATAGTGATGCTATATTCGCAGTACATTTCACATGTTGAAGGTGCAGCCAATACCGAAAGTTCTAAGTCTCCTCAGACCAAAAAAGCAAAAGAACAAATGAAATTTCTCTCCATTGACAGAAATAAAAAATAAAAATTCCTTCCAAATAATTTAATATAAATTCAAGAAATTCATATTTTTGCAACATAAATGTTTTCCATAAGTGTCTCTTCATGATGTTCTAATATTTTTTTTTTTTTGTCTAGACCACTAATAATCATAGTACACTAGATTGCAACTAATCTGGTTTGACTCGAGTCAATCCACTATAGTTGTAAAGCTCTCCTAACCTTAGTTCTAGTTTTTTTTTTTTCTTTTTAACATATATATTTAGGATTTGAACTCAATTTTTTTTGTTAAATAGAACAAGCATGGAAACAATTCAACCAACCATGAATCAGTAGAGAGAAGCACATCTTGATGTTCAAATAACAATATTCTTTGCAAACAAAAATGTTTGTGTTGTGAGATATAGCATATGGTTTATCTCACACAATAACACTTTATAGATCTCGTAGTAGCTAATGCTTAATATTATATCAGTGGATCAGTGTGCTTGCCACGAGGATACAGTATAAAAAATTTAAGTATTTAAAACTTATATACATAGACATCAAAATCACAAAAAAATAGCAAGTGTGCGTTCACAATTTAGTTGTAGACTCTTATATGTCTCAATAAGTTATAAGAGGCTGTGAGTTCAACTCCGTCCCTTAATGTCTTAGCAGCAAAAGATGCAAGCAAATAAATTCATAAATAATATGGGAAAGACATGTAGGATTTTCTAATCTTAATGAATTCTTGCCACTATTTTCCTTTTATATAATAATAATAGATAAATAGATAGATGGATAGATTGATTGATTGATAGATATTGAAAATTGTTTTTTATTTCACATAAAAATTATTTAATTTAAAATCTCTCTTAAATTTTTTACTTTTACATCTAATCAAAATATTGTTTTCCATTATTTTCAAGTAATAGATAAAAGAGTCAATTGCCATGGTTAATATGATAATATATGATTAAGGTTTATTAGTTGATTGTGTACATTCTTTTTTTTTTTTTAAATTGCTACATTGCAAAAGTAATTGAATCACACTTACTATTTAAAATATCATTCAAAGAATATGATAAAAGTAAACTAAAAGAAGGAAACCAAAGAAGTCCCTATCAATTTAAAGAAGTCTCTATTCTTTGAATCACAGTTACTATTCTAAGAAGTCTCTATCAATTTAAAACATTGGATAAGTCCGATATTTCATATAGGGATTAGTTCAAACTTTTTATGATTATTTAGACACTAAATTATTCATTTTTTTAGGAAGTAATTAATTTACCCTATATTTTTAATTGATAAAAATTTCTTAAATATTTTTTTTAGAATGACCAATTTATGGCTTTTTTACCAAAATAAAAAAAAAAGATTAACTCTCAATCTCCCTCGGTTGATACATTATTTCCCGAAATACACCAAAATTTGAATTATTACATTTTGTTGTACAATGAAGCTTATTAAAACAATAAAACGGATCATAGTCAAACGAATTAGTGATGTTGTCAAACACAATTCGTTTAACAAAGAAACGAAAAACCAGAAGGTCACCCTACAAAAGCTGGTGAACGTAGTCTATCTCTACTGAGCGCAAATGAGAGGGTTGACTGGTCTAGCAATAAAACGACCCACAATTCACCGAATTATGAATGCTGCACTTGTTATGAGCCCAGCTTTGCAGGCGGTAATTCGACCAAGAAGCAGCCGAATTAGGCATTTCGATGCTGGCCCAAACGAAATGCAGAAGCGGCCAACACTCAAACGAATTATGGGAGGGACCACTATAAAAGCGAGGTCCTTTTCGTGGTAGACCTGCTGAATATTCATCCTCCCTGGTGTTCGAAATTTTTTATGGTTGGTGTGTATCGTGGGAAACAGCAATATCATAAACATGGAGCAAAATAATCTATATCACCGGGATCAGTGTGGGTATATTTCTACAACTCTGAATGACCAAGTAAGTTAGTTTAGCTAAAAATATTGTTTTATATTTTATACATGATAATATATTTATTTGAGTAGTGTATTTTTGTGTTTGGTTTGGGATTTTTTTTTTACTTGAATAGTGTAAGCACTAATTAGTTGAAATATTTATAATCTTTGTAGTTGTAGAAACTAATAACATAAAATAGTTTTAGAGGAAAATAGTTTTAGAGGTAAACTTTTAGTTTTTTTCTAGTTAAATTTAATTTAGTTTATAGTATAATGTGCATGGAAATGAAATTAGTTAATTGAGAAAAAATTAGAAGAAAACTAAGCTTTTGTCCTATTTGTAAATTTAATTTAATTTATATAATATGGATTGAAAAATTTAACTTAGCTAAAATAATTGTAGGAATAATCTAGTTTTTGTTTTGCTAGCCATGCTCTCTAGTATGAAACAATAAATCCATATTTTTCATGTACTGAAGCTTGCAACACTCTAATAAGAACAGTCGAGTCAGCTTCAACAATAGAAAAAATGCAAGAAGTGATGACATCAACATCTAAGTGGGGGTTGCACTGTGAAACTCCCCTAGCCAAACATATGTGCTCTTCGTTATACTTCCTAACCTCCCAAATTCCCTTCTTCATTCGATATGTCACACGGATGCTCCAATTACACCCACTACCATAATACTTGCATTTCCTTTATGTCTCGACCCGATTTGGGGCATGTGACCGGCACGTGAGGAATTTTATCTTCACGTAAGCCTCATGACCTGTATATTACTCTATATATGCATTTTAAGACAAGAAAATCCATTTAAACCAAAATCTCATCAATAATATCAAAAGTCTGAAGTTATAGCAGAATCCATACACAAGATACAAATATACATAGTAATTACTTTTATCCAGAAACAACCAGTTTCATTAGATACAAACCATAGTATAATCAAATATGTAAAATGCAACATGAGCTCTACATGAATCAGGACTCCTGCCTGCAACAACACTGGAACACTCTACAAAATAAAAAATGCTTCACTCAAGTGAAGCTCACAAACTAATCCTCTATGGCTGCTGGGAAGTAGGAGGCTAAGAAGAACCCACAGTAGCTGCTATATCTGAAAATAGGAGAGAATGAGAGGGGTGAGTTTTTATACAAAAACTCAGTGAGTGAATCCCCACCTGCAACCCCTTTCATGGGACACCAGAAGACCAGGCAAACATATCATAATGACAAGAATAGGATAAGGCTTTCAACATTTCATATATATATATATAATCAAATCATTTTTGGTCTTTATACACAACAACAATACTTAACTAGAGAAACAGAAATCTCTACTCTATGGTTCTTCAAGAACCGAAATGCTCTGCTCTATGATCCATCAAGGATCTAATACGGACACCTAAATAGGTTCCATTCTCTGCTCTATGAGATTGTCTTTTAGGACAACTTGGTACTAAGGTTAACGATCATTCAGTCGTTAACTCACTGTCTGTTTCTTTATAGCTACTGTTCAGTATCAACAGAAAATCAAATCCTCCCTCTATGATCCACAAGGGCTTCCACCCTAGGGTTCAAAACTTTCTCATATAACAGAATCCAGTATCTCAGAAATCATCATATCAATATAGTAATTTTATCATTCAAAAGTCAAAATCAAATATTCATATACTCATTTCAACAACAATAGTGTCCCATGGTTTGGTCAAAATCATGTTCATGCTTCCATCAACATTACATTCTCAAAACCATATAATTCAGCAGAAATACCAAATCTCTTTACAGTAATCATTAAAACCATACGCAAGGTTATATTTTCATGAAAATACTTCTAATGCTCAACATAGAGACTACATGTTTGAACCCACTCACCTGGAGTGGTAGAATAAACAGGAGAGACACCAATAGGACCCTGAAAGGTAGAAATAGTATCACTATCTGCCAGTAAAGCAATAAAACTCTAAATCAATCTCAGAAGAACCCTATTCCAACTCCTATCACTATGGAGAAGAACTATGACCATAGGACAAGAAGAAACCCAAGATTAACTCTAAGAACAAGAGAAGAATAGATGAAATAGGAAGGAAATCTAGTAAAATCATTTACCTTTGAGCCTTGGGAGTGAAAGATTGATGTTAGATTGAGTAAAATGGAGTGAGAAAAGGGTGAGGAGATGAGTTCTTCGTATTTTGGGGGGTGAGGGTTATGTTTTTTTGTGTGGGAATGTTCTGGATCCCGAACAGGGGTTTTTAACTCTCTGATGATCGCCTGGGCGGTTTCCAGTGAGGTTTCGCATCAACTTACTCACTGATGATAGCCTGGACGGTATGACCGCCTGGGCGGTCTCCAGGAAGGTTTTGGGTATCTTCAGGGCTCTGTTTACCGCCTGGGCGGTTATGTAACCGCTGGGGCGGTCTCTAGGGAGGTGTTCTGGTATGCATTGGACTGTACTGTCTTAATACTCACTTATTTATTAGTTCCTATTAACTTTTAAAAATAAATGTAAATAAGGATTACCCCCTATTTGGAATCAAATAAAATATCTAAAATATTAAAATCCAAAGGAATCAAAATCTAAATTTTGAGTTTTAGTTCAAATCTGAAAATTCTTACGATTTTTAAAAAATTCTTACGAACTATTTAAAACTTTCATAAAATTCATTAAAAATCCTCCTTCAACTCATTTTCCTCTTAGGAACTATTACCGAGACTTTTGATTCCAAAATTATGGTTCTATCATATAGCACTCAAATGACGTGTAGGGTTTCAGATTTAGTAAAAATTCAGGGCCCAAATTTATCTACAAACACGTGTGCTGCTCTAGACTTTTCTAGGTAACAGTATATCTAAGGTATTACACTTTAATATTTTGTTTGATTTGACTCATGGACCTTGTACTCAACTTCTCTTCGAAAACTATAGTTTTTAATTGCAAGTAGTACAGGCTCTTTATTGGGGAATAGTTGCCCTTTCTGCAAAGGTTGCTTGCTTGATAATCGGACAATATCCCCACTCGTGAACCTTGTATCCATTGTTACATATGTTGCTTCCATATTCAAACTTAAATAATGTCCAATCCATTGACTTTCCGATCGCACAATAGCTTATGTCAAAGGCTGAGTTTGGGTAGTAGGAATTATCTCTTTATCATCATCATGGGGCACTACCGAATTTCAAGTATAATAAAAAAAAACCATAACTTTCAATGTAAATAATCAATCATTTATATTGAATAAGAATTTAAATTATTTTTTTAACCACTAAAATATAACCACTAAAATAAATTATTTACACAATATATACTACTACTATGCAATCCAAACAATTTATTATTTAATATTTACCATGCCATCAAAAAATTTGCAACATATACTAAATTGATTAAGAAGTTAATCATAGAAGCGATTAATAAAATATTTCATTAAAAATTAATAAATAATTCAAATATTAGCCCAAATAAATACTTAGTCACCTAACTTACAACAAAATAAATAGTAAATAACACTAAATATAAAATGTTACCAAAAATTAATAAATAAGTCAAAAATTAGACAAAATAAATACTTAATCACCTAACTTACAACAAAATAAATAGCAAATAACACTAAACATAAAATGTTACCTTGATTCGGTTCCTTTTCATAACTCAGATTATTATAAGGCTCATATCCGACAATTGAATCTTCAAGTGGAACCTCTCTACCAACCTCCGTTGCCAGTTCTCTTAAGGTTGACCCGCTCATCACATTATTAACATTCACTTCTTCATGGTTTTCATTGACCACCGCACTTAGCATCGAAATAATCTGTAACGGTTGAGCTAAAGACAATTTATCAAATGCTTGAACAGAAGTGCCTTCATTAGAGGGTATTTGCAACTCTCCTAAAGCTATGAATACCTCCATAACATGTTGGTTATGACAATCAAACACCATCCTCAAGTCACGGTCACTTTAAATACTTCTACTCCCATATCTAACTACACCTTGACTAATCAACATAGGTAACTAATACACCATTTGAGTTATTTTCTTGTTTCTTGCACGTAACTCGTGAAGAATTTTAGCATAAAGTTTAGAAAACACCATAGATGAACGAACACTAATAAATGGTGGATTTTGATAGTAAAATCGGACTCCATCTTGTGAGTTTTGGATTATCTCACAATTATGATGAACAAGTATGAAAACCCTTCTTGTCATTTTTTTTCTCTGAAACTCACTCACTTTAAAAAAAAAATAATAATTCATACTCTACACCATCTCTGCTTTTCAACCACTGATTGTTTAAGCTTAGATTTATAGCCGGAGGGGAAGGCATAAGTCGGCTCACATGCAGGCGGTTAAGGGGCTGCAATTCGGCCCACATATAGTCGAATGTTTTTCACTAATTCGGCCCACTACTAGTTGATTTATGGCTCTAATTTGGCCCACTTCCAGTCGATTTACTGCTTTAATTTGACCCACACTAATGCAAAGTACACTCACAATCCGTATCACTGTATAATGAAATGCAATAATTCAAATTCTGGTACATTTTGAGAAATAATGTGTGGTAGATTGGGAATTAATCGTTTTTCTATTTTATTTATTTATTTTTGTAAGACGGCCCCAATTTATTAGGATGCAAAATGTGGGATTTGGGGCCGGTTTGGAGATTCTCGTCTAATTTTGAGTTAATTACTCATTTATTGACCCGTGACAATAGATGATTAATCAGAAACAACCAGAAAGAAAGCACAGTAAGAAGTAAGAAACGACGCCGCGTTTCCTCGAATCAACCCAACCCATTATCGTGCAGAGAGAGAGAGAGAGAGAGAGAAGATGGATGGGGAGGAAGGAGGAGGCATAAGGCTGAGCAAGAGGTTCAACGACAAGGGCGGCGGCGGGGAGGTCGACTACAAGACCAAATCTGGAACCGCGTGGAGCCACTCGTACCTCAACCAGAAGCCATGGCACCCTCTCTCTTACCCCAACCAGCGCCGCAAGTGGATCGCCGAGCAGACCCACGCCCATCGCCAGCGACGCGCCGACGAGGTCGCCCGCGAGTACGCCCATGAGCAAGAGTTCTTCCGCCAGACCGCCCTCATCTCCAAGAAGGAGAAGGAAAAGGTCCCTTTTTGAGCCCTACCCTTTTCTTATTTCGCCGTTTCCTCTAGTGGGTCGCAATTTTTATTCGAAATTTGTTAATGTTCGTTAATTGGGTGCGTCTGTGTTTGTGTTTTTGTGTGTGTGTAGGTGGAGTTGATGCAAGCTGTTAGCTTCATGTATGTTCGTCCTCCTGGTTACAACGCTGAGAGTGCCAAAGCTGCTGAAATGGCTGATGAGAAGAGAAAAGAGGACGACTTGAGCAAGGAGACTCAACAACCAAATGATGCTGGACCCTCCACTTCGATGTAATTCTATTGCTTTTTGCATTGTTCTTCTTGTTTGTTTCTGATAGTGAAAGGACTGTGAAATTTTTTTTTCTCAGTTCTTGGAGGATTGAATTTGTGATTAAATCGATCATTTGCTTGTTATGTAGGCCACCGAGTTCCTTGCCTGGCAAAGACCATTTGGGTGAAGAGAAGAAGAAACCGAGGCCAAAAGATGTTTTCGGGCGTCCTCTACCAACTGAAGAAGAATTTGAAATCCTTAAAAATGCACCAAGGTATGTCAGTTAGTGTTATTTTCTGTGTTGTTTTGTCATTTATGTAAGCCAGGTCGTTTATATTGTGTTATCTCAGGGAACTTTTGCCTTATGAGTTAACAGCCTGTATGTAATTCAATAACTATTACATCAAGGAAATAGGAGCTACGTGATGAGTGAATATAGGGGTTGAAATTGGTTGAAATCTGTGGTAACAAGTGCATCCTAGATTGGTACTGGTAAGTGGTAATTGATAGAAGTCTGCCTGATTGCCAAACCACAGGGTTTTAAGCTTTCATTATTTATTTTGGAACACCAAGCTTCCTGCTGTACCTTTTGACATGGTGCAGTATGTTTCATGTTTAACTTGCTGCTGTGAAGACACCATGGATTGCTATCAACATATTTAGTTGTACTTTTAGTAACTGAATGGTTTTTAGGCTGGAAACGGGAGTTCCTGGCAGGGTGAAACCTTTTGGAGTCGAAGTTCGCAATGTAAAATGTTTAAGATGTGGGAATTATGGTCACCAAAGTGGTGATCGTGAATGTCCCTTGAAGGATGCTATAATGCCTAGTGAAGAGAGCAGATTGAAAAGAGATGACCCGTTGAATGCTATCCTTGCCCACACGGACTCTACTGAGGTTGGTTACTTGCTTTCACTGAACTATTGTTGGGGAAATTTTGCAATTTAGGGTATGTTTGGTTGGGGAGTAAAAGTGGAGTTAAAATTTCCCTAAATGAGTTTCATGTGTCAAAATTACACATGATACTCATTTGGGTAATTTTTATCCCATTTTTACTCTCTAACCAAGCACACCCTTGACATTGTCAATTGTTACACTTATATATCAGTAGAGTGTGGTAAGTATTACTTGGTGTTTTTTTTTGTCATCACTCTTCGCCATTAAATAATTAATACTAAGTTCAACTCAATAACAACATGAATTCACTAAATTGTGATACGTTTATCATAGCCTCCTTATAAAAAGCATATAAGTTACATCATTTTGAGTTGGCTTACATCTGATCACAAACCGATGTTTGCATTTGCCGAGGATTATTTCAAACGAATGTCATTTCTGACTGTCTTCCTTTTATCTCTGTCCAATTTTCTAAGTAGTTTAAGATCTTTGGAGCACTTGCGACCAATTGTTAACTTTGAGATGATGGAAGCAAGCAATTAAGATTAGTATTATACTCTTCCTGGCTATATTCTTTTCATACTATGGAAGAGAGCTTTGTATCAATCACCATCTTGGTTCCATGCATTCCTACACTCTTTTCAATACAATTTTGCTCTGTCATTGTACAAGCCTGATCTCTGCTGAGAGTGCGTTTGGAATTTGGATTGGCTTATTTTACTTTAATAAAAAGCTGAAAGTGATAATGTTCAACAGAGAGATTTTGCATGGAAAGATTTATTTTATTTTAGTGTTTAAGGCCAAACATCCACTGCTTTTAGCTAAGAACTTGGAAAAGAAAAACTCCCCCTTTTAGATCAAGGGAAGAGACCTTGAAGTCGGGAGGAATTGTTAATTTAACCTATGTCAGGAAAGTTACTGCTTTCCTTCAGATTATCTAAAGTCTAAACAAAATTGTAGCTTGCCTCCCTCCAATTTCCTTTGTAGTGGCACGGTTTACTGTTGGGTGCTGCATTCTCATGTTCTTGTTATGCAAATTGTAGTTTAGATGCAATGATGAATATCACTCCTTCCTTCGAAAGATGATTAATGGATATCTATTTTATTGTGTTGTTTGGCAAATGATGCAGCCTCTAAAATGGGAGCTTAAGCAGAAGCCAGGAATCAGTCCTCCTCGTGGAGGGTTTAGACCAGATGATCCCAACCAGCAGATAGTTGCTGAGGAGGAGATATTTGATGAGTATGGAGGTATCTGCTTGCAGCTCTTATTTAATAAAGTAATTTGTAGAGATTGAAGTGTTGGATGTTTGTCCAAGTCAAACATAACCATTGTCCATTTTGCAGGTTTTCTCAGTATGGAGAATATGCCTGATTTGTTGACCAACTTTTCTAAGAAACCGAATAAGTCCAAAAAGAGCAAGCGCAAGAAGCAGCAACTAAATGCTGAAAGCGAGGCATCTTCTGATGATGGAGAGAAGAGCCCAAAGAAGAAAAAGGTAAAGGTAAACAAAAAGAAGCAAGATCATGCAAAGTCTAATTCATCAGACACTTCAGACTTTGAAAAGGATCAAGAAAAGAGTAGACACAAGAGTTCTTACTCATCAGATGATTCAGACAGTGGCAGGGTTGATCGAAGTAGAAAGACTAAACATGAGCATTCCTTTTCTCCCAAAGTTTCTGCTTGTCCTGGTCCTGATCCTGATGGGTATCATCGAAGTTATAAGAACAGAGACAAGCATTTTTATTTGTCTGAAGATTCCAACGGTGACAGGGATGTTCGAAGTAGAAAGAATATACGAAGGCATAAGAGGAAACATAGTAGAAAAAGACATTCCTATTCATCTGATGATTTGAAAAACAAGAAGCGTTCTTATTCATCTGAAGATTCGGACAGCGACAGGGACAATCGAAGTAGAAAGGATATACGTAAGCATAAGAGAGAACACAGTAGAACCAGACATTCTTATTCGTCCGAGGATTCTGAACCTGCTGGTCATCGCGGAAATCACAAGCGCAGAGATGAGTATTCTTACTCATCAGATGATTCTGATCATCAAAGGCAACCCAAGGCTAACAGGAGCAGCCATAAGCACTCACCAACAGCCCATTGGGATTCTCAAAGGAATAACCGAAATTATGATCTTGATTGCCACAATGGAGACCAGAAGAGCAGATCTAAGCATTCTTATTCATCTGAAGATCCTGATGTTGACAAGGGTGATAGAAGTAGAAGGATCAAACAAAAGCATCGCTATATACCTGAGGGTTCTGAACATCCTGGGCGTGATACGAGTAAACAGAACAGAAAAAATCATTGGTATTCATCTAGGGATTCTGGTGCTGATGGATATCATAGAAGCGAAAAAAGAAGGTATGAACATTCTCATTCATCTGAATCTGATAATTGTGATCATCATCAAAGACATTCGAGAAGGCGTGGTCACAAGCATTGATCAGCTCATCACATAAATTTCTATAGCTGGCAGTGTCTCACAATCATTCATCAGAAAGCCCTCCTAGGTAAGGAATGGCAAAATAGTGGAGGCCTTTATCTTTATTATATCATGAACGTGTTCATTAGTCTGATATATATTCTAGATGTTTGCTGTGTTATATAGGACGCAACGATTTGGTGAGCCGTGGGTTACTTGTGTTGTATCTTTCTCTAAAGTAGTTCGCGACTTCGTGTAACAAAGATTTGGCATCCCCCTTTTTGGTGCACCGATCCCATTATAAATAATCCTTTTTTCACACCTTTGGGTGCGAAGCCAATGCTTACTAGGTGTATTAAAGTTGCCTGTTCTTATAAGTGCTCTGTTACTGGCCTAAGCTCATGGCAGTGCATGTATATGTAGACACTGAATTCAAAGTTTATTCAATATTTATCACTTGAATCATACATAATGGATGAAAGGAAAATTTTTTATGGTTGTCCAATCATCACCCCTGAGAAAATTGATTCAATGAGATTCTTCACAAGCCACACGTACCTCCTAATTTTCTTTCGTGAATCTTGCCTCGGGTCTAATCAACTGTTGAATATATGCTAATACGAATATCATTTCAATTCGCTTGGTTGCTCAAAATAAAAATGTTATTTTGACTCATATTTTGTGAAACACTGTAAATACACTCATATATATCATTAGATTGAGTGTGAGATCCAATCTAAGTGGGGTTTACATCTAATTCAATGATAATTGTAAATGTATTGACACAGTTTCTCAAAAAATATAAGTTAAAATAACATTACTAAGTTGAAATAACAAAAATACCATTATCAAGAATGCAATAACAAAAATAAGTCTCTGGGGGCATTTTCAACAACAGCATACAAGATTGACGCGTGTAATGCAATTTGAAGATTCTACAATCTTCGTACAAAAGACTTCCGGCTGTTGATGAAATTATGATCGTGACTCACTACAATACGATTGAATTTAACGTAAGCAAAATTACAGCTTTTTAGTCAGGAAAATAAGTGATTGACATTATGAACTGCACAATAAAAAAGTGGTTAAAGCATGCCAAAAATAAACTCAATTTGACACACTACCACCATTTCCATGCTGTGAAACAAGTACATCTATGGACGAGGATCTCTTAAATTATTAAATTGTTAGACACTAAAAATAATATGGTTTCGAAACAACTTATCAAAATATATAATGTTATTCTGGCAATTTCGATTTTTTTTTAAATACATTACATCGTGAATAGTAATATACGTTTCTGACGCAATATACATTAACCGGCATAATCAATGTTTCTCAAGTAAAATAATATTGACAATAATCAATATTTCTAAAATCGAAGGCAAATACCAAGGAAGGAAAAAAGAGAGTAAGCTACACTGCAGCCACGAACAAAGCATCTGAAGTGAGAAACACAAATTTCATGTAACTTTAGAAAAAGAATCATTGTTTCCTGTTATTTTTATTAAACATGCATGCACATTCAGGTTTAACAACTATCCTTGAAAGGGAAGAAAAAAAAAAATTAGCATGGCAGAAACCGCGGACTGATATGAAGTGAGAACACATGGCTTGGAAGAGTTAATACTCACTTTAGTTCCTCACATTTCACGCATGAATCAATTTAGTCCCTGACTTTTAAAATGAATCAATTTGGTCCCTCACATTTGCAATTGTGAGTCACTTTAGTCCCTCTGTCATGTGGGATCACTTTTAAAAGATGTTGACGGAAGGACGAAAATGACTCACAATTGCAAATGTAAGGGATCAAATTGACTCATTTTAAAAGTCAGGGACTAAATTGACTCACACATAAAATGTGAGGGACTAAATTGATCATTAACTCGGCTTGGAAATATAAAGCGTAAACTTAACAGTGGGAAAAACAGAAAGTGAGACAGAATAACAGCACGTTGAAACCCAAATGTCCGACAATACAATATCCAAGTTGCTTTGGCGGTTGGTCACAAACCATGTACTAGAAGATAAAATGACCAAGAAAATAAAAAGACCTACTTCATGTACTAAATCAAGTTACCATCATCATCATCACCACCACCACGAATAGTCTACCAAAGGTGAATATCATCCTGATTTCACAAAATGGTTAGACAGCAATCTGGCAATCTCTGTGAACCCTACTTTATCTTTGCCTTCAAAAATAGTCTTCAACTTCTCATCACAGAAGATCTCCTTCTTATTTGCAGGATTCTGCAAAAGAATAGGGTCTGTCATGCCATTTTAGAAATCAGCCAAACAAAACGAAAGAAAAACATAGCAACAAAAATGGCAAACGAAAAGAGAAATGGGTTTCCAATCATAGATAAATTACTCTGCCTCCATAATTAAAATCATGAAAGCTTCCACACCATTTTCATCAAACTTAAGGAGAGACAGAAGGTGCAAAACACACACTGGATAAAATGCCAGATAAACAGGATGAGAAAAGCCGACAATTATTTTAAGCATGCTACTGGCAGGCCCTAATTGAACCAAACTAGAAAACATCTCAAAGCCAAGGATCAAACATAAAAATTCCAAAAATCTCCTTATATATTTAAAAAAACAGGCATACCCTATTTTCCTTCCGAGCTCAAACTATTAACACTTAACCATCATATTGCAAAAGACATCTCAGCTAAGAGTATTATCAATTTATGACTTGCAACAAACTAAAGGGGAAAATGCCAAAAGCACAAAAGCACAAACAAGTGCATTTGTTTCTTCAAAATAACCCATAACAGGGATAACTTTCATCACGGTAGCAGAACAATCATAGAACGCAAGGATCAAACGATCATCTTCATCTTAACAGACACAAACCGTCAAACCCTAACATGTTTGGACAGTAGCAAACCCTAGCATCAAACTACGACTTAATCAGCAACGGGAATAAAAGTGACTACTACAAAAAGCACAGTCCAATCAGTAAGCTGAGAAAACAGCAATTTCAAGAGATGAATCGAAGAGAGAAAAAAACAGCTAGAAAAAAAAAGCAGAGAGATCGGAAATATCGTCCGCATTAAGTTAAAAAAACGCAAATGAAAACAGAAAGACCTGAAGGTTCTGCATCTTGATGTACTCCCACACTCTCTTCACGGCGTGTGTTCGTGAGACCTCGGGGGCTCCGAGGAACTTTCCGAGCTCGGAAGACACCGGAACCACCTTCTGTATTCCGGCGTTGTTAGGCGTCCGGTTCGTCGCCGCCTTTTTGGCCGTCTTTGCAGTGGCGGCTCCGCCGGAAGCGGCTTTCTTCGCGGTGGCAGTAGCGGCTCCACCCTTCGCCGCCGCCATGAACGCTCTTCCGGCGAACCCACCGAAAACCCTAGCTGTTGCCATGATGATCACTCTGGGAAAAACGTGTTTGTGTTGGAACTTTTGAAAACCCTAGGGAGTAGCGGTACTACCCAACCTAACACAATATTTGTGTGTGGGTTTTGGGTTTTTGCCTTTCTTTCTCTCTTTCCCTCCCTTTCTCCCTCTTCGACCTTGATTTTGTTCACCCTACTTTTCGAGGTTTACCTGTGCCTGCAATTAGCGATTATGTGGCGCGTTTTCATTGGACATTGATGGTACGGGCTTTCGTAGACGTTGATGCGTTTGGGCTTTGTGTGGAACGGAACGCTTCTATTTTATTGGAATACACCATTTCCATTTTCCCCACTCTTCTGTTTCCCGCTTCTTTTTTTAGTGCATGTTTACAAAAAACTTTAATTTTACTAAACTTTATAAGATTAAAAAAGAAAGCTATTTAAAACAAAAATAAGAGTTTAATTTTTATGAACAGACTCTTATTTAATTATATTTTATCATATCAATAAAAGTGACTCAATTTTATATCTATTATTTAAAAATTCATATAAATATAATGATTTTATTAGATAACAATGTAAAATATCAATTGATATAAATTAAACTAAAAAAATAATTATTAGAAAACTAGTGAATTAACAAAAAATTAATTTTTTTTATTTTTAGCATAAACTTTAAAATAATATTTTGAAATAATTGTTGTTGTCGTAAATTTTTAGTTTGGTTAAGTCTTAATAAATAGACGAAACCAAGAACACAAAACTCACTTTGAACCTAAAAAGGCATATATGATTACATAAAAAAAGATAATATATCCTTTAATTATGGATTCTCTAAATGCTAAAAGAACAAGCTTTGCACAAAAGAATACTGTGAATACATCTACTGATGATCGACCTTCAATACAATATTCTATACCCAAGCATCACGCTAATTTTGGATGAAAAACCACACCTAACATAAACTAATTAAATTACCAAAGGGGAAAAATAAAAGGATAAAAAACTGGAAAATAAAGTTAAACAGGGGCTGTCATGATCCAAGGATGTCCTTTCTTCAGATTTCTTCCACCTTATATACTCAACCACCTTATAAACAGCATGGAATTGCCCCAGTTGCTAGTAGTGGCTCTACTCATAAGCACTGACATTTCAAACTGGAAACTTCCAACTAATAAAGTGGCTACAAAACTTCCATCCCGCTAATTTTAAGTGATAACAATGACTAAAATTAACAGAAAATAAAAATGTATTGTGACTTATGAGTTATGACAATTGTCCGTAGTTTTAAAATGAATTGGAAGGTTATTGGATAGAAGTTTTGATTGTAAAACTCATCCATATTTTTATTTTTATTTAAATGATTATGTATAGATGTTAACATGGATATGTTTACCGATTGAAGCAGAGTTTAAATAGAATTTAGAGGATCTAAAAGGAAGTTTATAAAGAGATTCCTCTTTACATAGCATAGATTTTCTAATTGGTCCTCACTGTTTTTATCTAATTTTATTTTATCTAAAACTTGAGTAACACTTTTCTATTACAAATAATGTCTAAGACACTCTTCAATTTCACCGCTCAATTTCTTTGGATTTACATCATTTTTTTTAAAATTTTATATGATAGATACAAGATACGTAAACCATATAATTTATGATATAATATAACCTATAACTTAACCTTTAGGTTAAAGATTATCATGTTTTAGATAATCGTACCTTTATACATTCTATTCTAATTTTGTTTAAACAAAAACCATATATATTTCTAACATTCATCTCCCCAGTCCCCAGTTCTAAAATACCTATTTATTGTAATATGTTTATTTCGGCACATCCACTAATTGAATGGTATTGAAGTATATCACGACATGACAACTTTTATTGATTATTTATTTATTATATTAGCACTCACTCAACGTACAATTAACACATTTATAATATTAGGCCTATTAATTTTATTTATTTATAATAGTACCCAAAATTTATTTAAGAAATATATTAATTGAAGCAAATTCCTAATTTATCCCGAACCTAATGCGAAATTTCTAATTTGCCCTAAGCTCATAATTATCCCACATTTTCAATTCACATGACCTGATCTAAATTTTATTATTTTTCACCAATCTTAATTTGCACAACCTACTAACCTAATTTGAGAATAAGATTCTCATCGTCTGAAATTCAAGCACTTGCCAGTTGCCACATATTAAGTATCAATATTTTATCTCAATTCAATAATAAAGTGACGCTGCGTCAATTGCAGCGAAATGCAAGCCGGATTTAAAATCTCAGCCCCTTTTTTTTTCTGTTCATTTAATTAAATATTGAAATCAGCTGATAATATCAGCATACACCTGCGATCTGAATTCAGAAACAGCAAACCCCAAGTTGTTTTCATCAAAATTTCATAGAGATTCAACTGCTTCCCTATTCTATTCCCTAGCTTCTCTTAACAGATCATTAGTCGGAGTTTCTTACACATGACAATGTATTTTAGTGAATAAAGAAGTTTACGGGTCCAAAGTCAGTACATGCCACAAACTTAAGGTTATACTTACAAATAACATATAAATCTCACAAATTGGGACGAAGACTATCAAATTTATTTTGGGTACAAACAACACTACTAAATTTAGTCCTGCCAATTGAATCAACCCTTGATGGTTGAGGAAGCAGAAAACTAGAACCTGACTAATGCAATTTCGATAAAATTGCCAAGTACATCCATGATATAGGGTGTGTGAAAGTAGAGAGCTTACCATTGTAGAAGAGACACGACAAGAGGCACACAAGGAATAGCATGAACGAATGCAAAAAAATAACATACCGTTGTTAATAGTTTATATCTTACTATCATATCAAATACTTGTAAAGGCTAAGATACCAGAATCTTCCACGCATGAATTGAGGCAATAAACCATCTCTTCATTGGGTTAAGCCTAATAAGCGTGCCAAAAGAGGAGCAGAGAGAGAGAGAGAGAGAGAGGAATAATATTATTCTGAAGGACAACAACACAACACCTATACTAGTGTTTCTATAGAGAAGAACAACCAACCTAATTTCAATACTCAAACTCTAGTTTTATCATTGGAATCCTCTCCTAATATTATCAGGCAAATTAAGAAAGCACACAGGAAGTTTCGAAAATCTAACTTGGGTCCTAGCAAACAGAAAAACCATATGCAAGTCCTACTTCTTTGACGATTTCCCTTTCTTTTGTGAGCCTTTCCCCTTTGTGCTGTCAGCGAAAGAATCCATGTTACTATCCTTGACATTAATTGCACCCGAGCTGAATTCTGGAGACAGGATTCTAGCAACCTCAGGAAAACCAATACTATTTTTGCCACGCAACAGTGTCTGCAAATTCTGCTCCCAAATCTTGTCCTTTTTAATACCAGGACTCTGCAGGGCAGCATATATCATTGTCAAGTGAGTGCAATAACAACAGTCGAGCATAAACGAATAAAATAGATTTAAATGATGGAAAGGAATGCAAGTCAAGTGATTAAAGATGACATGCCATCCTTAAACAGATTTTTCAACAAGAAATAGCCCAGTTATGCTTAACTACGTCCAAAATTTTGAAGAGGCTACCGAAACTGTTCCTTAATAACATAAATAACACCTACGGGTTACTTGTTCATTTATCTGAATACAATAGTTTCAAGAATACGCAAAAATTCAATCCACTATTAAGTCTTCCCTATAAAATAACAGCTTAAGAGTAGAGCCAACAGCTCAAAACCCATCAACAATCAAGCTTCAGCAGTTCCAAAATGTACCAGCAATCAGCGAAAAACCCACATAGAAACTGATAATAATCACAATACTAAAGCTTGGTTAACCAAGATAAGGATTGCTGAATGCAATTCTAGGGATGTAATACATAATGTTGATCGAGTTGAGAAGTCCAACATTACAATTTACAAAACAAATTACGATAGCCCATGTGCAATAAAAAACAGATTGGAAGAACAACAATGCTGCACAAATTGGAATATCCGTGAGTGAGAACATTCATCAAACAGTTGGTGGGTTGGTCCGCAATAACGAAACAGATATTGCAACAACGGAATAAGAAAAAGGAGAGAGGGGTGAGGATTAGAACCTTGAAATTGTAGAGCTTGATGAACTTAGAGATAATCAAGGCGATCTCGGAACGAGACTGGTGAGGGATGCCAAGGAACTTGCAGAGCTCGCTCGAAGATTTGCGGCTCTTGCCCATCCCGCCCATCTCCGCCACCGCTTTCAACACCGTCGACATGTTCCTCCGCCCTGCCGCTGCAGCCACGGCGGAGGCGGAGACACGGAATCCCGTGCGCATCTGATTCATTGTATGTTCTCGTTCGTTGATCTGATCGACTTTTGATGTGTGTTCAATATTGCACGGCTGCTGTACTGTCCTACGCTATACCACTTTCCCAACCCCCAAAATTTTAGAAATGATTTAGAATAAAAATAAGTAAAAATAATATTTGGTATGCATGAATCTCTAATATGCAGGAAACCAGAACCTATATAAATTGGAGAAATATGAATGAAAAAAAAAAAATCCGTGTGAAATTAGCCTACTTAACTTAAAGTGAATTTCGAAAAATAGCATTTTGGAATAAAAAATTATATGAACTTACATTTTGTTAGACGTTTGAATTGAAATTATGATATGATATTTTAATTTTAACAATTAAAATTGGCATAAAATATCAAATTTAATGTTTGGATGTGTTAAATAATATAAAAATAAATTGTAATTCTAAATTTCATTTTGTTACGAACTATGAAGCACGAACACACCATTTGAGTACCTTGTCTACGTGTCGGATCTTGTATGACACACAAATGACACGTCATTAATATATCAATGAAATAAACTTGTATATATTTAATTTAAAATATACATTTTTATTAACTTAATATAAAAAAATACTATATAAACAAGATTATAAAAAGAAAATAATTTATAATCTTTTGAGTTTATAAGAAAATAAAATATAAGTAAATTTATATAAATAATATTTTGAATAATGTATAATTTTTATTAAATTTTTATTTATATCTATACTATGTTTATGTCCTATAATTTTTTAATTTTAGTGTGCCCCTCATGTTTGTATTGTGTCGTATCTCGTCCATACTTCATAGGTAAGAATAATACTACTAGCCTAATATCAAATGAATTGGGTGATACCTCTTAAGACCAAAGTAAATCAAATGGAGTCCTAGACATGTATGAATCCACAGCTGGAGGCTAGCACAATTGGCAAAGGTATTGCCTCTTAGGTGCTGCACAGCATGCGAGGGTGCGTTCGACTCCCACATATAAGAGATTTGTGCAGACCACCTCAATGGAAAGTTATATTATTTCCCTCCAGCCATATTTATTAATCCGAACATACCGTAGGTGACAAACACAACATACTAATAGGAGTTTGTTCATCTAGATGATATTCCACTTATACATTGAGAAAACCTGAGTTCGATTTTTAGAAATTAATTTCATTTCATACTATCAGTAAACAACAATTAAATTCTATAATTAATATCTTTGCACACATTTTTCCTGGAGTTGAATTTATATATACTAATTGTGTAAAATCTAATTATATATTGGCATGTTAATAAGTGATAGTTGAGTCTCATATCCACTACTTAAAAAATTATTCAAATAAAATAAAGAAATGTTCAGTACATAATATTTTTTTGCAGCAACTTTATACCTCTAATGTATGAAGGCACATGAAGATAAAACAAATGTGGGGCTCATATGCCCTATACACTAGAAGTGTAAAGTTGTTATAAAAAAAATGAGTTAGTGTTCATTTTAGTCCCTCACTTTTTATTATTGAGTCATTTTAGTCCCTGACTTTTAAAATGAGTCAAATTAGTTCCTAACATTACAATATGTGAGTCATTTTAGTCCTTTAACCCAATTGTAGTTAATTTTCTATCAATTAAATGATAATTAATAACATTAAGTAATACCTTGACATACCATATGTCATCTAAAGTAGAATGTATTTTAAAATGACTTATTTTGATGTTTAAAATTATATAAAATAAGTCATTTAAATATTTATTATACATTTTAAATTAACTCATTTTGTACAATTTTAGATACCAAAATAAATTATTTTAAACTTCATTCTACTTTAGATGACACATAGTATGATAATATATAACTTAATGTTACATATCATCATCTAATTGATAAAATGTTAAATAAAAGTGGAATAAGGGACTAATTTGACTCACATTTTATAATGTTGGGGACTGATTTGACTCGTTTTAAAAGTCAAGGACTAAAATGACTCATGAGTGAAAAGTGAGGGACTAAAATGAGCATTAACTCTAAAAAAAATGTTATATACCTAACATTTCTCAAAATAAAAAAGTGCATCAAATTTTTTTTTATCAAATCAAAATCAAAATTATTTTCAAATACATATCTCTTTACCCTTTTTTTTTTCAGGGTCATACTCCTTGGTCTTTACTCTTTACACATTTTAGTAGTGGCTTGTGGCTTTCTATTGCTAACCCCGCAGGCTGCAGATATTTTGCCTCAGGTAAGGAAGATCCGAATGCGAGTATATGACAGAGAATCAGACAAGCCCCATATTCCCGTCAAACGATTCGGGTCGACCCGAAGCGCATCCAACCGTCCATTCTGCTGGGCAACTTTCTCCCATCATCATCATCAAATCCTTCACCTCTGCATCTACAACCGTTCCTTAACAGAGCCGACAACCGCCCCTCAAATTCCGGCCACCGGAGCCCCCTTCCTCCCGGCGACCCATCCCCGCCGATCCCTCTTCTCTCGTTGATTCTCCATTTCTGCAATCGCACCACTTTTTTTTTCTAGGTTTTCCGTGACGCTATGACCATTTCCGACGACGAAGACGAAAACTTAGCTCACTTTCTCGAGTCGGAAGTTCTCTCCGAAATCTCTGACCAGGTACTTACATTATTCATGAATCATTTCAGTATTTTTTTTTCGTAATTCATGATATGATGATGGTACACGATTAGGGTTTTGAATTGGGAGTTAGGGGAAAAAGAAGTTTTTTTTTTTTTTTATGGGTTGATATACTCGAAATTGAGGTGTTGTAGGTATGATTTGAGTGAATTTTTGTTGCAGGATGAGGAGAATTTGGAGGAGCCCAAAGCAAAGAGGACGAGGGTAGAGGACGGTGAGAGTGCTAAGGAGGGTTATAAACAAAGTTCTAGTTCATCGTTGGAGCCTAAGAATTACAGTGGCAAGAATGCCGTGGTGCCGAGGATCGAGACTGGTTCTTTCAGCAAAATCCCACCTGAGCTCTTCCATCATATCCTTAAATTCCTGTCCTCCGAGGTTACCTCTTTGCTTTGAATTCTAGTGGAAAATGGAAAATAAAATAAATAAAGAAAACCCTTTAATTGTGGATCTCTATGTAGATGGATTGTTTATCATCTGCCTTTGTGTTTGTGGTTGAATTGGCTGACTGTTGTTTTATTGATGGGTGCAGGACCTTGTTTCTTGTTCCTTGGTCTGTAGGTTTCTAAATTATGCAGCATCTGATGAAGCATTGTGGCGTCGATTGTAAGTACAAGTTTGCAGCTTTTCTATTGTTGTTGATAGTTGTTAGATATTTAGCATCTGATGACTTGAGCTGACTTATTTGGATTATATATTCTCTTAATTTGGGATATCACTCAGCTAGCTAGCATGTTGATATTATAGTTGATGCAGGAGTGTGATATGAGACAATGAGCTACCATTTCAAAGTGGATACTCTCAACTCCTATCAGCTTGGCTTTTAGGAGGGGGTTCTACTCTACTTCAACAGTTCATGTTGATTACGTTTCCTTGTTTCGTGTGATTTATAATATTAGATATTCATGAACCACATTTTTGCTTATTGCCATGGTAAAATTTGTTCAGGTACTGTATGCGATGGGGTCTTCTGCCCCCTACAAGGAAGTTAAGGGAATGCCCATGGAAAACGCTGTACATTCAGGTACTTTCACATTTTGTTTTTTCCCCTATTTTGTTTTTGGTAAATAGTCTTTCAGTTTTCTTATGATGAATGTATTCGTCAATTGGTGATTTGAGGTTGATCAATTTGATGTCATTAATTGAAATACATACTTAGGAGCCAGGATATTAACCAATGGATTTGGATCTTTTAAAGTGAGGAGTTTCACCTTTAGATTAATAGAGTAAAAAGGGCCCCACTTCTAATTTTACTTTCTAATTTTACTGATCCAATGGTAAAATCTTCTTACTTGACTCTCTAGGATCCAAACCCTGAACGAATAATCATACTTCTTCTTTGTTCTCTTGGAAGCTGAATTTGAATTATTCAGACATTGCTTTTTTTGTGTGGATCTTGTCATTCGTCTTATCATTATGCAGCGCGATGGAGAGGACATGGGTGAACTTGTTAGAAACTGCCAAAATGAATTTAAGGAGTATTACATTCAAATGCAAGCAGCTAAACGGAGTCAAGCACCTCATCCTTCACAGGTAATGGGAGTCCCTATTAGTCTGGAACTATCTACTGATATATTGAGATTCTCTCATTGATCTCTGAGAAAGAGAGAGATAAACAGTTGTAGTCCTTGTACACTTTACCTGCTCCCTAGTTGCCCAAGTTTTCACATGAAGGGGAAAGAGAAAGGGATAGAGCTGAAATATATATACTAATGCTTGATTATTTTTTTTCTTAGTGTACTCTTATGGGAATTTGGGGTTTCATAACATTATGCCAATGTTGTCCTGCAAAGTGATTATGTTCCTATCATAATCTTTTAATACTATCATTTTTTTTCATCTAAATACTTATTACCTCTATTCATAAAACATAGGCCTCTTAACATTCCCCCTAATCCTATTTTCTACATGTGAAGGTGAATGATGACAGGATAATTCTTGACAAAACATTAGCTGATCAAGTGTCATCATGGAAAAGCAGCAGGGGACTCAGTGATACAGTGGTGCCTGATCACGCTTGTTCTGGGGAAACATGCTCTTACTATCAAATTGGAGATGTATTTATTTGTGAGAAGACTGGGCAAGTTCATGGTAAGAAACACAATACATGGCAATGTTACCCTGTGTTTCTGCATGACATCTTTTTAAAACTACGTTTTAAATCCTTTGGTCTGGACTTGAACTTATTCTTTGTGTTTCTTTTCGTTTCTAGTTTGTGATGATACATGTAGAGAAGTTGTTATGGATCCCACCAATGAGCTTTTGGTCTGTACAATATCGGGGCACTGTTTTGATAGATTACTATCACCATCTGAGATGGAGCCTGATGCTGTAAGTCTCAATGTACTTGACAAGACATTAATTTGTTGTAACATCTATCGTAACACGGATATGTAGTTACTATGGCTGCTATAATCTTAACGAAGTTCAACCTATTTATCAAGGTTAACTACTCCTTAGATTTTGTTCCTAATTGTTTCTCATTCTTGTGAAATTTCAGGAGCAGCAGCAAGGTGGCGTGACTGATGAGGCAGAACCATTTATGGGATCTGGCCGTTTTGGTAAACTCATCTCTTTGGCTTCTTTCCTTTTTGTTACCTTTCTTACTTCAGTCAGATCAGATCTTGCGCATGCGTCTCATAATGATGCGTCTCTTTGATTTTAACAGCAAGAGCTTATTTGCTGGGATACAATTGTGCTGATGAAAAGGAGCTTGAAGCAACTTTAAGGTTTTGCTGATCCCCACTTTGATCTCGTTTGAGTGGATGATCCGATGGCACATGAAATACTACTAAACAATAAATATATTTCTTTCCTTTTTTTCAGTTTCTATTAGCATATGAATATTTGCTTAGTCTTTGATTATAAAACTGCGATTTGTTTTTGGTGTAATAGTCCTATGCTTTAATGTTTTTTTTTTTTTTCGGTGCGGTGCTTTAATGTATATTCTTGCTCATGATAACTCCATAAGACAACCAATTG
Organism: Dalbergia cultrata; assembly: GCA_031216105.1. Taxonomy (NCBI): domain Eukaryota; kingdom Viridiplantae; phylum Streptophyta; class Magnoliopsida; order Fabales; family Fabaceae; genus Dalbergia; species Dalbergia cultrata. The sequence continues at coordinate 3,962,956 of CM062344.1, read as the reverse complement.
CATTTGTTTCTTCTTAGGCTTTAGTTTATGTTTGGTTGGAAGGTAAAAATTGGGGTAAGTTTTTCTTGATTGAATTTTATGTATAAAATTATACATAAAACTTAACCATGGAAAATTCACCTTTATTTTTACTCATCAACCAAATATACCCCAAGTTTGTCCATTTCATCTTTGAAATATATAACACTTTCTAGTTTTATTTTTTTATTTTTTTTGTAAGTTGACCAATTTGTTTTGGACTAATTTTGATGTATAAAATACTTTTATATTATTAATTAATTATATATTTTTTATTTGTAAAATTTTCAACTTAATAAGTAATTGAGTTAAACAATTTTGTTGATGTGACAAGACATAGTTGAATGTAAAATTATTCTATGATGAAAATGCATATAAAATTATTCTATGATGAAAATGCATATAAATAATTTTCTTAACAAAAAAAAATAATTTTGGACTGAACCAATAATTTGTGTATTTTGAAATATCCTTTCTATTTTCTTTACCCTGTATATATATATATGAAACTGCACATGTATGCGGTTGCTCGTTTAAACAAGTTACTATACTATTCTCTCTTCTCATTAGCCATTTTAGAATCAGATTCGTCTCTCACGTCAAACAAATTAAAAGTTGAGAAAAAGTGCCTTTCGAAGAATTCCTTCCTTTTTTGAATCTCCTGAGGCAATTTCAATTAACTAACAATTGCTCTTATCTTGTAATTCAATGTGATATGATCTCTCCATCCATCTAAAAATAAACAAGAAGTTCACGTCAAAATAAATAAATAAAATGTTAATTTTATAAATTTAATTTTTATGCACTCACGGTTGCAAAGTTTTCATATTGTTGTCCACTCTCGTATTAACATATTAGCTTTGATGATACTAATAAAGCTTGGCATAGTTGGTAAGATGACTAGGTTTTTTAAGCATTTGTAAGGGGTTTGATTCTTGTCGTGTGTATAGAAAGGGGTTTTGTTGAGAGAGGTAAAATCTACCTCGGTGATCTCTACACCTCGGATAGATTAGTTTTCGACTGCCAGCCGTGTGATACCCTTGAGCAATCAAACAAAAAAATATTAGCTTTGATAGTTGATCTTTTTACTCATTAACTGCAAATGAAATATTTTAATTAGATAATAATATAAAAGTATTTTATATTCCTAATACATCAGTATTATTATGTTATTCAATTGTATAATGTCATTTTAGTAAACATCATGGATTTTTATATCTATTGCTCAAAACGTCAATATATATATATATATATATATATATATATATATAAAAGCTAATACATCAAAATCAAACTCAATAAAAAATTAAGGAATAAACATAAACATGGTTAGATTGGGTTATGTTTTAAAAAATTAATATTTTTTAAAAAATAAAAAATACTTTTAAATTTTGTTCATTTAAATTATTGTTGCAATTAGTTTTCTAGTCTAATTTTTTAGGCATTAATAGAAATACAAAAAATTCCATATTAGGTTTTTTGGATTTATGTTTATGCAAAGATATAACTATTTTTATTTTTAATTTAATGATGATGTAAAATTATATTTTTAGTGTATGAAAATTGTATTTGTGATTCTTATTTAATTAAAGAATACAAAATTTTTGTTGCCTTTTGTGTCTCTGACTCTTTATAAGAAATGTTTTCTCTTGAGTTCATGTTCACGTCCTCACCTGTTATGTCTCAGGTTCACGCATCCTTGAATAAGCTTTACATAGCCTTTGTGGTATCCTGAAAACCCCTGAATTTTAGAAAATCATCTTTTTGCTAAAGTCTACATTTTTCTGTGTAGATAGGTTCGCTAAAGTGAGTCAAGGGACAATAGGTTCGCTGCAGTGAGGATCCTTAACGCTAGCAGATATCCAACGATGCAATTTTATTAAACATCCCCTTTCTCTATAAATACACCTCATACTCGCTCTTTTAACCCCAAAATCGAGCCCTAACTATCTAAAGGTCTCTTCCACCCTTCTCACACAACTCCAAGGCTCCCTCTTCCATGTATAGATGTACGGCTCCTTCATGCATGAATTTGGTGTGATTTTCCTTACCCCAAGTCTACCCTACCATGATCTTGAGTGTCTTATGAGTTGTTTGTAATTCTATGATTGTTGTTGATGTCATTTCTAGCTTTCAAGGTCAAGTAGATAGTACCCATGCACTTCTGGCTCCAAATAATAAGTGGGTTTGAATTCATAACCTTATTTTTAGTCAATATGAGTATGTTCTAAGTATTATGATTGTCAAACATAAATTTAAAAGTGAAAACATGTGATAAACACGATTCTACAAACTATGCCAATTCTAGAAAAATTATGAATTTTTATTATAGCATAAAAAATATGTGTTTAGAAAACCATGAGATCATAATTGATCTATTACATGCCATGAAAATATCTTATATGCTCATGAAAATACTTATTGGAAAATTTTGATTCAACAAGTTTATAGAAATTGACAGACACAAATTATAGATGGATGGAATTATTATGATTCACAAATTTTCATGTTTATGAAATTATGTCAGCTTGAAATATGATTTTTAGAATTTTAATTTTATATTATTAAAAGTATTGAACTCAATAGGATTCAGAACATTGACCAGACACATACTTTGTCGGTTTCTGAAATTGCACGTCTGTAAGCTGGTAACCCATTGGGCATAATTTCAGAACCCTAGCTATATTGATAATTAGACTGTTAGAATCCCAATTATGTATTATTGAAATAATTGAACCAAGTATGATTTATAACAATTGTCAAGTGCATAATTTGTAAGCTTCTAAAATCACTATGTCGACAAATTGGTGATTGCTTTGACATAATTTCATAATCGTAGTTATGCTACAATTAGATTGTTATAATTATATAAATTCAGAGCTTTTAGAGTTTTCATATTTATTCAGTTTATTAGCAAATTAGTTTTATATGGTAACTATAGAGAAACATACGATGAGTTAGCGTTTATAAGATTGTTAGCCTCAGTATCATATTGTCCGCTACAGGACCTTTCAAAGTATCTAGAGAATGTAACCTAGTTAGATGTTCACCTTATGGGACGATGTTAGGTGCCTTTTTAGAGTTTAGAAATTAGAATAAATATTACTATTACCATGTACAGACTTATCATGTTCAGAGATTCATGTTCTTATAGTAATTACCACACCATGAATTTAGAAATGTTTTTCCTATGTAGTTGTCCATGTATATATTAAAGTGATTTTGCCTGATGCATTTATATTATATATATTTTGTTGGTTGTCTCATATGGGTGGTGGTTAAAAATCCACTCATTGAGTCTTATGACTTACTCTCTTTCTTTCTCTTTAGAGCTGCAGATTAGGTTATCATCCAGCCACCATTTCTGTAAATGCAACTGTTTTAATGGTGAACTTTACTTTATAGTGAGACTTAATTTAAGGTTATGCTAGATTAGAGTGCTCTAATAGTTGTGCTGATAGCATCCAAATCATGCATTATATTTAAAATTTTGTCCTTATTTTCAAGATCTGGGTATGAATTTGTAATGCAGACTATGATTAAATTTATTTAACAAGCCACTTATATACTCATGAATTAGTTTTCAAGTATTGAACCAATTTATGTTTTATGACTATGTCTAAGTGATGAATTAGTTTATGATAATGTGTTGCCGAGACATAAGTTGATAATGTATTGATTCAATGATTATGATTGTTGATATATTTTAGTTTTACAAATTTAATTATTATAACTTCATAGTAAATTTATGATGATTTAAATTAAATTATGTTGTAAGAATGAAAATCGTATTAATTCATTCATCCGATAAGTCATGTTACCCAAGAGATTTATGTGATGACCCAGCCCTTCACATGTTAGTCTTGTTTTCAAGTCGGGTCGTAACATCACCCAAATTGCTTAAAGGTAATTGGAAACACAAAATATGTTGTCATGCATCCTATAAAAAGAAATTAATATCTTGCTCTTCAATCCCCTAATTCTTTTAAAGACTAAGCAATCATGTTATTCTCTCTTTAGTACCTAAAAATGTTCACATTAATCTACTCCCTAAGAAATTTTTTTTTGAAAAAAAAATAGAAGTCACATGTATTTTCAGGAATTAAATTGATAATTTTTTCTATTTAAATTTAATATTGAATTTCAAGAGATGGCTGAATATATGCTGATCCTTGGAATTTCCACGTGTCACTCAGTCAGAGGGAGTGCCGCTAGATTGGACATGTCGTTGACGCGTAACACTAACGCGTTACGTATCTTTTTGTTTGGCGCTTAGCATCTCATCATTCATCTATCAATCTTTCTATTAATGGCAAGGTGGCAATGCCCCTCTCTCTATTTATAAATATCCACCATTCCCTCTCCTTCTTTATTTCATCTCCTAATATAATTTCTCAGTTTCTTCATCGCCTTCTGCACAATCCAAAATTCGGTGAGCTCTTTTAATCCTTCTTTTGCAACTTTCTTAGCATAACTGCAACAAATCCTGATTAATTTGCATATAAATAAATGCAAAAGAAAAATTGATGGGTCGCTGTTTATTTTCCTGTTCATGATTACTTAGATTAAGTGTCCTTTTGTTTTGTCTCTCAAATTACTTGTTTGTTAATAAATCCTGACATTAAGCAGTGTTAAGATTTTTTATTTGTTTCAACTCTCAATTGTTTTAGTCCAGAATGAAAAAAACAGAAGGTTTTTGCTTTTGCATGCAAACACTAATTAATCTTCACAACTTTCATCAAGTAATTAGCAACTTTAGGATGGGGAGTGCCCACGCTTTGCGTTTATAACAACAAATGTGAATTGATCTTTGAACCAATACTTTCTAATCATGATCATATATAGAGTTCTTGGCCTGAAAGATGGGAAAGGACAAGCATCATCACGATGAGAAAGGCATATTCTCACAACTTGCTCATGGGTTAGCTCCTCATCATGGATATGGTTACACACCTGGGGCCTACCCTCCACCACCAGGGGCATATCCTCCTCACCAAGGGTACCCTCCTGAACACGGGTACCCCCCTCAATACGGCTATCCCCCTGCTGGTTATTATCCGCCGGCTGGTTACCCATCACCCAATTATCCTGGTCCATCTGCTCCTTATGGTATGATTTTTTAATGGATTCTTATTTTTCATCATTAAGTCTTTAATGAACTCATCATTATTACAATGATTTGTTGATAGATAGCATATATATCCATTGTTGTATAAAATTTGTTGAGCTACTTTTAGGTTCGTGGTTGTTCATTTATCTTGATTCTTGATTGAGATACCGCTGTCTTTCAAAACAGTATATACACAGTCCCCATGTGTGATTTTAATTTATATTGCTAATTCGGACATACTGGCTTGTAAGTTAACTTTAATTTGACCTGTGGTGACTGGTAATTAAGTTGAGCAATGCTATTTATTAGTCAATAAAATATAGCCAGATCTTTGATAAAAATCACGATGGTTATTAGATAGAAAAGAATTAATTAAGCATTATGATGTATTTATTCATCTACTAAGAGTCAAATAATTATCTGCCATTTTTCAATTAAATATGTGATATTGTGTAATCATCATCATGACATTTTTTTCCCTGAATCCTTAACATTCTCAAAACACGAATGTACTCATTTATATTTATTTTAGCTGTATTTGAGTTTCTTATGTTTGTTATTGAATGTGTCCCTGAAAGAAGCTAAACTTGTTGGCTATATATACCTTGTCATATATCAGGGCATGGATACGGCGCCGCCGGCATTGGGGCAGGTGCATTACTTGCTGGTGGTGCCGTGGCTGCATATGGTGCTCACCATCTTTCCCATGGCCACCATGGTGGACACATGGGCGGCTACATGGGCCATGGGAAGTTCAAGCATGGAAAATTCGGCAAGCATGGCAAGTTTGGCAAGCATGGGATGTACAGGAAGTGGAAGTGATCCTGAGTGTATGCAATGCAACTGTGACCTAAAATGCTACTGCTTATTATTGCTTTTACAAATAAACGAGAACTTAATTGCATGATGGCAATTAATATTTTCTCCAACTATTGTATTTTTTCTTTTTTTTTGGGTTCACAATTTGGCTAAGGGGTAGATTTATGGTTCAGTTTGGATTCTAGATTGAGCTGGTAACAGATATTATGCACTAGCTTGGAGTTGCTGCAGCAGGAAGCATTGATGACAAGTTCATCATGCCTGGGTTTTTTACACGATTAAAATAAAAAAATTGCATATTACAGAATTCACCTAGCTTAGATTCGTTTACATAAATGTCCTGATTTGTATATAATAGAAGTCGACTAAAATCAACATCTATGGAAGAGGCTTTCCACGATTTGAAGTGCTTAGAACGGAAGTCGATTATAATTGTCTACTTCAAGAAGCAAAAGTCGACTATAATAGACTTCTACTGTATAACCAAAGTCGACTATAAATCTACTATAGTCGACTTCACTCATAACCTGCACAGTCTGACACCTTTAGAAAATTCTACTATAGTCGATTTCACTCACAAGCTCACACACACCTTTACAATAAAACCATACTAATTTAAAAGTATAAAAATACCATTCAAGAATAATGACCATTACTAATAATTCAACTAACTTATCATTTTTCAATTTAGTTTTAATTTATTATTCATTTCTTAATATTTTTACAAAATAAAATATAAATTTGACTTCTCCTAAAAATCCTACAAATTATCAAAGCAAATCATAAACCAAACATGAAACTAAAATAAGATTAAGATAATGTACAAAAATTACAATAAATAAATTACTACATTATGAAAGTAAAATAAAAATCCCCCACAATAGATAAACACAAAACTAAATTTAAACTTACTAAAATTCAACTTGTTAAACTAAATGTTCACTTACCTTTTACTAGAATTATTTATTTATAACAACAAATATTAATATATACAAAAAAGCCTAATAGGACAATGGGGGCAAATTATAATTTTTATAAAAAAAATGGGGTCAAGGTTATAAAAATAACACAACAAATATTATTATAAAAATAACATGATTTTTATCTTAGTATGAGGTCAAGGTTAATAGGACAATGGAGGCAAACTATATGCATATACACTACTAAAAAATTTCTAAATTCTCTATGGGGGCACATCCCCCCACTAGTATATGTATATAGTTTGCCCCAGTGTCCTATTAACCTTAACCTTATATTAAGATAAAAATCATGTTATTGTTATAATAATATTTGTTATGTTATTTTTATAACCTTGACCCCATTTTTTATAAAAATTATAGTTTGCCCCCATTGTCCTATTAGGCTTTTTGGTATATATTAATATTTGTTATAATAAATAAATAATTCTAGTAAAAGGTAAGTGAACATTTAGTTTAACAGGTTGAATTTCAGTAAGTTTAAATTTAGTTTTGTGTTTATCTATCCTGGGGGATTTTTAATTTACTTTCATAATGTAGTAATTTATTTATTGTAATTTTTGTAAATTATCTTAATCTTATTTTAGTTTCATGTTTGGTTTATGATTTGCTTTGATAATTTGTAGGATTTTTAGGGGAAGTCAAATTTATATTTTATTTTGTAAAAATATTAAGAAATGAATAACAAATTAAAACTAAATTGAAAAATGATAAGTTAGTTGAATTATCAGTAATGGTCACTATTCTTGAATGGCATTTTTATACTTTTAAAATAGTATGGTTTTATTGAAAATGTGTGTATGAGCTTGTGAGTGAAATCGACTATAGTAAAATTTTCTAAAGGTGTCAGACTGTACAGGTTGTGAGGGAAGTCGACTATAGTAGACTTCAGTTTAACATTGAAATCGACTATAGTAGATTCTGGAAATCTACTATAGTCGACTTCAGTGTTAAACTGAAGTCTACTATAGTCGACTTTGGTTATACAGTAGAAGTCTACTATAGTCGACTTCTGTAGTCTACTATAGTCGACTTTTGCTTCATGAAGTAGACAATTATAATCGACTTCTGTTCTAAACACTTCAAATCGTGGAAAGCTTCTTCCATAGAAGTTGATTTGAGTCGAGTTCTATTATATACAAATCAGGACATTTATGTAAACGAATCTAAGCCAAGTGAATTCTGTAATATGCAATTTTTTTTATTTTAATTGTGTAAAAAACCCTCATGCCCTATCTTGTTTTTTTTATAATGCCATTTTAGTTTTAGACTCGGTTGATTCATTTTATTGCTTTGAAAGTGGATCAATGAATGTCTTTATATTTAATAACTATAGACCATACTGTTCTTTTGTTCATATAGTAATGGGTGAAATAAAATTCCATTTACTCATCCTCCTTAATTTGGTAGACGTTACTTATATTAGTCCCAAACCTATGTGTGTGTATTTGCCGAAGGCATTTAATTTTGATGTTTTAATCTACAGAATGACACTTGCAAATTCTAATGAAATTCATAGGAACCTATAGAATTGTTCATTCTACCAGTCAAATGTGGGTATTTGCACGCTTTTCCTCCACATATTCTATTAACAGTGTTGGAGAGAATCAATATAATGAACTAATGATAGAGATGAACCACACTTTTAGAAGAGAAAATTAAAAATTAAAGTTTATACATGTAAAACATATATTTATCAAGAGAATTTCATGCCCTAGTCAAATTTTAGGGCCTGTTTGACATGTTTGATAGGACAAAAGTCAATAATATAAGACTTAATAGAATAAGACCTGATAAATTTTTAATACTATATAGTGTTTTGATGTAATACGGTATAAGATATCATATTTTATATTTTGTAATATCAACATTTATTTACAAATAATTCTAATACTATAAGTATATATTAATTAAAATATAATTTTCCAAATATTCTTCAACGTGACTTCGCTGGAATCAATCTTCCACACCTTTTCAATGGTTGCACTCACATCCATTGGTCGATCTTGCAGAAAATTTTTAGGATGGCCAAAAGTTGAACATATAAATTAGATTGATGATGATCATTAAATTAAAATTAATTATATATTATATATAAATCTTGAAATGTATCGAATGAGAGAAATACCTTTACATGATAGGTGAAAGGAGAAAATTATCTCCATTAGTTAAAACCTATAAGAATGGTTAAGTTTAAAATTTATTTAAAAGTCATACGATCACTATAGATTAAAGTCATATGGCTTTATATTTAAATTTTGACCATTTATATAAGATCTAATAAATAAAATCTATTCATGTCACCCTCACAATTAATCACTCATTTTAGTTAATATATTTCATGTAAACTTTAAAACAAACTACTAACAAATAAATAATTTTGAAGAGGAGAACTAAAAAATACCTTAATTATAATATTATTCTTTGTCCTTTTAATGACTTGCAATTATCAACAGTTGAATCAAAATTTATGCTTTCAGCAATATCTTTTGTATAGTGTACGTACGTATTGATATGAGGGTAGGAATAGATAAGATTTTTTCTTTTTTAAACAAAATATACATAATTTCATCATTAAGCTTTATATATTTATAATTACACATGAAAATTTTTCTTGAAAAACACTCTCTTATTTTTACTCTTTATCAAACATATCCTTCATGTAAATAATCAAAATATTTGCAAGAAATTTATGTCATTGTAAATTAAATTTTAAATTAGAAGAATTTTTAAGCTGATTACTGAAAGAATACATTAACACTTTATATGTTGATTTTTTCAAAAAATTTGTTTGTGTTTGTTTTTGGTTGGGGTTCCTCCGTCATGGGAGGGTACAGTCAAAGCACCAAATTAAGGATAATGTGTGCTAAGAAATTTTTTGTTTAATGTTTTTCCTAACACTTAGGTATCTTTCCCAACTACATATTCCTGAGAATAATTAAATATACCCCAAAACAAATGCTTCGTTAGTGTTTGTTTGGTTTGCCAATTGATAAGCCCATAAATACTTTTAGCGAGAATGAGAAGTTTCAAATATATATGAATACTCATGGCAAGATAAAAATTACTTTTAAGGTGGTGGAAAATAATTTTGGTATAAAGAGATCTAGTTTACTTTTCATTTTCATTCTAATAAAATGAAATTCACTTTTATACATCTACCCTCATTAACCAAATTTTTATTATCTTTCAACTATCTTTCTTTTACTTTTTGATAATTATGTTTCTAATACTGATTTTGTTTTATTCCTTCCAAACAAAAATCATTTTTGTGGACATACTTTTGAAATATCAAAAACCAAACACAAGTCAATTATTTTCCACTTAATTTTTTCATAAGTAATTATTTTTAACTTAATTATTTCAAAAGTATTTCTACTGAAAGACAAATCAAACAACACCTTATTTAATTTGGCACCAATAAAATGAAGAGGTTTGAAAAATGAAAGATGAAGCGGTTACTTATCATTTGATCAATAATTTCTATTATAAATGTATTGTAGAAATTTCAATTTATTTAAGTCGTGTTATTTAAATACTTAAAAAGTGGATATCTATTCCAATCTAGAACCATTAGATGTTATTTGAATAAATAGGATTCACTGATTTCATAATTGTTTGTTTATAGGGTTAATCATAAAGAAGATTTCAATTTACATGTGAAACTAATTCTACTTTGTAGGTATTTTTACAATTACATTCCATCATATTTAATCATCCTTATTCAGAATTTGTACTATATGTATCTTAACACACACACATACACATACACACAAAAACTCAAATAATTAAACTAATTAAATCATATTTCTACATAAAAAACTTTTAAAAAAAACTTCAAAATTGGAGTAGTTCTTATTATTTTATAACATTTATAACGAGTTTGATCCATAGTGCAAATGACGAAATGTGTTGTTTCAAAGGGTTATGGCCAAATTCAGAAAAATCAGAATCCATAAGTTCGACAAAAAGAAGGAATAATAGTCATATTTTGTTTTAACAAATCTCTTCACTCTTTTTTTGATAATCATTTCTATCATAGCATAATACGTAGCAAATGATTACTATTCTTCGAACTTTTTTAATTGTGTAAAATCAGCCATTAGGTCACAAGCATTTCTATAATTATTATTTTTTTTCTTTTGAATTCTCGTAAAATAATGGACACAGAACATGCCGTGGAATTTATTTCTTTAAAAATTATAGAGTAAACCACCAAATCGGTCCATGATGAGTAGACAAAGTCATTCTTGAGCACGCCAAAAAGAAAAGTGATTCTTGAGAGTTATGTGTGCATAATCCGTGCAAATTGAAGACAAGGGTTAAAACAAAAACAATCCTTTCTATAAACATATTAATATGTAAAAAATAGAAAAACGCTTTTTACAAGACAAATACGTTTCAAAGATTAATTTAACCTACTTTTTTAAAATGTTAGGATTACCAGGGGATTTTCATTTCTTAGTAACTAATTTATCTAATAATGATGTATTAATTAAGGACCAATTTCGATTTTACTCTAAGTTCAAAAGAAAGAAAAAAAAAAAAAGCTAAGTCCCTGTGGGGAAATAAAGAGTATAAAAACACTCTTAACTTTTACCCTTTGCAAATCACCACCAAGAACTTTAAAACTTTTTTAATTAGTCTCTAAACTTTGATTAATATTTCAAAGGACATTTTTGCCTTAAATTTATTCATACAATAATGGTATAATAACACATAAAAATGTATTAACCGTTTGTTTTGCATTAAATTTACACCATTGAACAAACTTAGTGCGCGTTTAGATGGAGCAATTATAGATGAGGATATAATTTTTGGAAGAATTTAAAATTCATCATAATAAAATATTCTATTTAAATATTCACTTAGAAGAAACTGTAGAATTCAATAGATTTTAAAGAGAGATTTTATCTACCTAAAATAGATTATTTTGATTTCCACCTATAGAAAGGAAATTTTGGTAATTCCTACACGCACAAATATATGTTTTTCTCATTTTACTAAGTTCCAATTTTATTATATTCTATTATAATTTCTTTATATTTATGAGATTTTTATTTAATGTTATTTTTAATTCATTTTATTCTATTACATGATGTTATATTTGTGTATCATTCCATTTTATTTATATAACAATTAAATTTTATAATTCAAATTTAAAATATTTTGTGAATGAAATTTAAGATAATTTATGAAATATAAACTCATTATAACTTATTTTAGATCAGTTGAAATTTTATTATTAATAAAAAATTTATTTAAAAAATATATTATATTTTTCAAATAAAATATGTTAAAATCAAGGAAATGTAATTTTCTCAACCAAATAAAGTATTTTACAAATGAAGGAAATGTAATTATCTATCCAAATAAAAAATTTAAAAATTGAAGGAAATTTAATTAAGTATTCTAATTTCCTAACATTTTAAATTCCCTTACATTTTGGAATTACTTCATCCAAATCCACACTTAGACTTTCACTATAACTAGGAGTAATTGTAACAAATTCTTTTATATAAAGATCTATTAAGTTAAAAGTTAAAATGTTTAAGGACTAATTAAGAAGACTTTAAAGTTCATGATGGTGCTTTGCCAAAAGTTATAAGTTTGAAGGCTTTGGATACTCTTTTCCCTATGTTATTTAAGCCCTTATGCTAATGTAATTTTGAAAATTAATTTATAGATAAATTATTTTATATTTGAATACATAGTAATGAAAGTATTTATTTTGAGTATTTTAAAAAATATTTTTGAGAAAAAACAAATTGCATAGTCAAACAAGATAAAAAATTAAAAATATAAATTTTGATTTCTAAAAAATTGAGAACATCTTAAACACTACTATCCAAATAAGTCCTAATAAAATTTTCAAATTGATGTGAATGAAACATCTTTCTAATTCAGAATCTCACTCATATGTATCAAATATAATTCCTGGGTATTTTGTAAATTACGATATGGATTCGTTTAGATGATGGAATTGAAATTATAACATAGAATTCTAATTTCAATTCCAATTCTTTTAGAATTAGAATTGACTTAGAATTTTTAGATTTTGTATTTGAGTTTACTACAGAACTGTAACATAAATATTTAGACTTCAAAGGGAAAAGAGTTATTTAACAAGTTTTGAAATTAACAATTTTTGTAATATATGTTAGGAATTAGGAACAACCAATTTTAGTTGCACTCATATATATATATATATATATATTGGTATTAAAAAATTCATATATTAACGCACTGAAAAAAGAAGCAGACAAAAGAAAGCCCATCCTTCCATCCATGTGAAGTTGGATTGATTGGAATCCGAATTGAAAACCGACCCACAAAACCCGATTCCAATTGTGAGTGGAAGGAAGCAAGTAACCCTACCCTCCTAGCCTTCCCTTCGCTAGATGCTTTGTGCTTTTTCTGAAGCTGAACGTTCCCACCACGCGTCCCTCTCCGATCGGCACCCTCCCACCGATCACTCTTCCCTTTCATTCAATCAACCGTTTTCTTCCTTCCTTCCTTCCTTCAATCGCCGCCATAGCCTTTCCCCGTCTCTGCAACTCCAAACAAAGATTAAAAAGAAGAAAAAGAAAGAGGGATTAAATTCTTTTCTGTTGAGGCGGCGATATGGCGGATCGATTGACGCGTATTGCGATTGTAAGCAACGACAGATGCAAGCCCAAAAAGTGCCGCCAGGAGTGCAAGAAGAGTTGCCCTGTCGTCAGAACTGGTAATTATTTTTAAGATCTCATTCTTCTTCTTCCCACTTTCGTTTTGGCCCTTAATTCTCTCATATACTACAGTTTTCCGAATTTCCGAACTTTAGCGCAACTTTGGATCTGGGTATTTCTTTTTTTTTTTATTATTATTTTGGGAATTGGATGCTGTCATGATTTATTGTAACTGAAGAATTATGAGTGTGTGTGTGAGAGAGAGTACAGGCAGATTGTTTATTGAGGTTCAAATTTCCAAACTTTAGCCCAACCATAGATATGGGTTTTTCTTATTTTCTCTCTTCTTTTTATTTTGGCGATGTTATCATAATATGTTTCTTAGTTATCATAATATGTTTCTTAGTTCTCGTGGCTTTTGTGGTGCCTGAAGAATTATGTGTGTGAATATCGGTAGATTGTGTATTGAGGTTCAAATTTCCGCACCTTATCTCAACCAAATATATATATATATATATATATGGGAAATTGATGTCATCATAGTTTTTTTTTTTTGGTTAAATTCTTTTTGGGTTTATAGTGACTGAAGAATCATGTGTGTGAGTGCAGGTAGATTGTGTATTGAGGTTACTCCTGCTTCGAAGATTGCTTTCATATCTGAGGAGTTGTGCATTGGATGTGGTATTTGTGTTAAGGTATTGAAGATGGCGTTGTTGTTGTTAAGTTGTCTTTGGTTCTAGTTTTGATGGATTTGTGTGATGAGATGGTTTTGGTATCTGGTGGTGTAGAAATGCCCTTTTGAAGCCATCCAGATTATCAACCTGCCTAAGGACTTGGACAAGGACACCACTCACAGATATGGTCCTAACACCTTTAAGCTGCATAGGTGTGTCATTTAGCTGCACATATCTGATAATTGGTGGCCATATGTTTTCTTTAGCTTGTGACTAATGGAATTATCCTAATTGTAGGTTGCCTGTGCCGAGGCCAGGGCAAGTGCTTGGGTTGGTAGGGACTAATGGAATTGGGAAGTCCACTGCACTTAAAGTATTGGCCGGAAAGTTGAAGCCTAACCTGGGTCGTTTCACAGTAATAACTAGAACTAGCCTTTCGATTTTACTGCGGGCTTGTTTGAGGTTTTATAATCATTCATGTGATTTTCCTTTTGCTTCTGCAGAATCCCCCTGACTGGCAGGAGATTTTAACTTATTTTCGAGGATCTGAATTGCAGAATTATTTTACTCGTATTCTGGAGGACGATTTGAAGGTGATGTCAATGTCCATGTGTTGTTTTACTGATTTTGCATTTATGACAATCTAAAAGCTGAGCAGATATTACATGCTCTTTTATAGCTGTGTGGTTTTCCCTTTTTTTCATTCTAAGTTTCTTACTGGATCAATGGTCAAGGATGTGATGGTAGAGCAATAGTGTCCATGAACCTAGTTTGTTAAAATTGCTCCAAATGAGAAGGGATGCAATAATTTGCATGTTGAGTCAGGAAAGTTTGCTACTTATTATTTTGTTGTTCCCTGCAGTCAATTAATCATATCATATTGCCATTAACTTAGCTGAAAATGCGTTAAGCCAGTTTGGTGTAGTTGGTGCCCAAAGTTAGTTTGTGTTAAATAATAATTCACAAAATTATTTGCAAGAGACCACGTCAATCTTTGGTACTTTCAAAACCTTGTTTTGATAAATAAACCATGTTAACATATCTTGAAATTTTATGTGGAGGTTGAGGACATATGCATGTTAATTTTACTGCTAACCATACCATCAAACAATAATTATGGTTATACAAAATCGGAAAACCTTTTGATATATTCATGTAAGTGTTTGAAGGCATTGTAAATTTCAGCTCTCATCATGCACCTAAAATCAAATGTTTTGCATTGGAAAAAATAACAATCGCTGTCCTTTCATTCAGTAAATTCTTTTTTAAACTTGATAATGTAACTTTGTTGTGTTTACATTTTTTCTGGGTATTCATTCTTTAACTCTAAGCTGTTGCTTGAAACCTGTATTGAAAAGATATCGTACTGCTTTTTTCTAATAAAAGAGGCTATTTGTTTCCTAGTGCTAGTAAATGTGTTTATTTCAATATGTTTGTGTATGACGTAGGCTATCATCAAGCCTCAGTATGTTGACCACATTCCAAAGGCAGTGCAAGGAAATGTGGGGGAGGTGCTTGATCAGAAAGATGAGAGAGACAAGAAGGCAGAGCTTTGTGTTGATCTTGAGCTTAACCAGGTTATAGATCGTAATGTTGGTGATCTTTCTGGTGGAGAGCTCCAAAGGTTTGCCATTGCGGTTGTTGCCACCCAGAATGCTGAGATATACATGTTTGATGAACCTTCTAGTTATCTTGATGTGAAACAGAGGCTGAAAGCTGCTCAAGTTATCCGATCATTGCTCAGGCCTAATAGGTTTGTGTCCCTTCCTCTCAGTAGTATCTTACTGAAATCTTGTATCATAATGTGTGCCTTTGCTGATATGTATTGAGTTTATTTGCATTTCCTTTTTTCCCCAGCTATGTAATTGTCGTAGAGCATGATCTTAGTGTCTTGGACTACTTATCCGACTTCATTTGCTGTTTGTACGGGAAACCTGGTGCATATGGAGTTGTAACACTTCCTTTCTCAGTCAGAGAAGGAATTAATATCTTCTTGGCTGGCTTTGTTCCAACAGAAAATCTTAGGTTCCGGGATGACTCTCTTACCTTCAAAGTAAAGATCCTCAAACATTATAAATCAATGCGTAATTTTTTTGTTACTTTGAATTTCAGTTCTGACTTTTCAATGCTAAAACATCACACCTTACTGTTGTTCCACTAGGTTGCTGAGACTCCACAAGAAACTGCTGAGGAGGCTCAGACATATGCACGCTACAAATATCCAACCATGACCAAAATTCAAGGCAATTTCAAGCTTCGTGTTGTTGAAGGAGAGTTCACTGATTCTCAGATTGTTGTGATGCTGGGTGAGAACGGGACTGGAAAGACAACATTTATTCGTATGCTGGTATTCTTTTGTTTTTTCATATTTGGTCTTTTACGGGCCCAAATAATTCTTCGGCATATATATTTATCTTACTCCTCTGTATCATTCAGGCTGGTTTGTTGAAACCGGACAGCATAGAAGGTGGATCTGAGGCCGAGATGCCTGAGTTTAATGTTTCGTACAAACCTCAGAAAATTAGCCCAAGGTTCCAGTCAACTGTTAGACACTTGCTGCATCAAAAAATACGTGATGCGTATACTCACCCCCAGTTTGTATCAGATGTTATGAAGCCACTTCTTATTGAACAATTAATGGACCAAGAAGTCGTGAATCTTTCTGGTGGAGAGTTGCAAAGAGTTGCATTATGTCTGTGTCTTGGAAAGGTATTTTGAACTTCATCCTTGAGAACTTCTGGAGACTGGATATACTCCTTGATAGTAGTGTGACTGCCGCATTTTGACATTGCCCCTTTAGTTCTTCAATAGCTTTATAGTTTCCTATATTCCTGTGATGTCTTTATTTCCATATCATGAAATTTTGTTTAGTGCTAATCTCATGCCAAGTTTTTGGAACTACGACAATTGATTTATGATAATGTTGTGTGGATTCTATTCTCGTGGTATTTGCCTGTAGTTCAAACTAAATAGCTGTTAACATGTTTTGTAATTGCAGCCTGCAGACATCTATCTGATAGATGAGCCAAGTGCATATCTTGATTCTGAACAGCGTATTCATGCGGCCAAGGTCATCAAGAGGTTTATTCTTCATGCAAAGAAAACAGCTTTTGTGGTCGAGCATGATTTCATTATGGCAACCTATCTTGCTGATCGAGTCATTGTTTATGAGGGAAAACCATCAATTGATTGTACTGCAAATTCTCCACAATCATTGTTGACTGGGATGAACCTTTTCTTATCTGTGAGTAACATAACTTTTCAATGGCTCCAGTAATTTTTTTTTCTTTTTGATTTAAAGTATCATGCACGTTAAAAATTATGTTGTGCTTTATGCTGGCCTAGCATAATAGATATAATGTATGTCATGACTGTTGCAGCACCTCAATATCACATTTAGAAGGGACCCAACTAATTTTCGCCCCAGGATCAACAAAATTGATTCAACCAAGGACAGAGAACAAAAGGCTGCTGGGTCTTACTATTACCTCGATGACTAAGTTCATACTTGCGGGCAGGTTTGTCCTCATGCATTTTGCTATTTCAAGAGTTGATCAGAATGCTTTTCATCGGAAACTGACTCTATTTCCTATTGTTGCAGTTGCTCTTTGCCAACTCGACATTGCATCACTTTGAGCTTTTCATGGGAATCAGTTTTAGTTCATTTGATGCCTTGACATATAAGATTAACATTTTGCCTGTTGAAGGCATCGTTGGCAATGGATAGAAAGGCCTGCATGCAGACCATATGTTGGTTGGTGCATTTGTATATCTAGCGCAGTTGCTCATCACCAGTTTTGGTATGACTTAGGTGGGTGAATATGAATATTACATCAGTTTATATTATATTGGTCATGTTTTACATTTGTTGCCCCAAATTTAGAGGCACAACCATGATGTCGGATTGAGTTTATCACTGTTTTGGCGCTTATAATTTACTAGTTGAATATGTATCGAAGTGTATACGTTTCACTCCCATGTTGATTTTGATAGATGGCTTTGTTTTGGAATATATTGCCACTGATGTGGTTGATTATTTATCGGTTATTACTAGTTTAGATGAAATTGTTGGTGGCTGTTTATGTATATGAAGCTTTATTGTGTCTCGTGTCATTAAATGGTTTTACTGTTGCAAAATGGGTTCCTTCTCTTGAAAAGGTGATTCAAATAATGTGGCGGTTCATATGGTCTTACTATGTAAAAGTATTTTGCGATTTTTTTTAAAAAAAAGACGAATTTGTGTAGAAAAGTAAGGAAATTACTAAATATTTGCAAACTATTAGACATGATACACATAAGAGATTAATAAGATTAATTTTAAGATGCCGATATTGTATAAATTTTATATTATGGGCCAAACTCAAACATTTGCACCGAATAAACAAAACCCCCCCTCATAAATATATTCTTAAGATTATTAATTTAGTAATATATGATTGGATGTTTGTGTAATATTTTGTTTATGGTACGAGTAAATTAATCTTAAATCTAATATTTTGGATATATGCGTGGATTTGAAATATTTTTTATGTCTGTTTTAATCGTAATCAATGGTTTCTGTAATTTTTTTTTAAAAAAAACGAACCTCTAAAACCAATGGGCTAAAACCGTGTCTCGATGTCTGTAGAAATCAGTTGGGACGGAGTTGGAGATCGGTATCTCTTTAATACATAGCGTTGGGATTGAAAATTGAAATCATTATCATTTATACGCAATATAACTAAATTTCGTTGAAGTATAGTTATGTTATTTTTTTAAAATATATTGTGTATTAAATAATCATGGAATAATCCTTCAATAGAGATTATAAGTAGAGAAAAATGTTTATTGTACCTAAGAAGTAAAAGAGTCAAAGTATCCGTAACACCCATCACTTGTTTTTCATGAGGTGTTCCTCCACTATGTCGAGATTATATGTACCAATAATACAATCCAGAGGTAAATATTTAAAAAAGGTAAATATTTAAAAAAGGCATGACAATTGGTGCCTAATTGTTGGGCATTCCAATTTATTATGCATCATACCATATCAATAGTATTTTTATCATGAAGGGTTTGGTTCATATGATTAAAATTAAAATACTCACTAATAAAATCTAGGTAGGTTTATTCATGTACAAAAGAGAATAGGTTTATTTCTCGTGGCCTGCAACTTCCTTATAGGAAGGCTTATGGCAATGTCTTGGCCTTGGAATGAATAGACTATAGGCACTGCTCCCTATCCCAAACCAACATCGATGAGACTATAACCTGCAGCCTTTCTTAATCCTTTGTCCTGGATAAATTGTCTCAATTCAGTAGCATCTTTCCAGCTTCCTGCAGCAACATACATATTAAACAATGATATGTAGTATCCAACATTTTGAGGTTCCACTTGAAAGAGATGTTGAGCAATTTGTTTCCCCAACTTGAGTTCTCCATGATAGTTGCATGCACTCAAGAGTGTTCCCCACACACCTGAACTGGCCTTGGATTGTAACCCCTTAACAAGCTCATAAGCCTCATCAAGCCCACCTGATCTTCCTAACATGTCAACCACATAAACTTGATGCTCAATCTCAGGTTGCACTCCATATTCCTCCAACATGCTTTCATAGTACCAAAGACCTTGTTTGACTAGTCCTGAATGGCTACATGCAGATAAAAGGCTAACAAAAGTGCTCTTTGTCACCTTGGTTCCTGACTTGCACATTTCATGGAAGAGTTTGATTGCTTTCTCTCCATTCCCGTGATAACCATATGCGGCAATCATTGAGTTCCAAGCTGATTGTGACTTCTCTTCTGAATGTCTGAATACTTTGAGAGCAGTGTCAAGTCTTCCACAGCTGCTATACAAGTCTACAAGAGCTGCTGATATGAAAGAATTATCTTGAATACTGGACCTTAACACGTGTCCATGAACTTGTTTTCCATGTCTTAGGACACCAATTTGAGTGCAAGCCGAGAGGACACTAACAATAGTGAACTCATTTGGTTTGAACTGAAGATGACGAAATAGTTCCAATGCTTCTTTACTTTCTTTATTATGAGATAAAGCTGAGATCATGCAGTTCCATGAGCACAGGTTGGGAATAGAGCAGAACTTGAACACTTCTCTGGCACTGTTGATGTCCTTGCATCTGTCATACATGGTAATTAATGAGTTCTGAACGCGAGTATCTGATCCCAATGGAAACTTAAGGGTAAGGCCATGGATAGATTTTCCTCGACTGAGAAGCTCCAGGTTTGCACAGGCTGACATGACATTTACAAGGGTTATGGAGTCATAGTTGATAGAAGCTACTTGTCTCATCAAACTGAAAGTTCCTAGAGCCTCTTGAAAATGGTCATCTCTTACACAGCCCACAAGTAGAGTGTTCCATGAAGCAGTATCTGCAACAGCAGAATTCTCATGCAACATTGAGAAACCAGCTGCCAGGTCTCCACAATTGATATACATGTGCATGAGAAAATTTACTAAAAGAATGTGGCTCAAAAATCCAGATTTTAACTGCCAGCAGTGAACTGATTTTCCAAAGTGGAGGCTATCAATGGAGTTGCAGGAAGAAAGAATAGAAAAAACAGTTGCTGAGCTGCAACTTGGGCCCCTTCGTAGCAACTCTCTGAACAAACTTCGAGCTTCTTCGGAATACTTGTTTTGGGAATATCCAGATATCATTGCATTCCATGAGACCATATCTCTCTCTGAGGCAGAATTGAACAAGAGCCTGGCTTTCTCCACAAGGTTGCACTTTGAGTACATGTCTATCAGGCAGTTCAGCAAAGGAAGATGATCAGATACCATCTGTCTTCGAATTGCAAATGCGTGGATAGTTCTTCCTTCTCTGGCGAGCATAAGCTCCGCATATAGATGAATTATGGTAGTTAATGTAACTACATCAGGTTCGAAAGATCCTGTTGTTTGCATCTCAAGAAAAAGATCAAATACTTCATCAACATTTTCATTTGAAGCAAATCCTTCCATCATTGCATTCCAGGAAACAATATCTTTGAACACTATTTCTCTGAATACTGTCTCTGCATCATCGATGTCTCCACATTGTGAATACAATGAAATGAGAGAGTTCCAAACTGAAACATGCGAACCGTCCTTATAACCTAGTTTGATTCCCAGTCCATGAATCGACTGGCCAAAGGCTAACTCTCCCAAACTTGAAGAGGCTGAAATAGCACAAGATAGACTGATGTTGTCAACTGTTTCTTCAGAACAAATCATCCTTTTGAAGTAATACAGTGATTTCTCTGGATCACCATTGTAAAGACTTCCTCTCACCATCGAATTCCATGAAACGACATCCTTATATTCCATCTCTTCAAATAGATTCTCAGAAGAGCTTAGATCACCACATTTTGCATACATGTCTGTCAGAGCATTACGTAAACTGACATCCACAAGCATCCCAGATTTTACACTCAAACAATGAATCACCTGTCCTTGTTCAAAATTTTTCATGTGGAGTGAAGCTGATACCATAAGCAAAAGAGTGGTGGAATCAAACCCAGTTTGGGACTGGATCATTATATCCAAGAAGTCCATTGCTGTACTATAGCATTTATTATCAAGAGAAGCTGCAACAATAGCATTCCAAGCAATCACATCTCTGTTGTGAATCTCATCAAACAGATCCCTTGAAGAGTTGAAGTCACCAGCCTTTGAATAAACAGTGAGTAGCGATGTTGAAGTGGGGAGGTGAGCTAGAGCACCTATCTTTAACGCTGCACAATGGACAACACTGGCAGTCACAATTTGGGGTTCTTTGAGGGACAACTTAATGCAATCAATAACAAACTGAAAATGGATATCTCGTTCTTGAAGAGCCCTTTGTGGCATTTCCTCAAATGGTTGAAAGACAGACGCAAAATGATGACAACAACATGAAAATAGTGGAGGGGCATTTAGTGGAATTGGACCCCCGTGTCCCTGAACAATGCAGAACTTCCCCTTTTGGTTGTTATGTGAAGAAAATGAAGGGGATGACGGTAGTGATCTTCCTGGAAGAAGCGGGGCTAAATTTTGAGAGGCCCATGTTGTTATGTGCTTCAGGGAATAATGGCTTGGTGTTGATTTTAGGGGCAGTTGGGAAACTACCCATGTTCTCATTTTCACTTCATTCTAGATTTTAACTATGAAAAATCCTATCTTGCAATGAAAAACGTGAAATTTGGGAACTTTTGATACAACACCCTATTCTTCGCATGAAAGAATTGATCTGTGTTTTAACGGTGTTACTTGCTTAAACCCCGATGATGTTTACATTAGTTTATTTATATATTGGTCGGTGTTGCGGATCACGATCCTCTTATGTTTTTTCCCTAATGTAAGAGTGTGATGTTATGTGAAAGAAAGACACGGAAAATTCGATACATCAGTTCTTATTTGAATCTGTTCTAATAAAACTAGTGCATATCTCTTTTACAACACGATGCTAGGGATGTAAGTAGTTCAATTAACAGTGTGTTCTTAATGTCTGAGATCTCTTGGAAGTGTACTAAACACATTGGTATACTATTCAAATGCTAATGCTAGTTCGCAATGCTACTTAGAGGACCTAACTGCCACATCTGAGATTCAAGGACAAGAAATTGAAGTGGAGGGTGGAGCCAATTGAACTCCAAAGCAGCCACATTTCTAAGTAGCATTGCCCTACTCTTCGAACTGCATGATCAGAAATGAAGCGCATCAAATCTTTTTGTTTTAAATTGAAAGTTACTGAAATATTGAGCTTTACATGTTCAATTTCCAAATAGAGTTCTTTTTAAATCTTCAGGGACTCTTTACAATTATTGTGAAATTAAACCGCCCATGCAGTAATGATTAAGAAGCCCTCTCAACGATTGTCTTTTGTAAGGTATAAACCTTAGTCCTTCCGCTAGAAATGCGGCGCGTTTACCACTACATCCAACTCTTGTTGATTTTCTGACATCTAATATGATAACTAAAAGTATAATAAACAGCAGTACGGTCAATATCCTTTCTCTTTGTTGGACATAAGATGAGAATAATACATTTGGATGTCACAAGTATTTTGAATACAAGCAATTCAACATCAACTAAGACATCAAGGACCAAAAACTCCAACCTCATCTCAGACACTTTAGGCTTCAATTTCTCTGGTTTGCGAGGTAGGAAGCTTGATACAAGGCAATTTTTCTTGCAGCTGTTACACAAGAGACACATTCTCATCTCCTTCGTAACTTTAATCCTCAACGTGGATACAGACTCGTTAGCTTCTGTAAGTGTACAATCTTGGTCTTGACAGTGAGTTAGAAACCAAATCATCATCAAAACTCTCTCTTCCATCATAGTGTTTTAACAAACATAATCCTTTCACAATCCTGAAGTTGATCTCACCAAGGTGGATGATCATCTGCAGAAGTTTGAGGAGGGAGTGGAGTCCAACCTGGCTTCTCATCCCAGTACATATCATAATATATGTGACCAGGTGTGTGATCCAGCACGCAGCACCATATACCTACATACCGTTTAACACGTTTTCGGAATTTGTCGTCCCTTGCCTGATTAAAATGAAAAACATGGCCATCAGAGATGATGAATTAACATGAATTTCTTTGCTTATTTGATGCAAACACTTAAAGCAAAACCTCAAACAGAAAAATAAAAAATGGCCTTGCCTTGTCAGTGAAGCCAGAGAAAGCATCCTGCACTGAAGAGAACCGAATGACTCTTACATCCTTGAATGATGAGAATACTTTCATGAACTGCAAATTCAAGTAGAAACAACCATGTTCAACACATTTCTTTCAGAAGAATGCCGAAAACAGTGCAGAATCAATTTCTAGTTGTTTGTATCAGCTCCTTTATGCAAGTTAATGAATTCACTCAGTATGGCCGAAAAGATTTGGCATTCTAAGATAATCATAACAATATACTTTATAAGGTTGACATAGAAGAACATGAACTGAAATAACCATTAAATGGATCAAAATTTCAAATACCGTCTCTTCATTGCTATGCTTTGGAAATTTAAGTACTCCCCCAACAGTGGTATTATCTGATGCATTACAGTCTTGGGTTCCTTCTTTACAAAGCTGAACATCAAGCCATGATTTTTTCACCTGATCAATAACCCATGCACAAGTTTTCACTACATAAAATACAAGAAGAAAGGAGAATTCATGGTTTGAAACTAGATGGAGTTTGACATTTATTCACCTCTGGAGGTAGAGAGGGATTATCAAGTATTGAGTACTCTCTAATACCTATTCCAGGGCCAAACTCTTCCTCTGGAAGTTCTTGCAACATGACATTCACCTGCAAATTTCCGTACTATCATGAGTAGAGCTAATAAATTATTGTGGCCAAATAACAAAAACTGCTTGAACCATTGAGGATCCTACGAAATAATTAAAATTAAGTGACCAATAATATAGTCATATAATAAATCAAAAGATGTTTTTGAAACCTAAGAAGTGAGGGTTCGGAGGGAGGAAGTAGTTCAGGATATGTGTGTGTGTGTGAGAGCTACTTACTCAAAAATTAACTCTATTTCTAAAGGGCTTATGTTAGAGCCATGTTCAAAGAAGTTTTTCAAAGAGCAACATTACATTTATGCTTTCTTCAAAATTATGATATACCAGTAAAATGCTTAGTTGTTTTAACTTCTATTATTGACTTTTGGAATGTCCCATGTTTAATTGTTTATTGAATATTTCTTTCATTACTACTGCAGTTGTGATAATCTTGGCCTATTTACGTAGGTATGAACTTATTTAATTCCATTATCACCCCACAGATTAAAGAATAACCCAAAAGCTTGAGAAATTGAGTTTCTCTGTTTGAGCTTTGAATTATGTTGTGATTCATTGTCCCCAATAGATTTAAGGGCCCAATACCATCACGCATATCATGCACCCTTATCATCTGCTTCACATGAATTTAATACTAAAATGTAAAACTTGCATTTCAAAATCTTTGCAGGAGACAAAAAAAATAATAACCTTTTCTCAGAACTTCTGAAAATGTTATTAAACATTCTAGATGATCTAAAGCATATATGAACAACAATAACAATAAGGAATCACTTAGTTAAACAAGAAATACCTCAAATACATGATCCACAGGACAGAGAAAAGGTTGTCTAGTCATAGACCCATGCAAAACACCAGGATGGGGAAACCACAGCCTATCAACCCTGCACCATAGTGGAGGCATGACCTAAACATATACGCATAGAACCTAGTTTAAGATTGCTGTGTATAATTTATGGAGGATGAATGAACTATAAAAGAGAATCCATCACAGCTAATCACTAAACCATTCAAATCAAGGGCTTGTCAAGAAGTGTTGCTTATTAGAGGCATTTCCCCGCCTGAAAACAAGTATTATAATAAGCAATTTTTATGATTCCAGAAAACGGTTCTCACCAGTGTTCTGTTCAGAATTGAAGCAATAGCAAGTGCTGTCCTAATCTGCTTCATCTGGACAAATTCATTACAACACATATTATAAGATGCAACATCAAAACTTTCATTCAAAATTTAGAAGTGAAAAGGATCAGGTCTATACATGCATACTTGGTAATTAACAAGAGTAAAATGTGATCCAATGGTATGGTTCCCACTTAGCAACAAGCTTTTTGGAATAGATGGCTTAAATGACAAGAAACCCCCTGCAAAAGTTCCTCTAAAAGTTAGGCAGTGGTATTTTAGTGAAAAGGGTAATAGTATGAAAGTATAAAGCCAGTTTCAGAGAACGATAGCGTAGATATCTCTCAATGCATGATGTAAGTAACAAGTAAAGACACATAGTAAAATTGGGGAATTCACACATGTGCATCAGAAAAAAAAAATTAAGTGAATGATATGCTCAATGAAATAAAGGGAACAATAACTAATTACCAGGAGGATTATAGTATTCTGGTGGATCATGAAAGAGCATGGCTTCTCGAAGTCTGTGGCGCTTTCCCTCAGTGCCCGCATATTGAAATGTTGTGTGCACTGCATATGGTTCCAGCTTGAGTTGCTGATACATAGCCTATACAACAACACATGCAAATATATTCTTAGGGAATTACAGGTTCAGACCAAATTTCCTTCTGATAGTTACTTGTGTTGAAGAAGACAAAAAGTAGAGCATACATAAAATCAACAATTAAAAAAGGAAAGAGAAAAAGAATTCAAATGGTTGAGAATGGTTAGCTAGGTCCTACCTGGACAAAATATGTGTGTCCACTACAGAAGATACTAGCAGGTAAAATTCCCAGCTTTAGATTTCCATCATAAGCATAAACAAGTCCACTGTCCTCATCAACATTTGGTCCTAACTGTCTGTGTACAATATCATTAAACCCATTCTGATCCCATATCTTTTCATCAGCTAGAAGCAGTTCTTTCCATTCCTTTGCCAATTTTTTTGCAGACTCTGTAGGTCTCCAATGAAAAATTCCTATGTTGTAGGCAGCACCAACTATTCAAGGGGATAAACAGTATCATTAGTATACAGTTGAAAGAATGAGACATGGGATTATATCTCAATGAAATTAGTTTTTGTTTCTGAACACAGCAAAGACCAATAATATAGTACTCTGATTCAAAGGTTGCGTGCTGAAAATGAATTTTGCTAGCTTCATATCTTAAGTCATACCAGAAGGGAGACAGGGAACTCTGAATTGATGCCTGAAAACTCTTATATATAAAGACATAAAAAGTGACTATCATTCATATAAGGAGCATTTCCCATCTATAGATGTCACTTGATTTTGACCAGCAAATGATAGGATAAAAGTTCAACATGATTCATGACACTTGCAGAAAGTAAGCTGCTACAAGAACCAATAAGGGCACAGCACAACATTGAGTTCTGCTCATTATATAGTATTCACCTTCTCGCCAAACTTCCAGACTATCATCAACAACTGTTGGTATAACTTGATCACTAGATGTTAAAACATCTGCTTCAGGATAACGGGCAAGATATGGAAGTGGGTTCTGCTCCACAATCACAAAATTGAATATATGTTTTAGAAATAACTTATCTTAGAACAATCACATAATAGGCTTGGAGACAGCCTTAAAGATGAGCTTAAAGGCTATTATGTATATTGAATCTAAACGATTTTGATATTCTAAAGTGAGGATGGTAGTAAAGGGAGAAAATGAGGGGTTAACCGCCCTTCGATAAATAACAACCATTGTAATTAACCGCTTACGTTTTTCACTTAATAGGCATACTCACTTTAGAGGATTTAAATCTCAATATAAAAGATGAAAAATCATAATAATGACACAAACATGATAGAAAGAAATCGTACTAGATCAGATTAGTGAAAAACACTATAACAAAACAGAAAAGAAATTTCATAAAACCTTTGATAGCTTCATTACAGACATGGTAGTGGAAAGGAAATAGGAAATGTTGGAGTCATTACACATTTTGCTCATCCTTTTGGAATTTGCATCATGCATAAATAAAACATAGTAAGCATGTGAATCACCCTTATAATTAAACGAAATTATTGAGAAAATGGATGAAAGTACCTTCAACCAAACCATGTCTGTGTCACACATCAACAATTCATAACCAAAAGGCAGTATTGAGTTTATCAGAAAAACTTTTTCTCTCCCCATCTTGTGAAACGTTGGAGAGCCCCAGCCAACATCTACTGTACTCATATGGCTGCCCATGTCAAAAACTGGTACCCTTTTCCAATACAGCGCCTCCAACAATTTTGTGTCCATAGCACCTGAAAGTTAGATTACAAGCTCATTTAACAGCATCTAATCAACCGCAAAAAATACCAGTATGCTTTTCCAGCAAGGTGTCATTGCAAACTAAAGAAAATACACAATAGAAACAGATTGAAGGCTTAAAACAGCGGTGCTCACCAACAAGATAATTAGAAAGTCCCAAATCATCCAGGTGTTTAACCCAAGTCAGAATAAAGTCCATGAATGCATAGTTTCCAAAGGTCACTATTATAATGTTGTCTTTGACCCTTTGCTGAACCAGTTCTTTGGTCAGTTGGAAAGCCTTCAAAGGTGGCATCTTTTTATTGTGCCGTGGTTGTGGAACATCCAAAAGAGGTCTTTTCCATACATTTTGCGGCTCTGGATGAGAAGAGGGCACAGCACGCACAGTATCTGACCGAGAAACGTTGAGCATCTGTTCTGGAAGACCAGGATCCTCATCTTACAAATGCCAAAAGCATGCTCAATTAAGGTTTAGAAATCACACTAACATACAACATTTATACATAGGGCTCATCTATGAATATTTTCACCTCTCGACCAAACACAACCTAAGGGGGGAAAGTCAGACAACACCAGTCTTGATGAATTGAAAAGTGTCTTACACTATCCCACAATAAAACTGGGTGAAGGTAACTAACTAACTAACAAGAAACGACAATTTGAAAGATGCCAACAGTAAAGCAGCTGCACTGAACAACAATCCATTCACAGAAACAAGCATGAATAGATGGAAACAAAGCCAAGAAAAACAAATAACACTTTATGTCACAAGCTTTCACAACTCTTGATACCCCAATTGGGAATCCTCAAAAGGGTATCTCACATTCAAGCCAAAACTACCAAGTAACAAGAAAAGACATGATTTTGATGCACTTAAGAAGCAGAAGTAAAAAAAAAAAAAACACAGTGCAACCAAGACGTTATGTATAAAAACAACAACAACAAGAACAACTAAATCTTTCCACTATCAGCTCGGCTACATGCATCAAAACTATTCCATTCTAATAATGTTAAAAAAAGAAAGAAAGAAAGACAAAAAAGGTAGGGGTTTGGAGTGAGAATGAGTGAAAGTACTTGACAGAGGAGAGGAAGGAGACGAAGACAGAGAGAACCAGGCAGAGGCAGAGGATTCAGCAGAAGGGTTTGCAGAGTACATGGCGGAGAAGATGTAGCACGTTGAAACCACGATGCCAACGATCACAACTGTGTAGATCGTTAGGAACAGAGGCCTTGATTGAGCCATCTCCTCACACCCTTTAATCCACCCCATCCTGATTCTAATTTTCCCTTTGTTTTTCCTCTGCTTCGAATTCAACGATCACACAATATATATAACCAGCTCCTCCATCTTCGACTTCATTCTTAGGAAGCACGACTTCATTCTTAGGAAGCACGAAGAGAAGAAGAAGAAGAAGAAGAAGAAGAGTGCAAACCCAGATTCACGTTTTGAGGAGAGTGAGATTTGGAAGACTGTAGCAGTCAGATTTCGGTGCAGATT
Organism: Dalbergia cultrata; assembly: GCA_031216105.1. Lineage (NCBI taxonomy): Eukaryota > Viridiplantae > Streptophyta > Magnoliopsida > Fabales > Fabaceae > Dalbergia > Dalbergia cultrata. Next base: position 3,933,482 of record CM062344.1, on the reverse strand, counting down.
GCCATTTTCGTTTTCCCCAAGTTTTCACTCTGTTCTGTTCTGTTTTGCGCTGTTCTGATATGTTAAAGAAGGTCAAGTAATCACTCTGCTTCTTGTTTGTTCAGTGTTCAATACCCAATGGATATGAAATGAAACTGCTCCGGAACGAATCTTATCAACTCTAATATTGAACCAAAAATTATTATTACAGTTATCTCTCTTTTCTTTTTTCTTTTTTAACTAAAATATTAGGAGGGGAAATAAAAGTCAAATTACAATTTCTTTTAATTTATTAAGATGTGTAGATGTCCATCACTAGACTGGGAACTTAATTGCTATTACAGTTGTATCTCATGACATGAAAAAGAAAAAAAAAAAGCATAAAGAGAAAGTGTTTAATATTTTTTATTTAATGATTATGAAAAATTGTAATTTAGAATTGTTCTTTAATCGATATTTATGTTCTTCTTTCCAAGGCCAAATGGATAATGAAAGAAAAATGAAGTTAACAAAAATAAAATAAAATAAAGGAAAAAACCGCAGGTTAATTTGCAATATTCCTTTAGCCGATGTGCGATTACGATATTTGAAGGTATATATAAATTGTGAGATTAAAAGTGATTTGAAGTTGGATTATAGGTGTTTATCTACATAGAATTTTCCATAATTCAAGGGTTTAATTTTGAAGAGCTCCCGAAAAATGTTGCTTTCTAGTAGTTTAGATATATAAAAGAAAACCCGTAGCAACAATCAGCTATGTCTTAATAGTTTACTATTTTAAAAGGAAAAACAGTACAAGACCAAAAAAAGGAAAAAGAAAAAAACAGTGATATCAACCGATCAAAGTTCTAAATCAAATGTACGAGAATCTTTTTAACTTGTAGTAAAAATCAATCGTATTCAATTAATAATTCTACGCGAATATTATATAACAAATTAGTTCCTGCACCTCATGGTTTTCTCAATGGGTCAAAGCTCACCAAACCATCGATTACTTCCATTAACATCTACACTGGCGGCTTTGGGTTTTTATAATACTAAGATAAGATAAGACAAGATGAGATGTACATTTTTCATTAAACAAAAATATGTAATGCATATGTAACAATTATGCACATAATATGAAAATATATTGACAGAAAAGTTCGAATCTAGAGAGGACTGAAAGCTGCACCTTGTAAATATAATCCCTAAAAGTGCACTATTGAGAGAAAAATAACCGTAAATGTTGTTTTATGAGAATTCGAAAGCAGCAATATTGGTGCTCTCCCGCAATTTTATCTACCAAAAAAATATCAAAGGTTGATTTCCTTTCTCCAAGATGGGATCCAACCATAGCAGTAATAAATATTCGGTAAAATCAGTTGCGCACGGCAAGCTTTTGCCTTTTTCATTCACTTATGTCTATTGGTCGTGAGCTTTTTACTGAAAGGACCTTAACCACGGTTTCCCCAAAACCAAACTAAGATTGTCCCTTAATTCTACTATAGGATCAATCCATTTTGTTCTTAATGAACTTTAAGCGTCCGTTTGACATGGTGAATATGATAAACACTGATAATATAAGACTTTATAGAATAAAACTTGATAGTATAAGATTTGATAAAGTTTTAATGCTATATATTATTTGATGTAACACTATATAAAATGTTATATTTTATATTTTATAATATTATTATTTATTTATAAATAATTCTGATATTTTAACCAATAAATATTAAATGAAATAAAATAAATTTATTAATGATTTAAATATAATTTTTAAATATCATATTAATGTAAATATTTATGAATTAAAATTTATTTTAGTTTAAATATTATTATGTATTTCAATATTTTATAATTATTTATTATTTCAATAAATCATATAAATATTAAATAAATTTTTATATTTTTAATATTTTATATTTTTAATTATAATTATTTATATTTAAATTTTTAAAATAAATATTAACTCAAAGTATTTTTATTATTGATTCCTACTTTTATATATTGCATATTATTTATTTTAAATATTTATTTATATTTAATATTTTATTTTATTTTATATTTATTGATTGTAATTAATTTTTTATTTTTATTGTATATAGCTAGATTGATATCATATATTATTTTTTAAAAATATTTATTTATTATGAAATAATTTTATTTATAAATTTTTATTTATTATTATTCATTTAAGAATTATTTTATTTTAATAAAATATTAAAAAATAAAAGTAACCTTATACATTAAAAGCTAATCAGACCCAATACCGTCTTCTCATATTGTATTAAGTTATACAACATTTTAACATATAATAAGGGGGTTATGATACATAAGCTTATACTATATGTTATTTGTATCAAACAACGTATAAAAGTATAACATATAGTATAAGTTTATATTAGCATGCCTAATATAGCATATCAAACACACCCTAGTTGATTTTATTAAAAAAGAAAAAGCTTCAATTGATTAATAATCACTCGTGGCATTTTTTTTAATAAAAAATATTATATGTACTCATAACTTTTAAGACGTCATGCCAACAGACTCTTATTATCTTTAGATAGGTGTAAACTTCATTTGGTTTGGATCTTATATCTCATTCAAGGGTAGATAAAAGTGTAACGAGAGAATGTTCCATGTACTGTGAATTCAAATAATTTTTTTCTATTATTATTATTTTGATATGGGGGAGAGGGGAGGGGAGGGGAGGGGATACTGAAGGATGGAAAACGGGATAGAGCTTAGCCAGAAGTACATTTCGTTTTTTGGGCCATGGGATCAACCACAGGTTATGTGATGTGGTATTACAGCACTACAAGTGTTCCACTTTGCTCGGGCCTCAACCACAAGTTTTAGAAAATTTTGGACTTTAGGTGGAAAGTTTTAGCAACTTTTAGTCTAGCCGTTAAAGCACTTTAATCGAGTAACTATTGAGTCCAGTTTATGACTCTTTTTGTCAGAAGTCCAATTTATTGTTTAGAAATTCAAAGGCCTGCCAATCTCATGGTAGCAGCAATCACGACCCAATTTACTGGGTCATTTAGACCCAAATCATACGAACAAGTTTATGGGCCTAAATGAAAAAGATCCCATTAGAATTTATCATGAGATTCGTAGGAGGTTTACAAAACGAATTGCATCAGACCCAAAAATAGATAAACAAACACACATTTTCTTCTGTAAGATCTTTCCATTTCTTAACTTTAGTTTTAGGGCTTAGGCTTTATTATTCAAAAAAAAAAAAAAAAAAAACCACATGATGCTTTTATCTCTTCTGTAAAATGCCCTTTTTTCAAAAAATAAAAAATAAAAATATATGCTTGTATTCAGCAACGACCATGATGCTTTTAGTTTTGGGGTGCTCTCTTTTGAGCTAATAACAAAATTCCTACACAGTTGGCCCCGTGCCTAAAGAATGACATTGTAATTTATGGCCAAACAATGTTGGATTTCAAATTAAATAATTGTGCAATTTATAGCAACTCCGGTATTGATTACTATAGTTAATAACTCCATCCAATCCAAAATAAAACTCGTTCTTAGATTTTTTTTATATCCTATACAAAATATAAGATGTTTTTATATTTCAAGATAGAATTAATTATTTTTCACTCATTTTACCTTGATTTTTATAATGAGCGAGAATAAGTAAATATGAGTATGATTATTTAATAGAGAGATAATTTATGATGACTAATAAAAGATATTTTTGCCTTTCATTTTTATTTTTTGAAAAATCAATGAAATCTAATCATTACCTTAATTTCGTGTATAATTTTAAAAGAGTTACTATATTGTGGAGCAACGGGAGTACAACTTTGCTTAAAAATTGTGAAACAAGACCAGGCACAGCTAGAACTGCAAGCTGTATGGGCCTCTATTTTCATCACCACATTTACCTGTACAGGATTTTTATTCTATGCAAAACTTTCACATTTTTCAAGACAAAAAAAAGTCCTTCACATTTTGAAAATATTTTGTAAATGTTAGGTGTTATATCCATCTCGTTTTCTAAACAAATATTAAAGTTTCGACTCTTATCTTAAAAATAAAGTAACTTTAAAACTCATAATCAATATCTTTTCTTTTAAATGGACATATACTATATGAATAGATTAATCACTACGTCCTTCGTCCATTGGTGGATGCCTAGAAAAAATAAATATTAAGTGTCATATTCATGATCACTCAAGTCAAATGCCAACTAGAAAGTAGACCCAAAAGAGGGAGTGAACTCCAAATGGCTGGTAACTGATGATGCATGGACCAATGCTATAAATACAAGAAATCTGATGCTAATTCAAAGTTTCCTCTCATGTGGCTTTCAAAGCAACAAAATTTTCAATTCAAATGAAAGGGCCAAATTCAACCAGGGACTAAGTCTTGAGTCTTGAAATTCAAATATCTGAAAATAAGGAGTTCATCACCACTGAAAGTTGTCTCGTGTAAATATAAAGAGTGAAATAATTGTTGCATTAAGACGGCACACCAAAAATAAAAAATTAAAAAAGATGGAGGGTACGAAGTGAAATTTGTGTTGCCTTTCTGTATTATCCATGATCCCATGATTTCTACCCCATCTTCATTCTCTCTCTCTCCCCCCTTTGTGTCTTTATCTTGTTTCTGATTGATGAAAATTCATTCGCGCGTGGAGCTCACAACTAAGGGCATGGGTTGTTGATGAGATCATGAGTGAGAAGGAGAGAAAAAAGGTAGATAAACAAAAAAATTCAGTAGAAGAAAAAGGAAAAGAAATGGTAATGATATATAGCCCTATCTATGATGTTCATGGGGTTTGCTGCCTCTGTAAATAAAAGTTTTTCCGTTTAGTTTGTGGTTAGATATTTTCAGTTTACGTGACAATTTTTAATTTTTTTTAAATATTAAATGGAAGAAATTAATTTCAAATCAGTTGACCATATATTTATATTTGGTTGGTAGCTCAAACTCAAACTAGTTGCCAAAATAGAGTTGTCAAAATGAAATGAGTTAACCTATTCGACGCAAGTCATTTTTTAGTCGAGTTAGATTAGGCTAAATGAGTTTTGGGTTTGCAAAATGCTAAATTAGCTCAATCTTATGCTGGCCATGAGTTGGATCTTGAGGCACGTACTTTTCTATTAGTTTAATTACTTCTAATTGTATGATACATGTTTCTCACTCCCTTTTACTTTATTTGTCAAAAAAAAAAAAAAACACATGAATTAAGAAAATAATAAATATATCTTAATAATGATAAAGAGATATATGAAAGGACTATATTGTCCCTGCTAAAATAGTATAAATTTATATAATTACAATGTTATTGAAAAACAAGATACAATTAATTACATTAAAGATAGTATTAAAAAAGTTAATATTTTTTATGTAATAAATAGATATTTTGCAACAAAAAAGTGAAAATAGTGGACAAATGAAATGAGAAGGGATGAAGTAAAAACTACTGGACTAAGACATGTTTTGGGTGTGAGTTTATCTTATTCTTGTTTTATGCCAATATTTAAGTTATAAAAAATCTTATATTGTGATTCAATCTAATCCTTTAATTAGTATGATCTTTCAAGTAATGAATATGATGGCCAACCATATTTACTAATATAATAATATATGATTAGATGATAATAAAAAACTATTTATTCTATCATTATATTAAAATTAAATTATTTTTTAAGTGTATATGTTTTTAACAACTTTATGTTGTTACCATTTTTTTTTTATTGCACAAATCTATAGACACAATTTAACAAGTATACACATTAGTTATATCTATTGTTCATCTCTCCATCAAATTTCTATGTAACATTATATAAGCTTTGTCACAATCTGATCTGTCAATATAGATGATCCCAGCAAACAATTAGTATTCATCATATATACAAGGCAGAATAAATAAACTCAAGTTGTCGAAATACAATTCCCCTTTGACCATTAAAGGCTTGTTTGATTTGCTGTCTTTAATTTTCAGTTTTCAGTTTTTGTGAAGGAAAAACTGAAAAAACTGAAATAAATAGCAAACCAAACAAACCCTAAAACTTTTCCCTCAATCCTTTTAGTATACTCTCACTATTTCAAAATAAATATTGTTTAAGGTTATTAATGGTACAAGAATAAAAAAATAATTAAATAATTAATTTTCATTGTTTAAAAGAGTTATTTTAAAGGATAAATTATCCTTCTAAAGAGGGTAAAGAGTACCTAATTAAATGCTTATAAAGATAACATAACTTAATTAATACTGCTTCCTTTCACTCCATCAAAATTTTTTATTTTTTTTTCAAAGTCTACGTGCATTTATCATGTTAAGGAAGCATTGATTTTTTTTAACCAATACTACGTTTAGTAATTAATTGTATTACTTACTTTAATTAATTGTATTTATTTTGGCTTTTTAAGATGAGCATTTTGTCTGCCTATGAAACTTTATACTTTTACCAAAATTTATTTATTGTTTTCTTTAATTATACACATGTTCTTTTTTTTTTTTTATGGTTTTTGATGGATGTAGTAAAGCAAAGAGATTACTTTATTTGAAAATTTTAAATTTAAATTTTCAATATTGTAGAATGATAAAACTCTAAATCTAGATATAATTTGATGAAATTGAAGTAGTATTTTGGGATAAAAAAAGGAAATTGTAAAAGTATTTGAAGTAGGAAATATTTATAACCAATATCCTAAAGACATCGATCAATGATTCAAATAAGGGAAGTTTTGCATTAAGAGGATAAATTAATTTTTTTAATATATCAAATTTGTAAAATTTTTCAAAAATAAAATTTTAAGTAGACAAAGGAGTATATGGATCTATTAAAACTTTTGAAACTTTTTTTTGACTTAAAGTAATAGAATAACGCAAAACAAAATGCACATGATCCTAGGCCATATTCTGTCTGTTTTTTTTTTTTTCAGAGGGTTGGCGCTCTAACAATCCTACACCGTATTTTGCAACTAACGTCATTAACAATACTATTGAATTCCACATAAAAAATATACTTCATCTATTTTATAATAATTTTTATTTTTTAATATTTTAAAATATCTGTTCATTTACAATATGTAGGTAATATTAATTTTTTCATTCACTTATATCCTTAATATAAATGTCAATTAAGTAATAAAATTTTTTACCAAGATGAATAATAATAACTATGGAATGATAATTTTATCAATTTATATATTTTCTATATTTAGCAAGCTATTTTTTTTATTTTTTTAATATGTATATTGTTTTATTTTTTACAATTATTCAGAGAAATAGAGGGAATAACTCTTCTACATCTTCTTTTTCTTTTTCAAAAATTTAAGTAGTATCAATTATTTTTTTCAATAATATCTCTATTAAATAATATTAGAGAAAGAGAGAGATATAGTGGAGGAGGAGAGAGAAAATTAAAATATTAAAATAAAACAAAGGCAATTCAATAAATTACTTTTAATCTTAATTTTTTTAATTATTTCTTGATTACATTTATAATTGAATAATTATTCAAACACAAAATGAGTAATTAGTGCCACTGATTGGGCAGGAAAGATGTGGTTTTTAAAACCATACGGGAGAATCAATGCACATTTGAAGGTTTACGCCTGTTAATGTGCTTTGTTTGTTTTGCTGAACAAGCGGTTTAATCTAAAACCACGCCCTGGCCTTGTCAGCAACTAATTAATCCGCACGTTGATTGTGTTTGTGTGATTGACAACTCTTAATCACCATTTAATTAATATGTACTTTAGAGTACTCCTTCCATTTAATTTTTTGATATTTTAGAATATCTATTCATTTAAGATATTTAGATAATATTAATTTTTTTCTTTTATTTATATTCTTAATATTAATATATTAATTAAGTAATTAATATATTTATCAAGATTAATAATAATAACCATATAAAAATAATTTTATGAATTCATATAATTTTTTATATTTATTAAGATATATTTTTTATTTTTTTAATATGTATATTGTCTGATTTTTCTATCATTATTATGAACCGAAGGGTGTGGTATTACGGAGGAGATTTCAAGTGTGCATGCACGACTAATCAAAACAATAAAAACTCATTGATTGAAGTTGGTGCGTGCTTAGCAATGAAAAATTAATACTATAATTTTTGTCAAAGCATTAAATGCAGCTGGCTTTGTGTCGCTTTGACTAAATGCCATATTTAATTTGAATAAAGTATTGAAATATCCTGTGAGGCTATAACAAGGATGCTTCCCCCACTTCAGCGGTATGGCACTACAATCTAACAGTTCAGTGTTGTCATACGAATACGATTGCTTGTTTATATATGGATTTATCTAAGTGCATTAGTTAAAGAATTTTTAAAAAAATTCTGTTTTAAAAAGGTGATTTTTTATATTTTTAATATTTAAAACCCATCATTAAGTTTAAATATTTATTTTATTTAATATTCTTAGTCAATATTTTAAGGATATTGATTAGCAACGTATGTACAAATAATGTACCAATGTGTACGACTAATTAAATGGAAGCACGTGTCTCTTGTTGCAAGGCAATTATTGTTAAATAGTTAAAATAATTAATTAAAGTCCTCATTAATTCAAAATTTCATTACAATGCCTCTGGCGGAAAGGAAATTGGCAGCATTATTCTTTCAGGGTTTAATTTTAATATATTCTCAATATAAAATATATAATTTTATATAAACATCTTATATGTAATGTCATGTTAGATAGAGAGTTCAATTTTCATCCTTATGATTTCAAAAGTCTCACATGTATATAGTTTATATATGGTTAGATAATGAAATTAATTTTAATTTGATAGTATAAAAATTTATATAATTATCCAATCACACACGTTTATTTGTAAATAATGGACAGTTAAACCAAATCATTATGCGTGCTTACATAACAATATTTAATTAGATATTTATATAAAAAAAATTTACCTTAACAATGCACCAAAATCAAATTCTTAAACAACAAGGTATACCTCTTCTACACTAACAATATATCAAATTTATTACAATAATTTTTTATATTCATTAGTCAAGGATTTTTTAATCTAATAAAAGGTTTTAATTTCTTAAAATAATATTTAAAAGATATCTTCAAGAATAATAAAATAATGCATTTTTCTTTTTACGCGAGGTGCGTCAAATAGATACAATCTGCAAAAATTATATTTACTGTACTAACGCCCAATACGTAAGTCATAATTCTTTACTTTTTGGTTTTATGTAATATAATTCAGTTATTCAATAATTTTTTCAAAATAATAAATCACATAAATATCTTAATTTGGAAAATTTATAATTTTGTGTGTTTAATTTTGATGTACAATTTTCATACTTTCAATGAATCAAATTCTTTTATTTTTAAAATTCATAGCCAACATCTACCCTTTAAATGTATCTACAATACGCAAATGAATTAATTACTATTTTTAATGATAGATATCTTGAAAAAAAATTAATTTCTTTCATATATATATATACATAACTATGACTATTCAAATAATAGCCATAATTATGTGAGAATCAACTATATTTATTATATTGATATAATAGTACACAATTTATAATATAAAATTATTTTATATTATCCACACATCGAACTTAAATCAATATAATATCTTAAGATATCAAGAAAGATGAGTTAAAAGTTAAAAGTTTTGAACTATTTTAACTAAATCCCATATTAGTAGGATGTATTTTTCTGAGTTTGAAACTCAAACTACTTTTCTGGTTGCTTATATAAATACATGTCCCGCTTGTATTAATATGAATATGCATCTACTACTTTTTAATCCATTTAGCAATTTGATAATAAAGTGAAAGATATGGTTAATACAGCTGAATGTCACAATATAGTTATATATCCTAAAATGTTTGTTGAGAGGGGAAGTTAAACGTTGGAGAGATTCTACCATCTGGTTTGATATCATTTATTAAGAGAGGAATATACATTAGCCAGATATAAATCAAAAAGCTCCACGAAAAACTACAATATATTTGACATCGTTCAATGAATTAGTTTTTTGCAATTGCAATTTTCCTTAAAGCTAAATTAGTAAACTAATCAGTAAACACTAGTTAAGATCCCTAGTGAAAAAAGAAGAAGAAAAAAACAGATCCTTAAAATTGTGCTTTCGCAAATATAGTGACTAAATTATGTCAGTGCTGTGGGGTCAGAGAAAATAATTTGTTCTTCTTTTTTATATTGTCTCATGCAAGAATACACTATATAATGACAAGTTAGAGCATTGACTACATTCTATTATTGAAATGCCAAATGTAGGGCATATGCATATATTATATAATAATTATATGTTTGGCATTGGAGTCCGTTTTGGTAAGCCGAGGAAATTGAGGATCCAAGCCAAAAACGAGTCCTCTTTAATTGAGGAAAATGCCATTTTTAAAAGAGGGAGGCTTGAACTTTGAACTTATCCGATTCCAAACATCACAACACACACAAATGGCAATATACTGGCATTGACCCCTAGTTTTTGTCTTTGAGTGGTATTCATTAGTTTCTGGTTTTGTTTTGGCCCATAGGAAATGATCACATAGATTTGGCGTTGGTTACAGCTCAGTGGCTCAGGCATATAACGACATCCACAATAGCATTAATGAGAGGAGAAAGATAAAGACTAAACTCTACATTTTGAAAATTTCTTGTAAGTTTCCGAAGTACATTTAGATGCGTGTTTCATAAATAACTATAACCATTCATTTTTACTATTCAAAAGTTATATAAAAATTAAGAATGAGTCCTATAGCAGACATTCTACTACAACTCTTCATTTATGTACTACCAGTTTTTGTGATCAGTAGTACAAAAATCCCCTAAAACCCCTACCAAAAAAGAGACATTAAATGTCGAACCAACTATAGGTCGAATTAATTTCAGTCAAATGTGGTGTTGTTGTGTTTTAGTCAAATTCGGTTGATTTTGCGATGCATCTGGTCAATGATTGTATTATTAATATCTGGACTAGTATAGCTGGTGGTGGTGTAGCATGATAAAAACTACTAGCTTGCTAAATTACCAAACCCCACTTGTATATTATTCTCTCACGTTCACAAATCGTCTCTTTCAAAATGTTGCGCCCGTTCCACCCGTTATTTGTATCTATATATGTTTCCATAAATTACGCCCCACTGCTAGCAGCTGGTGGTAACAGAACTTGCTGGTTTTGGTAAACAGAAAGAATCAAGGGCACCATGTCAATTTCGCCACGAAACAATATGTAGTGACCTGAATATTGTTGTTCAATCTGGTGGATAAGAAGAATCTTGAACCAGTGATCATTCTAGTGTAATAATAATCAAAATTTTGCTGACTAATGTTCTGAAAAAACTTGTTAAATAATGAAAAATAAATTTTCTATAATTTTTTAGCATATTTAATATGTCAAAATTTAAAAAATTTAATTTATATTTTTTTAAAAAAAAATTCTTAATCTTTCAATGAGTGCACAAAAGATAGTCATTAGCAAACTCCTAATAATAATAATGACAAATTATATCGACCTCCCCTGAAATTTGATAAAACTTACGATGACACCTCTCTGTTTATAAAATTTACTCACAAGATTATTGAATTTATAAAATCATTATAATAATCTCATAATAATCTCTTGAAATTTATAAAACCATCAGTATACCGTCCTCCCATCTATCATATAATCAATAATATAAGAGAATCATAATAAATTTCGTATCCGACACAACTTTTGTTGTGTTGGGAAAAGGAGGGGAGGGGGGAGGGGGGATTGGGTAAGATAACATAATCTTCGTCGTCGTACATATATATCCTCTGAGGTGAATCTCCATTTTCATGAAGTGTCGCAACTAAGTGGAGTAGCAGCTAGTGGGAAATGGGCTGTCCCTATCTATATCTCTTTTCTATTTTATTTTGCTTTGCACACGCAAGATCCAAAAATGATAGCTGGAGCCATGGTAGTATCCCAGAAAAGGAAAGAAGAGGGGCAAACATTATAAAATTGGCTTCTTCTGGCCCAGTCTAGTCCGGAAGTGAAGTGAGGTCCCATTACGATATTATAATTACCCGTCATGATTATTTATTTGTTACAAGATATCAATTTTAGTTGATCAAAGCATTTTTAATTTATATTTTTTCAATACTGTACACTATGTATATATATAAAGTCTACTCACATTGAATTATTCAAATGAGTCAAGAACTTGTAGTTATCTTAACACACACAATGAAAACTCCTATATATGGACGTATCTGTGGCATTATTGTGCCACTATACTTTTATGACTAGTGACTAATAGAAGTGAGAAAAAATGAAGTGAGGACTCAATGCTGAGTGCTCACCACTTCTAAAACCGCATTATCAACTTACACGTGTGCATGAAATCTCTTCCTTTTATTTTAATAATGGATAATGGATTAATTCTGTGAAGTGGATAATTGTGAAAGTAAGATATTGAATGCTTCCTTTTTTTTTTTGTGGTAAAAAACAATATATGGTATGCGCGACTTAGTTGCATTAGATAGGGTAATCTTTCTTAGTTGATTGTCATGTATGTCATGATGACAGCTATATAAATTTGTTTGTTTTATTATGCTTGTTGTTTCATTTGGTTCGTGGTGGCGTACTTACACATATCTTAATTATTTCGATCGGGTCATACTAAACGAAGTTTCTATTGGACATGATGATAAGCTTTTCTTAATATTAATTTCCTAATTAATCAATTATTACTTTTTTTTACCAATGTCATGAATTGTTGGATTTATATCATCTACCGTTTCTAAAAACTGCACTATCTCATTTTATTATAAAGTATAAAATATAAAGGTTGAAAAAAAAATGCGAATAGTTGATTGCTTAACTGTATCCCATATAGCTAGCTACTTTTTCAATTGCAGAGGATTCCTTGATTTCCTGAATTATTTCATGCATAAAATATGAGTATTTGAAAATAAGAAAATTATAGTGTTTTCGGATAATTTAAATTGATAATTTTTTTTATGGTAACGTTATATATGTAGTGAAAAAAAAAAAGGAATCCAGTTAAGATTAAAAATAGTTGTCGGACTTGGATCAATTAAAATGATGAAAAGTCTCCTATATTTAATAGTAAAAGGCAGTGCAAACTTAATTATCTGACAATTCTTCTCAAAATAATTGTAACTATTAAGTATTGTTCATTCCATGAACTTGAACTAACAAATAGTTACTTAAATAAACATGCTGCTTCCAGTAGTATCGAAATCCAAAACAATAATTAACATAGTCATGATGGCAGGAAGAAACATATGAAATGTAATTCAAATACTATTGGAAGAGACCATTTTCATGCCTACTTAAAAAATATTTTCTGTAGTTAAATAATCACGTATACGTACCAAAAGGGAATCAAAACAGTACGTAAGTAGTAAGTTTAGTTTAATAATATTCATTTTTATATTGAATAAGCCTTCAAGTTTATGCGCATTGCGTGCAAAGACAAATAACACACCATAATGGCATTATGGCCACTTGTGCCTTCATCACCCGTGGATATAAAACAGATCCATATGAAAATAACGACATTAATGAGCTCATGCACAATTCTTCAACAGATATTAACGAACGCTTTTATTTTTCAAAATATTGAATAAAAAACTTCTAACTAATAATGAAACATATGAGCTTCAATTCGGTCATTATTGGTTGTTAATTATCTTGAACAGTGAGTATTTATTGATCATATCTGCTCAATGACAACTAATACATCAAAATATATAAAAGGGGGAAACAAAATAAAAAACTATATAGCAGTCATAGTAGTTAGTGAATTAAGCTGGTACGTAGTCAGCATGTATCAATTGCACTTGGACGTTTTGACTTTCCGAGAGTCAAGTCTTTCACAGATCTACAGAAGGCATCTTTGCTTGCTGTTAGAATTCTTATAATTAATTGCAAATAATATGATGCCATGACTGTTTAATGTGTTAGATTATAGCAGGGTGGCCAGGTATACAAACTCAGAAATTTTAAGGTATACAAACTCCAAAGTTTTAATTAAGTTCAAATCTTATTGAAATAGATATTTTTAATAAGGGGACATGACATCTTCAATATTTTTCATACCCTTCTTTGTTTTTGCTTCAAAATTATGCAATTGTTGCTGCAAAATCATTATAGCTGAGTTCCTCCATCAGGAGAGGTTGCTTTGATTTGATATTTTCTTATGTGAAATTGAAAAATGACGCTCCTAATAATTAAATTGGGCTCATCATGCATTTTTTATTTTGAGAATTTGATTGGGTTTGACCTACTCTTTCTTTTTCGATAATTAAAAAATTTAAGCTCAAAACTCTCAAAGAAAGAGTAACAATATACAAGGCAAATCACCATACATACAAACATATAAAAACAACAAATCAATCTCTCAAATACAACACAAAGCATCCGAAATTAAGGAAACATGCCCTTAAGAGGGGCACACGAACGAAAGAAAGTCAAGATCAACACAAAGTATGGCTACCTAATGAAGTCGGATACACTACTTCGATTTTTTATTGTTACTCTTTCTACCACCCCACGTTTATGCGCCAATATTTTAATTAAAAAAACATTAAAAAAAGTATTTTTAATTATTACTTTATGTTAAAATTAGTTTTTTGACAATTTTTTATTTTACTTTTTCAATGTTTTAATTTTATTTTGCAGAAATATTTAAACTGTTAAAAATATTCTTTTTTCTTGTGGTGTATCTATTAGTCCGAGTTATGTGCCTATTGAAATAGTTCAGTCCACTGTTAATTCTTAAAATAGTATATATATTAGTACTAATTATAAATCATGTCCAATGAGAGTTTATGTTTATCTATTTATATGTTTTTAATGTATATCCACTAGTAGATATAAAAAAAAATGTCGTTGAGGGAGGAAATGTTGATATCATTGATATTGTCATGAAACTATATTTCTTAAAAGATTAAGCAGATAAGTGAAGACACGTGAGTAATTTTTATACCTTAGTAAAAATTATAGGTGTATATGTTGAAAATGAAATTATAAAGAAAAATTCTTTTATTTCTCCTGAAAAAAGGAAATTTCTTCCATGGATTTTCTTTTTTAATGTGATCTTCCATAGATCTATCTTAATTACACCATCAAAATAAACAAGGAAATTTTCAATGCTGTGGTATCCAACAAAAAACAAATGATAATAATCTTATGAGGAGCACAAAAAAATTCTTGAAGAAAAAACCTAGAACTTCTCAATTATAATATACACGAAGAAAACATTTTAAATAAAGAAAACGATTCATTTATCCTTGCATCATCTGTGACACTACACTTGAGAAAAAGGAGAAATTCTTTCATCCTCCATAGAGAAAGACATTTTTTACTCCATGCAGCATCTTACCCATTAAATTTAAAATCAATAAAAAAAAATGATTGATGGATATCGATGGTGATGATGAGAAAAAATTCTTCCTCCTTAAGCATAAAAGAATTATTCCTGAAAATTCAAACAAAAATATCTTTTGTACTTTGAGATTTAACATATCACGCCAAAGTGCCCCAAACCTAGCGTTTGATGCAGAGCATGTCAACTCGAAGACGTTTGACTGAGACCCAAATTACAAGTGAAGTGTCATCATGAGGAAAAATTGAAATTTGAACAGGAAAAAAGAATATACGAAGAAATTGAGTTTTGGCGGTTTTGTTTCTATGCATCCCCTGCTGCTTCGGTCCAATAGAAGGAGGACATGAGGAGATCTTTCAACAATATGAACAAGGATTCATGAAATGGTGTACATTGAGGTATTTATTTCATGTTTTGCCTTTTGCATATGACTTGTCGGTTTTTTTTTTTTTTTTGGTCTCATGTTTTCTTTTTCGATTAAGCTTTTGAGTTTGGTTCAATGATGAATACAGAGGAGCTAAGGGTCTATTTGGTTTGTATTTTTCAATTTTCAATTTTTATATAGGAAAAATTAAAAATTAAAAAATGCAAACCAAACATGTCCTAAAGTTTTAACTTGAGAATGTACTAAAAGGTATCCATTTTTCAAAAAGGAACACACAATATTAAATCACTTGTGAATGATTAAATAGGGTAGTAACCAAAATTCTTTTTTTTTTTTTTTGAAAAAAAGTACAAATGTAAGATTTGGTTTTGTTGACGATGACTTGCAAGCAGCAGATACCTGGAGGCAGAATTCAACGCATTGATCCGTACAGCTCGGAAAAAAAAAATGTCGTTAAAGAATGGTTGGAAGAGATAAGATCCGAATTGAAATAGCAGAGGCAGGTAGCTTGATTGTGAGTCTGTGTGCCAAGTGAAGTCGGCGCTTCGAAAACATCACTTGACCCTGAAAAAAAACTGGGACAGTAAAGATATCTTAAATTAAAAGAGCTGTAAAATATTTATAAAACTAAATTAATAAATGATACAAATTTATGATATTTTTGGTGCTAACAAAATTATCATATTTAATTATTTTATGCTTTTCATTTCAAAACACATGCATTCCGTACAATTCCTTTGCAAGGAACTAATTCAAACAATTTCTCAGATTTGCTTCCTCAAAATTCATTTAAAACTACACGGGATACATTCCTCTGTCCTATATTTTTTCAATTAATATTTTGTTATGCTGTAATACTTTTCATGATTTAATTATTTTTCGGGTAAATCTGACAAAATTGTTGATGACCCACTTTTCAATTTCTCCTCTCAAAGAGGCGTAGCAGTAGCACCCAATGCCAATACCAATACCCATCAGAAGGTCAGCTATACATGACTCCAACATGGTAGGACAGACAGTAGCCAATTTTTGGTGCAAATAGACACTAGCCATTTAAACCTAATGAGCCACTTTCTACTCCAATGAAAGCATAGCACCAAAATAATACCCAATGATATAGCTGCCAGTACATGTATAATATATCAATATAAAGGGTTTTGTTAATGGGTGTATTTAGGGTCCGTGTGAACACCCGATTTTGTCCGGATCAATAAAAATAAAAATTCAAAAGTTTGGCATATTTTCATAATCTAGCCCATGTTGTGTTTAAACTAAATAAATTTTACTATTCTTTCATTTTAGCCCATTTTCGGATTTGTTTTAGCCCATTTGTACCTGAAAAAAAAAAAAATAAAAACACAAAATAAAAAAAAAAATGAAATAATAAAAAAAATAAAGTGACAAAGGTCACGAATTTTGTTTCTTCCTTCACGTGAAGCTGATAGAAGAAAAAAAAAAAAAAAAAAAGGGAGAATTGGCAGACATCATGAGAGTGTTTTTTTTAACTCCTTGCAAAGCGATGAAACTCCTTTCGGTGAGGAGCAGGGAAGCCAACCTGTAAAATGGGATAACCAAGAAATCACGAGGGGAAGAACTTTTCCAGTTTAAAAAGGAGGATTCTTGATTATTTTTGGATCCGGGGGAAGTGCTAGTGACACTTTTTTGAGTTCTTTGCAACAATCAGAAAGAAGAATCAAAATCAAACAGAGATAGGTACAGATAAAATTTTGAAAATCATTTGTTCATTTCTTCGAGTACCAACATCATCATCTAAACCAAAAATCCCCTCCTTTGTACCAAGATAACCAAAGACAACCAAAATCAAGCCCAATCACAGTTCAAAAATCATAACCCAAGTCAGAGCCAAGCATTATCAAAATACATGCTCAAACATACCATTTCCATTCCACAATTATGAACACAGCCAAAAATAAAATATACAGCCATAAAATCATTCTCAGCCAATAAAAAGAGTCCAATAAAGTCCATATTCAGTTCATAGAAGAAAGTCAAGAAAAAATAGAGAAATAGAAAAAGGAAGGAAAACAGCTCCCTTCATGGAACCACTATGATCTTCACCTCTCCGGCCAGCCCCCCTCTCCATCGCCACTTTCACCTCTGCACAACCACAAGAATCGCGACCTTTTCTCTGCTGCCGGCCCACGCCATGACTTCTCCTCTGCAAGCTTCCCAACTAGTTCAGTTTGCTTCCAAGCCATGCCCAAGTGCACATCGCGGCCTCCCCTTCTCTTCCCTCCATTCTCACCGCGATTTCTTCCCCTTTTTCGCGCAGCTCCCATTCGCGGCAGAAACTCCCTCCGTCAACACTGCAGCCTCCCCAGTCTCTTCCACTTTCAGCCATGGTTCCTCCCCCACCGCCAGAAATACCACTGTCAGTCACTCCTGCCAACCGGGAACGTCATCAGCACCACCATGAGCTTTAAAACCCCATTGATGGACCCCCAGTCACCGTCTTACTCAGATCCGAACTTGACTCCTCCTCCTTGCCGAAGCCTTCCCTCTCCCTCACCTCTGCGCAAGACCACCGCGCAACCCCATCCCGTTAACAACACCTCGAACTTGGCTTTGAACCAATTACAAGGCCGCGCTGCTGTTGATTATCGAGCAGCAAAACCACGCCTCCCCTCTCATCCTCTCCCTCTCGATCTCTCTCTCTAGATCTCTCTATTTTTCATTCCCTCTCTCTTCTTGTGGTTCTCTGTCTCTAACTCACTTTTTCTTCTTCTCTCTCTCTCTCGCTCTCAAAGATCAATCTGTGTGTGTGTTGTCTCGTGTATATGTGTATGTGTGTGTGTGCGTGTGTTAGTCTTTGTGTGCATGTGGGGTTGTGTGTGTTTATAATAATAAAAATAATAAACCCATCCCCTTTGTTCCAGACTTTTCATTTAATTCCCATGTTATTCCTTTCTTTATTCATATTCTATTATTTTATGTGAAAATTTATCTGAGTATATGTTTGGGTTTGTGGCATGTGTGTATAAAGTTAGTTGTCCTTGTCTTGAGTGTATATTTTGGGTTTTGCTATCACTTTTTCTTAACTTGATATCATCTTTTATTATTTTATGTATTAAATGTATTTTTGTGTTGTGTAGGTGTGTGGATGGGATTTTTATTATGTGTTATTTTACGTGTCTCTTATTATTTTATGTGTCTCTTGTTATTTTATGTGTATATTAGTGTAGTGCAGGTGCATTTGGAGTAGTGGAATGTTTGTTTATACTTATGGAGTTTCATTTCGGGCTCAATATAACTAGTATTAAGTCAATGAAATTAGTTTTTTAGGTGAAATTAGTTTTAGGTGAAATTAGAGAATTTAAATTTTGTTCTATTTATTTATTTATTTAGTTTTGGGTCAAGAATATGTTATTAGATCATATTATAGGCTTATTTGTTTGGGTTTAGGTTTGTTTGTTTAGTATATTCTTTTTATTTTATTTTTATTCTTATGTTTATTTTTTTATGTTTGAGGTCCTTTTGTTGGAGTTTAGTTTTTTTTTTTTTTAGGTTTAAATTTAGATTAATTTAGGTCAAGAACAAATAAATGAATAAAAAAAAGAGATTTTATTTAATTTGAACTTAAAATGATTTTTCAATGGAAAAAGTAAGTTTTTTTTTATATATAATTTAAGTTTAAAATGAATTTTTGAGTGTTTTGTTTAATTTATCTTTAACTCAATTTTTCTTTAGATAAAATTATAATAATAAGATTAATTAAGCCGTGACTATTGTTAATTCTATATCTTGATAATATTTTAGCTGAGACAGCTTGATATTTGGAAATCTTTGTTTAGAAATAAATTAATTAGCTGGAAAATATTCTCTAAAGAACTACGTGACTTTGAATTCCTCATCGCACCAGAGGATACGTAGGAGCAGGTGATTCCTGTCAAGTCAAAATTAGATTTCATTAGGTTATTTTATGTTATTTCATTTTTCATTTGTAAATATTTATTATTTTGTTTATTTATAAATATTTATTGTCTTTTATTGTTATGTATTATTTTTAATTTTAGTTAATAATCAAATTGTTTTAAATGAGGATGTTAATTTAGCCGTGACGGCTTATTGACTCAGTTAAACATCTGAGCTGTGACAGCTTGATGTTTTCAAAATTTTCAAACTAAAAAAAAGATTTTTATGATGTCATTTTATTCTGTTTTACATATAAATATTCTTATTCATTATTATTATTATTATTGTAAATATTTGTTTATTTATTCATTTATTTATTTATTTATTTATTATTATTATTATTATTTCTTTATTATATTAATTTAAATTAATCATTGAAATATATATATTTTATTTCATTATTATTTTGATGTCATTTTATTTTGTTTAGCATGTAAATATTTTTGTTCATTATTGTTATTATTATTGTAAATATTTATTTAGTATTTATTTATGACATTATTTTATTATGTTTTACGTGTAAATGTATTTTTTCATTATTATTATTATTGTAAATATATATTTAATATTTATTTATGATATTATTTTATTCTGTTTTACATGTAAATATTTTATTCATTATTATTATTATTATTGTAAACATTTGTTTATTTATTCATTATTTTTTTACTATTATATTTATCCTCCTCTTTCTTTATTATCTTAATTTAAATTAATCATTGAAATGTATATATTTTATTCCAAATAAAGAGGTTAATTTAGCCGTGACGGCTTGTTAACTCAATATTACGGATACCTGAGTTGTGACAGTTTGGTACTCCGAAATCTTCTTACTCTAAAAAATATTTTCTTTAAAAATTTTCTTGAAATAAAAAATGTAAATAAATATTTTGAAAGGTTATTAATAATTTGCACAATTAATTAAGGTACCGTCTAAAGACGGGTGTATTAGGGGAGCTGTAGGATTAAATCCCTACCCTTCCCTAATCATAACCGACTCCCGAATTCGAATTTGGTTTCAAAGATCATTTTTATTGCATTAAATGG
Organism: Dalbergia cultrata; assembly: GCA_031216105.1. NCBI lineage: Eukaryota > Viridiplantae > Streptophyta > Magnoliopsida > Fabales > Fabaceae > Dalbergia > Dalbergia cultrata. The sequence goes on along the minus strand of CM062344.1, from coordinate 3,912,779 downwards.
GTTTTTCCATAATTTTTCCCAATTAAATAAAAATTTGGTGGCGACTCCAATTTTAAACGAAAATTCATTTTTCTCGCCGTCCACGTCGCGATCCCGGTTGCGACAGATGGCGACTCCACTGGGGACTGTGAGAGTCAAGCCTATAATAATTGATTGTGCTTATTATTATAACCTCATTTGTTTTCTTTCTTTGTATTTTCATTTTATTTTATTGCTAGTTGACTATTATTCTCCTTCTTTTAAATTTTGTTGCAATCGTGTTTGTATATATTTTCATATTTAATTCGTTGTGACTATCATAGAATAGAAGATTTTGCTCAGTTTGTGTATATTTATTTATATTTAATTCTTTGTGATCACCCTAGGATAGGAGAGTTTGCTCTGTTTGTATATACTTATTTATATTTAATTCTTTGCGACTATCTTAGGATAGAAGACTTTGCTCTGTCTGTATATATTTATTTCTGTTTCCTTGCACTCTAGGATAGAAGACTTTGATCTGTCTGTATATATGTATTTTGGTTTCTTTGCACTCTAGGATAGAAGACTTTGCTCTGTCTGTATATATGTATTTTTGTTTCTTTGCACTCTAGGACAGAAGACGTTTGTTCTGTATTGTCTATTTTGCAGGTCTTGTCATGGGTAGTTTTAGGATTCCGTGTCTCAGATGCTCTCTTCACACACAACACTTACACATTAATCACACACGAGTGGGGCCCTATACCCGGGTCTGAGTGCAACTTGAGATAGGTAAGAGATTGTGTAGTGGTAGCCATTTTGGATGTTCATCCTGTTTGGTTATTGCGAAAATCTCGTCTAGAGTGTGACTCTTTTGTGAATATTCTACACCTAGCGGTTTACCCGCTGTTGTGGATAATATTCCGAAATGAGTCTTTAACTCTAGAGGCCGTAGAATTTTCAGTATATAGATCCACCTATTGCAAGTATTCACAAAGTAGAATAACCATAGAACTATAGATTGACCTCCAGAGCTTAACTCAAATAGGACACAAAGAGAGCATACTCTTTCTTTAATCCATTTCCTTGTACATAAATTCTTTAACATGTTCAAAGTATTTATTATTTCCTTTTACATTTAAATGAAAATCATCACATTTTTCTTTGTTTTCCAGGTTTGTTAGAGAATCATATCAGAGTCTTGTTGTGAGTATCTTTGGAAAATGGAAATAAACATGAGATCAAACAATCATGAGGGGGAAAAATTAAAGAAAACTTTACATCTTAAAGCTAAGAAGCCTGACACAGAAAGTCTGAGATCCATAAGTCAGCTGTTGAGTATGCCACATCGCCTTTCTCTTGCAAAGAAGTATGGAAAAGTTTTGAATCTGTTAGAGGTGGAAGAACAGGTAGAGGCAATCACAGCATTGGCACAGTACTATGATCCTCCTCTCCGATGCTTTACCTTTCAAGACTTTCAGTTGGCACCAACTCTTGAAGAATTTGAGCGAATCCTAGGGTTACCACTCGAAGAAGAAAAACCTTATCAATACCAAGGTCATTATCCTTCCTTACATACCATAGCAGCTGTTTTAAAGATCAATGTAAGGGATTTGCATGAAATGTAGAAATGGAACCAATGGATTCCCAAGGGATTATTTGGAGAAGCATATGCATGGCTTAGCTGGAGCTAAAGATTGGGACACTTTCTTGGATGTATTAGCTCTCACTGTTTATGGCATCGTTCTGTTTCCAAATATTGAAGGTTTTGTAGACTTCGCGGCTATTGATGTATTCCTCGCTCGCAAATTTTATGGTCATAATCCTGTTCCAGCCCTCTTGGCAGATGTTTATTGTACCCTAAATTTTTGCTATGAGAGGAATGGCAAAAGAATTTTATGCTGTCTGCCAATGTTGTATGTATGGGCCACTGCACATGTATTCCAGAGAAGTTACAAGGCGCCCTGTCCGATTGAAGATCTAAAAATGCATCATATTAAGAAGAAGAATGGACAAGAATGGGCCCAAGACCTAGCCAAATTGAATGAAAAGATGATCCGATGGTACCCTTGGTGGGAAGACGGGCAGACTTTGATCTATATGTGTGGAAACTTCTCAAATGTTCCCCTCATGGGTACCCGAGGATGCATAAATTACAATCCAGCATTGGTACTGCGTCAACTTGGTTACCCCATGATGGGACCACCTCCCGAAGCTGCAATCACTCCATTTGTCTTGTATTACCAGGACTTTGAGAATCTTAGCATGCTACAGAAAGTCCGATTTGCTTGGAACAAGGTTGTCAGGAAAGGAAAAGAACTGGGAGTTAGAAGCTGTGCAGTGAAAGAAAGCTACCGTCAATGGGTGAAGAATAGGGCTCAAGAGATTAAACTGCCATTCAGAACCTGGACAACAACTCCACATAACAAGGCATCATCCTCACATTTTGACGATGATGAGGGGATCAAAGAAATAAAAGAGAAGTTAGACAGAGTTAAGCAAGAAAAGATGCAAGTTGAGGCTGCATTGGAAAGTGCTCACCATAATTATGCAGATTTGAAGCGAGAAAGCACTGAGAGAAACCAACTTCTAGAGGGCACCACTAAGAAGTTGAAAATGGGGTATGACCACATGATGAAGACCAAGGAATGCCTCCAAGCTGCTAATAAAGAACTCGGGCTTCGAAGGCAAGAGCGTGACCGAGCAATAGCCGAAAATCAACAGTTAAGGAATCAACTTCAAGATGCCAAAATTGCTGAGGAAGCCGCAATAGCAGGAGAGGAACAAATGAAGCGAGAAATGAGAGAGATAAGCAAGGAATACCAGAGGAAGATTGGGGAACTAAAACAACACATGAAAGATGAGACTATGAAGTTTCAAGCTGCCTTAGAAGAAGAGAAGAAAAGGGTCACAGATTTGGAGTTTGAGGTGCAACACCAAAGTCACATCATTCATGAGTTGAAGACTCGTTTTTCAAATCTGGCAGGGCTAGCTAATACAGCAATAGAAGACGTTCCCAGATACCTGGAAATAGCTGAGCAAGAAGTTATTCCTTTCAAGACCCCAGTTGGACTTCGCAACTTTGTCAGCTACTGCAAGGATTTGGTTGGAAGGATGAAACAGATAATTGCTGAAAGAAGTTGAAGAGGCATTACCTTTTGGTGATGATGTTTTTAAAGATCGGTATCTAGCTTTATGATGTACTTTTTCGTCATTTCTGGGAATGGATGTAAAAAAATATGATGATTGTAATCTACTCCTCTGATGAATGAATGGTTGTTTCATTATTTTGGCAATATCCATTAAAGATAACTTATTACCTTTGAACGAGACGTTCTGGGAAAAGTTGTGACCAAAGATACTTACATCAAGACTCAGCACGATTGACAATCTCTAACAAATTGCAATATGTTTATCTTTTTACTTAAACTATTTTTTACTTAGGTGAAACATCGCAACCATTGGGCGCCCAAGGAAAGAAGATACCGATCTAACTCGTGTTCATAACACTAGAGCTCGAACCAAGATGGCCGGCGGAAACACTGAACCAGGAAGGACTACCCCGTCTGCAATTGCTTCTGAATCGGGAAGAGCTATTCCAACTGTAACCACCTCGGCAATAATTACTTCTGAACCCGGAAGAAACTTAAGCATGGAAGTTGATGTAGTGAGAGGAAGACTGAACGAGTTGTCAAACAACCAGGGAAGAATGGAGGAGATGATGCGGGCTATGATGGAGTCACTCGACTTATTGAGAGCCCACCAAAACTCAGGAGGTGTACAACCAAGTGCTACAATGATGACTATACCTGTGGTATCAGATGCAGCTCTAAATGTCACTCAAGGGATGAATGACGGGGATGGGATTCCGAATAACTCTCTTGGACAACCACCACCTACAATGCCATTAGTAATCCCTATTGGAGAAGGCTATCGTCCCTTAGAGAATGTTCATACTGATGGGCATGGTCATGCTACCCCTATTTGGGAGCCACCTCGTGTTGTCATCCAAAAGCAACCATTTTCCTCGGAGAATAGCCGTGCAGAGGCAGAAAAGGACAAGTTCAAAGAAGAATGGATGAAAAAGATTCAGGATCAAATCAAAGCCATCCAAGGGCCTAGCACTTATGGCTATATGGAAATTGAGCAACTTTGCCCTCCCATCGATGCAGTGGTTCCGAAGGACTTCAAGATTCCTGATTTCTCAAAGTATGATGGAACGGGTAATCCTCTGTTCCATTTGAAGAGTTATTGCACCAAGATGTCAATTTGGTCTAAAGATGAAAAGTTTCTCGTTAGCTTTTTCCATGAAAGTTTAACCGGACCTGCTCTAGAATGGTATATTCAATTAGACCATTCAAAGATTTCTAGCTGGAGAGAACTGGTCGACCAATTCATGAATCAATACAAGTTTAACATGGAAATAGCACCAACTAGAGAACAGCTTGAGCACGATGCGAAAAAGAAGGATGAATCTTTTAAGCAATATGCTCAAAGATGGAGAGCTCTGGCTGCTCAAGTGCAACCACCACTTATCCTATCCGAAATGTGCTCGTACTTTTTAGGAACCTTGGGATCTCCTTATATCGGAGCCATGGCAGGAGCAAGATACAAAGATTTCACTGAGTTGATCACTGCTGGAGAAAGTATTGAGAATTTAGCCAAAACAGGTAAACTTCCCATGGGCAATGAAGACACAAGAAAAAGTTTCCCACCTAGGAAGAAGGAGACTGATGTAAACTATGTGCAGAGTCAGCAACCCTTTAACCCAAGATACGCACCAATGCACCCAAGACCCCAAACACCACCATACCAAACCTCAACCATTCCGTACCCATTTTACCAAACCACACAAACCACAAATACCATCCCATATTCCCCACCGCAAGTCAATAACATTCACATACGACCATACCAACCAGCTCGACCAACATACGCCTATAACTCAACCGTGCATCCTCAGAACTTCTCAAACACCACACCACCACGACCAAATGCTCAAAATCAAAGCCGTTCCCGATTCCAGAATTTGCCACCTTTCCCTAAACTATCCATTTCAAACGCTGATCTCTTTCAACGATTAGTTGATGCCCACTTGATCTCGGCTTATCCTGTACGCCCATTAGAACCACCATATCCAGCTTGGTACAACCCGAACCTTACTTGCAAATACCATATGGACATAGCAGGGCATTCAATTGAAGATTGCGAAGGCTTCAAGACGGCAGTAAATAGATTGATTGCTTGTGGTAGACTAGACTTTCAAGAGGAGTCAAAACCAGATATTGTCCATAATCCAATGCCAAATCATGAAAGAGGAGGCCGGGTAAATGCTGTAGAGAAAGAAGAACTCCTGATAAAGAAGGTTTTGAATCTCAGAACATCCATGGAGAGAATTTTTGTTGGCCTGAATGAGTCTGGTTACAACATCACGGCATCTGCTCCGACAATAAAGGAGAATGAGAAATATGACATGAATTCAAGCTGCCTGTATCACTGTGGGGCTCTTGGCCATGACATAGAAAATTGCTGGGATTTCAAGGCTCGGGTACAGGGATTACTCAACTTAGGAGTAATACAAGCAAAAAAGAGGCTGAATATACCTGATGAGGTGAATGTAATCGAACCTTTCATACTTCGAGTACCACCACTTAATGTAGCTCCTAAGCCAGAAAAAGTGGTCATTACTGTCAAGAAACCCACATCATTTGAGTATAAGACTACACATGCTGTGCCTTGGAATTATGAGACTCAGGTCAAGATAAGCAGAGACATAGGGGAAACCTCGAAGGCCCGAGAAAATGAAGAAGTGACCGGTGTCATGGAGGTGAAAGGAATAACAAGAAGTGGAAGAGTTTATGGACCCGGAGAGCTGGAAAAAGGGAAATTTGTCAATGAAGGGTACGCTGGAAAGAGTTCAGATTCAGAAAGAAAAGAAAAAGAAGATGAGGAAGAAGAGTTCCTAAAGATAATGAAGCAAAGCGAGTATGATATTCTTGAACAATTAAAGAAAACCCCAGCTAGAATATCTCTTTTATCATTAATCATGTCATCCGAGCCTCATCGAAAGGCAGTATTGAAAGTCTTGAAGGAAGCTTATGTTAAGCCTGATGTCTCATCAGAAAATGTGGTGAATATGGTGGATCCAGTGAAACGTGTTAGCATGATTACGTTTTCAGATGAAGAAGTTGTTTCACAGGCTAACCCACGGGCACTATACATAACCCTCAAATGTAAAGGTTACATAGTGCCCAGAGTTCTCATTGATGGAGGATCGGGATTGAATGTCTTACCTGTGTCAACTTTGAGCTATTTGTCGATGAGTAAGGATGATATACTGCCACAAATGATGGTAGTGAAAGCTTTTGACGGAGCGAAGAAAAGCATCCTTGGGGAGATGGTGTTACTACTGGAGATTGGCCCGAGCAAATTCGAGGTATTGTTCCAAGTGATGCAGATCGAATCGGACTACAATATGCTACTCGGAAGACCATGGATAAATGGTGTTGGTGCTGTCCCTTCAACCTTGCATCAGAAGGTCAAATACATTGAGAATGGATCGGTCGTCACAATCCATGGAGAAAAAGAGATCCTAGTATCCAAACCAGTGACATTGCCATATGTTGAAAATGTGGAGCTAGTGGAGAGCAGTTCATGGCATAGCCTGGAGGCAGTAGGGCTGAGACAAGAGCAAGATAAAGCCTTAATGCAAAATCAGATAGTAGCTCATATCATGGCCAAGAGTGGATATCTAGAAGGAAAAGGACTAGGATCACAGCTGCAAGGCACCCAAACTCTCGTATCGATGCCAGAGAAGTTTAACCGATTTGGTCTAGGATATGAGACCTCTCTGGATGACAAGATGAGTGCCTTGGCTCTGGAACAGAATAAACAAAAAGGGAAAATGAAGTTGATTCCTCACTTGAAAGAGACATTCCCTGGTCCAGCTGAAGTGATTATGGCTGGTGAGGTTCGTTCCCCTCATTATTTCTCCACCATCAACACTTTGGATGCTGAAACAACTGAAGAAAATAACAAAGTCCATGTTGCTAGCAATGATGAGACGCTGATGAACTGGACAGCTGAACCAATGCTTGATGTTATTGCTGAAAAGTAATTTGTTGGGTTGTATTATTCAAGAATTATTTATGCTTTTGTTTATGCTACTCAGTGACATCATTTGAATGAATTTGCATGATTTTCAATAATCTTTCTATATGTTTTCCATTTGCCTCATTTCTATTTCTATTCCTTTTGCTTTCTCCTTTTCTGTTATGTTTTTCCCTTACCACTCTCAGCTTGTTAATCTGCATTTTCCATGTTGTTTATAATCCACCATTTGGTTTAGCATTCCAATCCACCACAATTATTTTCCAGGAATTTGAATGTCATAGAAATTTTGCCACATGAAAAGGAATTTGAGAGCTTATCAATTGATTCTCTTGCTACACTTGACTGCGATAACCATGAGTTCGAGGATGATGAAGAAGCTATTGAACAATTTTCAAACCTCCTGGATTATTCAGAAAAAGGATTTGACTTAGATAATGAGGTGGTCGAGGTGATTAACATGGGCACCGAAGAAGACAAAAAGGAGCTGAAAATAGTGGAAAATCCTGAACGTACAGAAATGGTTGCATTGTTCAAAGAATTCCTGGATGTGTTTGCATGGTCCTATCATGATATGCCAGGATTAGACCCAGAGATTGCTTCACACAAGATCCCTTTGTATTCCGAAGCTGAGCCAAAGAAGCAAAAGTTGAGAAGAATGCGACCGGACATGTCATTAAAGGTTAAAGAGGAAGTGACTAAACAGCTGGAGGCTGGATTTTTAGAGGTATCAAGACATACTGATTGGGTGGCCAACATTGTGCCTGTACCTAAAAAGGACGGAAAAGTTAGAATGTGTATAGACTATCGGGATTTGAATAAAGCTAGCCCGAAAGATGATTTTCCTCTACCCCACATTGATGTCCTTGTTGATAATACTGCTGGAAATCACCGATTTTCCTTTATGGATGGATACTGGGTATAACCAAATTCCCATGGATATTCATGCCAAAGGACAAACTACTTTCATAACTCCGTGGGGAACATTTTGCTATACATCATGCCGCTTGGATTGAAGAATGCCGCCACCTACCAACGTGCCATGGTCGCATTATTCCATGACATGATGCATAAAGAGATTGAGGTGTATGTAGATGATATGGTCGCCAAATCTAAAGAGGGAGAAAGTCATGTGACAAGCTTCTGCGAAAGTCGCTTGAAAGGCTCGAAAATACAAGTTGCGGTTGAATCCGAATAAATGCATTTTTGGAGCTTCTACAGGGAAGTTACTCGGGTTCATTGTCAGCAGAGAAGGGATAAAAGTAGATCCTGACAAGGTGAAGGCAATACAAGAAATGTCTGCTCCCCGAACTGAACGAGAAGTGAGAAGTTTTCTTGGAAGGCTCAACTACATTGCTAGATTTATTGCTAATTTGACTAGCACTTGTGAGCCTATATTCAAACTGTTACGGAAACATCAACCCGGGGAGTGGAATGAAGAATGCCAAGAAGCTTTTGATAAAATAAAAGCTTATTTGATGAAGCCTCCGATTCTAGCCCCACCTGTACCAGATCGTCCTTTAATATTATATCTCACAGTGTTGCCCATGTCACTTGGGGCAATGTTGGGTCAATATGATGAGTCTGGTAAGAAAGAACGGGCAATTTATTATCTGAGCAAGAAGTTTAATGACTGTGAGTCTCGTTATCTGGCGATTGAAAGGACTTGTTGTGCGTTAGTGTGGGCTTCCAAGAGGTTGAGGCAGTACATGCTATACTACACTACCTGGTTAATCTCTCGAATGGATCCATTGAAATACATATTTGATAGTCCTCATGTTTCATTGAGAATGTCGAAATGGCAAGTGATGCTGTCTGAATTTGATATCAAATATGTGACTCAGAAGTCCATCAAGGGAAGTGCAATTGCTGATCATCTAGCTGAAAATCCTCTTGAGGATATACAGCCTATCATGCCTGAATTCCCCGATGGTGAGGTGTTAACAGTGGAAAAAGATAAGAAAGAAGAGGAGAATGCATGGAAAATGTACTTTGATGGGGCCGCCAATATGAATGGGTGTGGAATAGGAGCTGTAGTAGTGTCACCAGCTGGAAAACAATACCCAGTTTCCATCAAGTTAGATTTTGAATGCACCAACAACATCGCGGAATATGAAGCCTGTGCGAATGGTTTGCAAGCTGCAATTGACCTAGGGATAAAAAAATTAAAGGTGTTTGGAGATTCTGCGCTCATAATCTATCAAGTTAATGGAGAATGGCGTACGAAGGATCCGAAATTGGTGCCTTATCAGAAATACTTGTCTCGATTAATTGAAGAATTTGATGATGTGTCATTCTCTCACTTAACTCGAGACCATAACCAATTTGCGGATGCATTGGCAACCCTGGCTGCAATGACAAAATTGGAAGTCCATACCAATGTCCAACCCATCCACGTAGAGGTGCAAAGTGAACCAATATACTGTGACAATGTGGAGGTTGAGCCAGATGGACAACCATGGTATTATGACATCAAGCGGTACATTCAAAAAGGAGAATATCCGACTGGAGCAAATGAAGTGCAAAGAAAAACAATTCGACGATTGGCCATGACCTTTTTCTTGAATGGTGAAGTCCTTTATAAGAGAAATCATGACACCACTCTCCTCAGATGTGTGGATGCTCATGAAGCTCGAATGATTATGACTGAGATCCACGAAGGAATCTGTGGAACCCACGCTAATGGGCATATGATGGCACGCAAGATCCTAAGAAGTGGGTATTATTGGTCTACTATGGAGAATGACTGCATCAGTTATGTTCGAAAGTGTCATAAATGTCAAATATATGCAGACCGAGTCAATGCTCCACCATGTCCACTACACAACATGGTATCTCCTTGGCCTTTCTCAATGTGGGGCATGGATGTCATTGGCCCAATCAACCCCAAAGCCTCAAATGGTCATCGTTTCATCTTGGTGGCGATAGACTATTTTACAAAGTGGGTGGAAGCTACTTCATATGCTAACATCACACAGAAAGTGTTTATCAGATTCATCAAAAGAGATATCATCTGCAGATATGGGATTCCAGAAAGAATTATCACAGATAATGCTCCTAACCTCAATGGTGCTGAAGTTCAAAAATTCTTTGAGACTTTCAAGATCAAACATCACAACTCAGCTCCTTATAGGCCTCAAATGAATGGTGCGGTCGAAGCTGCAAATAAAAACATTAAGAAAATCATTGCCAAGATGGTGGTGAATTACAAAGACTGGCATGAAATGCTGCCATATGCTTTGCATGCATATCGAACCAATATACGGTCAAGCACTGGAACAACTCCTTTCTCATTAGTATATGGAATGGAAGTCAAGCTGTTTCTCCCATAGAAGTGGAAATCCCGTCCTTAAGGGTTTTGATGGAATCTGAATTAGAAGAATCTGAATGGGTGAAGACCCGATATGAACAGCTCAACATGATAGAGGAGAAAAGACTGACAGCTATTTGTCACGGCCAGTTGTACCAAAGCAGAATGGCTAGGGCTTTTAACAAGAAAGTCCGTCCTAGAGATTTTCATCCAGGAGATTTGGTTCTGAAGAAAATTCTCCCTAATCAAGAAGATGCACGGGGAAAATGGGCCCCGAGCTATGAAGGTCCTTACATTGTCAAGCAAGCGTTCTCAGGTGGAGCGTTGATTTTGCAAAACATGGATGGACAGGAATTGCCCAAACCAATTAACACTGATGCAGTCAAAAGGTTTTATGCTTGAAAAGAGGTTGAAAAAGCCCGTTAGGTTGAAAACTCGAAAGAGCGACCTAAGCAAAAGTTAGGGTAATATGAAAAGAAAAAGAAAAAGAAAAAAAAAAGAGAAGAGCTCGTTAGGTTGAAAACTCGAAAGAGCAACCTAAGCAAAAATTAGAACAAAAAGATAAGCATCATCTCAAGCAACCTATACTGGGGCAATTTTTGAGTGTTGAATTTGTCCAGTGAATCAAGCTGACCAAGATTGAAACTGGGGCAATTTTTGGAAAGAAAAGGTTTGAAGATATCATTAAGGATCATGGCTATGGTGTTCAGCTTGCTGCGAGAAATCGATTGATTCACCACAAAGAACTTAAACTGGGGCAAAATTTCATGACTTTCACAATCTTATCTTCGTGTTGTTACCTTTATTTCAAACATCTTGTTATCCAATACACCAAGCAATAAAGACGTCTGTTCGGCCAATCTTTTTGTTTCCTCTTTAAATGCATATTTATTTATGATGTCTCGAGTAAGCATAAATTTAAGTTTAAAGTTATACAACCTAATAATTCTTACAGCAATACATCCATGACTAGCATCACACTAAGAGAATTCTGAAGTTTCAGCCAAACTCGGCAGAAAAGCAAGCATCATCCTAAAAAAGGGAAAAAGGAAATGGGAAAGAAGTGAGCAAAGGTCAAGAAGAAAATAAAGTTTATGCCAGAAGATCCAACATGTGAATTACGAGTTTGATCGGTCATAGTCTTCCTTGAGGTTTGCTTGATTTGGTTACGGTTAGTTTTTTTTTTTTTTTTTTCTGAAATAAACTGAAAATTGATGACTTGTGCATATAACCAAAAAAAAAAAAAAAAAAAGATAATGTGGACATTGTTATTTTCCATGCCACCATTTAATTTTCCAGTCGGCCTCAGTTTGCCAATTTACATTTCCTGTCGGCCTCAGTTTGCCAATTTACTTTCCAGTCGGCCTCAGATTGCCAATTTACATTTCATGTCGGCCTCAGATTGCCAATTTACTTTCCAGTCGGCCTCAGATTGCCAATTTACATTTTATGTCGGCCTCAGATTGCCAATTTACATTCCAGTCGGCCTCAGATTGCCAATTTACTTTCCAGTCGGCCTCAGATTGCCAATTTACTTTCCAGTCGGCCTCAGATTGCCAATTTACATTCCAGTCGGCCTCAGATTGCCAATTTTACATTCCTGTCGGCCTCAGATTGCCAATTTACTTTTCAGTCGGCCTCAGATTGCCAATTTACATTCCAGTCGGCCTCTTTGCCAATTTACATTTCCTGTCGGCCTCAGTTTGCCAATTTACTTTCCTGTCGGCCTCAGATTGCCAATTTACATTTGATGTCGGCCTCAGATTGCCAATTTACATTTCATGTCGGCCTCAGATTGCCAATTTACATTTCATGTCGGCCTCAGATTGCCAATTTACTTTCCAGTCGGCCTCAGATTGCCAATTTACATTTGATGTCGGCCTCAGATTGCCAATTTATATTTCATGTCGGCCTCAGATTGCCAATTTACTTTCCAGTCGGCCTCAGTTTGCCAATTTACTTTCCAGTCGGCCTCAGATTGCCAATTTACATTTTATGTCGGCCTCAGATTGCCAATTTACATTCCAGTCGGCCTCAGATTGCCAATTTACTTTCCAGTCGGCCTCAGATTGCCAATTTACTTTCCAGTCGGCCTCAGATTGCCAATTTACATTCCAGTCGGCCTCAGATTGCCAATTTTACATTCTTGTCGGCCTCAGATTGCCAATTTACTTTTCAGTCGGCCTCAGATTGCCAATTTACATTCCAGTCGGCCTCTTTGCCAATTTACATTTCCTGTCGGCCTCAGTTTGCCAATTTACTTTCCTGTCGGCCTCAGATTGCCAATTTACATTTGATGTCGGCCTCAGATTGCCAATTTACATTTCATGTCGGCCTCAGATTGCCAATTTACATTTCATGTCGGCCTCAGATTGCCAATTTACTTTCCAGTCGGCCTCAGATTGCCAATTTACATTTGATGTCGGCCTCAGATTGCCAATTTATATTTCATGTCGGCCTCAGATTGCCAATTTACTTTCCAGTCGGCCTCAGATTGCCAATTTACATTCCAGTCGGCCTCAGATTGCCAATTTTACATTCCTGTCGGCCTCAGATTGCCAATTTACTTTTCAGTCGGCCTCAGATTGCCAATTTACATTCCAGTCGGCCTCTTTGCCAATTTACATTTCCTGTCGGCCTCAGTTTGCCAATTTACTTTCCTGTCGGCCTCAGATTGCCAATTTACATTTGATGTCGGCCTCAGATTGCCAATTTACATTTTATGTCGGCCTCAGATTGCCAATTTACTTTCCTGTCGGCCTCAGATTGCCAATTTACTTTCCAGTCGGCTTCAGATTGCCAATTTAATTTCATGTCGGCCTCAGATTGCCAATTTACATTTCATGTCGGCCTCAGTTTGCCAATTTACATTTCATGTCGGCCTCCGATTGCCAATTTACTTTCATGTCACCCTCAGATTACCATTTTACCTTTCTATCACCATCAGATTGTTCTTTTCCATGTACAAACTATCTCAAAGTGTCATTTTTCTGATTAGTCCTTTAACATTTCTTTTAAGTTGTGAATTTGGGTCAAATTGGTTAGCTATTGTTCTTTGAGTGATTCACACATATTTGATTTCTGAACCGCATCATTTTATGTGACTTTACTTGAAAGTTTATGTCATTTTCACTTCGGATTTAGATTTCATTGCATTGCATGCATCGCTGAACAAAATCGATGTTCATGTCTTTACTCATTCCTTATGAAGACAATATTTAAAATTCAAATTTTTGTATTTTTCTTATAAGAAATGAGTAAAGAGGGGCAACTGTGAACACCCGATTTTGTCCGGATCAATAAAAATAAAAATTCAAAAGTTTGGCATATTTTCATAATCTAGCCCATGTTGTGTTTAAACCAAATAAATTTTACTATTCTTTCATTTTAGCCCATTTTCGGATTTGTTTTAGCCCATTTGTACCTGAAAAAAAAAAATAAAAACACAAAATAAAAATAAAAAAATGAAATAATAAAAAAAATAAAGTGACAAAGGTCACGAATTTTGTTTCTTCCTTCACGTGAAGCTGATAGAAGAAAAAAAAAAAAAAAAAAAAAAAAAAGGGAGAATTGGCAGACATCATGAGAGTGTTTTTTTTAACTCCTTGCAAAGCGATGAAACTCCTTTCGGTGAGGAGCAGGGAAGCCAACTTTGTAAAATGGGATAACCAAGAAATCACGAGGGAAGAACTTTTCCAGCTTTAAAAGGAGGATTCTTGATTATTTTTGGATCCGGGGGAAGTGCTAGTGACACTTTTTTGAGTTCTTTGCAACAATCAGAAAGAAGAATCAAAATCAAACAGAGATAGGTACAGATAAAATTTTGAAAATCATTTGTTCATTTCTTCGAGTACCAACATCATCATCTAAACCAAAAATCCCCTCCTTTGTACCAAGATAACCAAAGACAACCAAAATCAAGCCCAATCACAGTTCAAAAATCATAACCCAAGTCAGAGCCAAGCATTATCAAAATACATGCTCAAACATACCATTTCCATTCCACAATTATGAACACAGCCAAAAATAAAATATACAGCCATAAAATCATTCTCAGCCAATAAAAAGAGTCCAATAAAGTCCATATTCAGTTCATAGAAGAAAGTCAAGAAAAAATAGAGAAATAGAAAAAGGAAGGAAAACAGCTCCCTTCATGGAACCACTATGATCTTCACCTCTCTCCGCCAGCCCCCTCTCCATCGCCACTTTCACCTCTCGCACAACCACAAGAATCGCGACCTTTTCTCTGCTGCCGGCCACGCCATCTGTGACTTCTCCTCTCGCAAGCTTCCCAACTAGTTCAATGGTCGCTTCCAAGCCATGCCCAAGGCTGCACATCGCGGCCTCCCCTTCTCTTCCCCTCCATTCTCAGCTGCGATTTCTTCCCCTTTTTCGCGCAGCTCCCATTCGCGGCAGAAACTCCCTCCGTCAACACTGCAGCCTCCCCAGTCTCCTCCACTTTCAGCCATGGTTCCTCCCCACCGCCGTAAATACCACCGTCACTCACCGCCAACCGAACGCCATCAGCACCACCATGAGCTTTAAAACCCCATTGATGGACCCCCAGTCACCGTCTTACTCAGATCCGAACTTGACTCCTCCTCCTTGCCGAAGCCTTCCCTCTCCCTCACCTCTGCGCAAGACCACCGCGCAACCCCATCCCGTTAACAACACCTCGAACTTGGCTTTGAACCAATTACAAGGCCGCGCTGCTGTTGATTATCGAGCAGCAAAACCACGCCTCCCCTCTCATCCTCTCCCTCTCGATCTCTCTCTCTAGATCTCTCTATTTTTCATTCCCTCTCTCTTCTTGTGGTTCTCTGTCTCTAACTCACTTTTTCTTCTTCTCTCTCTCTCTCTCTCGGCCTCAAAGATCAACTGTGTGTGTGTGTTGTCTCGTATATGTGTATGTGTGTGTGTGCGTGTGTTAGTGCTGTGTGCATGTGGGGTTGTGTGTGTTTATAATAATAAAAATAATAAACCCATCCCCTTTGTTCCAGACTTTTCATTTAATTCCCATGTTATTCCTTTCTTTATTCATATTCTATTATTTTATGTGAAAATTTATCTGAGTATATGTTTGGGTTTGTGGCATGTGTGTATAAAGTTAGTTGTCCTTGTCTTGAGTGTATATTTTGGGTTTTGCTATCACTTTTTCTTAACTTGATATCATCTTTTATTATTTTATGTATTAAATGTATTTTTGTGTTGTGTAGGTGTGTGGATGGGATTTTTATTATGTGTTATTTTACGTGTCTCTTATTATTTTATGTGTCTCTTGTTATTTTATGTGTATATTAGTGTAGTGCAGGTGCATTTGGAGTAGTGGAATGTTTGTTTATACTTATGGAGTTTCATTTCTGGCTCAATATAACTAGTATTAAGTCAATGAAATTAGTTTTTTAGGTGAAATTAGTTTTAGGTGAAATTAGAGAATTTAAATTTTGTTCTATTTATTTATTTATTTAGTTTTGGGTCAAGAATATGTTATTAGATCATATTATAGGCTTATTTGTTTGGGTTTAGGTTTGTTTGTTTAGTATATTCTTTTTATTTTATTTTTATTCTTATGTTTATTTTTTTATGTTTGAGGTCCTTTTGTTGGAGTTTAGTTTTTTTTTTAGGTTTAAATTTAGATTAATTTAGGTCAAGAACAAATAAATGAATAAAAAAAAGAGATTTTATTTAATTTGAACTTAAAATGATTTTTCAATGGAAAAAGTAAGTTTTCTTTTTATATATAATTTAAGTTTAAAATGAATTTTTGAGTGTTTTGTTTAATTTATCTTTAACTCAATTTTTCTTTAGATAAAATTATAATAATAAGATTAATTAAGCCGTGACTGACTTGTTAATTCTATATCTTGATAATATTTTAGCTGAGACAAATTTTGATATTTGGAAATCTTTGTTTAGAAATAAATTAATTAGCTGGAAAATATTCTCTAAAGAACTACGTGACTTTGAATTCCTCATCGCACTGCAGGATACGTGAGGAGCAGGTGATTCCTGTCAAGTCAAAATTAGATTTCATTAGGTTATTTTATGTTATTTCATTTTTCATTTGTAAATATTTATTATTTTGTTTATTTATAAATATTTATTGTCTTTTATTGTTATGTATTATTTTTAATTTTAGTTAATAATCAAATTGTTTTAAATGAGGATGTTAATTTAGCCGTGACGGCTTATTGACTCAGTTAAACATCCGAGTCAGATGACTTGATGTTTTCAAAATTTTCAAACTAAAAAAGATTTTTATGATGTCATTTTATTCTGTTTTACATATAAATATTCTTATTCATTATTATTATTATTATTGTAAATATTTGTTTATTTATTCATTTATTTATTTATTTATTTATTATTATTATTATTATTTCTTTATTATATTAATTTAAATTAATCATTGAAATATATATATTTTATTTCATTATTATTTTGATGTCATTTTATTTTGTTTAGCATGTAAATATTTTTGTTCATTATTGTTATTATTATTGTAAATATTTATTTAGTATTTATTTATGACATTATTTTATTATGTTTTACGTGTAAATGTTTTTGTTCATTATTATTATTATTGTAAATATATATTTAATATTTATTTATGATATTATTTTATTCTGTTTTACATGTAAATATTTTATTCATTATTATTATTATTATTGTAAACATTTGTTTATTTATTCATTATTTTTTTACTATTATATTTATCCTCCTCTTTCTTTATTATCTTAATTTAAATTAATCATTGAAATGTATATATTTTATTCCAAATAAAGAGGTTAATTTAGCCGTGACGGCTTGTTAACTCAATATTACGGATACCTGAGTTGTGACAGTTTGGTACTCCGAAATCTTCTTACTCTAAAAAATATTTTCTTTAAAAATTTTCTTGAAATAAAAAATGTAAATAAATATTTTGAAAGGTTATTAATAATTTGCACAATTAATTAAGGTACCGTCTAAAGACGGGTGTATTAGGGGTGCAGAAGGATTAAATCCCTACCCTTCCCTAATCATAACCGACTCCCGAATTCGAATTTGGTTTCAAAGATCATTTTTATTGCATTAAATGGGTTTTTCCATAATTTTTCCCAATTAAATAAAAATTTGGTGGCGACTCCAATTTTAAACGAAAATTCATTTTTCTCGCCGTCCACGTCGCGATCCCGGTTGCGACAGTCCGCATGATTCGCGAAATGTTTTTTATTCATGAGAATACTATTCCCATAAGCTATTAACATGAAATACTTTTTTGGGAATGGAATATAAATGTGATTGGTATGTAAACTAAATACCAAGCAACCACAAATTCAAGATATTTTTCCAAAAATGCCCATTACAAAATTATACCGACCGGCAATGGTTCAAAACCAGCTTACAATGGCCCAGCCTTGACCAGTGATGGGGTGTGGCGCTCGTCAATGGTGGTTCTCACTATAAGATTTTCACAGAATACAAATAGAATTACAAATGAATTTTATAAGCTTTATAGATAGATTTTTCAATTACAGAAGGATTCGTTTGTCTATAGATTTACAGACTAAAAAATTCCATATGTAATTAGCTTAAAAAAAATTATTGAAATTAGCTTATTACAAAAAAAAATTTCCATCTACAACATTAACGTCAAAAGAGTTTACCCCAAACAAACCCAAATCTTTCCAAACTGACTGCTACGGCTATTGTGTGGCATCATCACTGTGTCCTCTGTTGCGCCAATCCAATTGCAGTGGTACTACCACTCCCAAACCGAACAAAACATCAACGTTCTTACATATTAAAAGTTGTTGTAAAATTGCAGGCCCAAAAGGTAGAAATATAGTAGTACAAAATTAATGTGTGGAAGTGTAAAATAAATGACACTAGGAATTTATGTGGTTCGACTTTAAAGCCTACATCCACGAGTAAAAATCCACAACCAAATAATTTATTATGGAAATATGATAGAGATATACAAAAGGTAAGCACTTTTCACTCAACCCAAATCTCAAATATCTCACAGTATTTTTTCCATCAACATATACTCTCAACTCCAAAAGAGAAGAATTTACAAGGAATAAATAATTCTACTCTATTACATAGAAATAAGGAGATACTTGGCTTTGATAGTTGATGTTTTGATGCCTGTTGTGTTTGCAAAAATGAAGCTCTATTTATAGAGCCCTTCTTGCATTTGCTGACAATAAATATAACTCATGCAAATTATTATGTTTGCCAACAAGTCACTGAAAAGCAAAAAGAAGATGCAACAACCTATACAAGCACTAAAAATTGCTTTGGACTCCTTACCAACCAAATTAAAATACTCAAGCCACGTTAACAAAAACTAATGACTCAATGAAACTCACAACAAAAGAGGCAGAAAATGAAAAATTAAACCAATTAAAAGTTAATGAACATTACCACGAACACAATGATACAAATTATTTGCAAAATAAAGGCTCTGGTAAACAGCAGTGGCTCAAAGAAGGGCGACGGTGCAACCATTGTTTTCTAACACAAAGAAAGAGAGAGATGGATCTTTGATGAGACATTAAAGGCATTACAGATGGATTTTTTTCTCTATAATGTGCGCATTAAATACTTGCCTTGAATTTCAAATTATAGATAAATTTTTATATCTATAATATATTAAATTTATTTTAAATCAATAATTAAAAATTCGCCTGTATGTTTTGTAAAATAAAATGTTGTTTCATTATCCATCTATAATTTTCGTTTGTAACAGAGTTTGCTCCAATAATTACTAACGGATTTATAGACTTTGCAAAAAGTATTTTTTTTTTTTCACATTTTCGTTTACCCCTTTGTAAATACGTTTGTATCAGAGATGGGAAGAATATATTTGTAAAATTCATATGTGCTCTGCGAGTTTGTAGTAGTGCCTAGCATCCATTAGCAATTGTCTAGCCTCAATTGGCGGTGGACCAGCGTCAACTGGAGGTGGCACTGAGTCGTGGAGCAAAGGTGGTCCAGTATCGGATTTAAACAAATAAATTGAATTGAATTTTTTTTGGAAACAAATATTCTACAACAAAAGCGCAAATATATGAGGAAATAATTTATCATAAGAGATCATAAAAATATAAAATCAATAATTAAATTAATTACTCCACTTACTAAATTAAGCACTAAAACTAATCAGAATAATCAATTAAAAGCTTAAAATCAAGGAGAAAATTAAACAAACAATAACTCTCATCGAGAGTGGTCAACTTAGCACAATCTTAATATGTGAAAATATACCAATGTTTGACGAGACATTGAGATATTTCAAAACGAGTTATTAATTCGATGAGATGGTTGAGATTGTCAACGACCTCTACAAGAGTTTGAGGTAGAATGTCGGCCGAATGAAGGTTGGCAAGTTGATAAAGAAGTTTATTAGTTTAAGAACCTCTGTTTGACCATTGTTGTCGGAAAGAATTAAGTTCTGAAATTCTAACATGCAAGCATTTTATTTGACGAGATTTTGACAAGAGAACATATGAGTAGCATGAAGCGTTGAAGAGAGATGAATGCAAGCAAGCATGAAGAAATAACCTGCTATACGTGTCTTTGGAAACGTAGGAGCAATTACCATTAACATCTACCTTGTGGGGGAACATGGATACATGCATGTGCAATATTGAGCTCAGGAGCCCATTGCACACGTCGAACCAACGAAAATATAACACTTGGCAGGAGCGGTTATTCACATTTCTAAAGCTAGTTTAGGAGTTTGTTTATGAATAAGAGCTTTGCTCACTTAATTGAGGATGATATTTGGCACTCAGGCGCACATTATACTCAAAGGTTCCAGAGGCATGCAATATAATGGAGTAAGAGGGAATGTATGAAAAAACCATCACTCATTATGGTAATCCAGTCATTTTTATTTTCCTTTTCTCTTTAGTTTTTCAAAGGTATTCCCCTTCCCAACAATTAGGAAAGAAGACAATTCCCCTTCCCAGTTAATTAGACTTGTTCTCTCAACCGGGGTTCTCTCTAAAAGTCGAATTGAGGTCCTTTCTTGGAGCCGTAGTATGCCTCTATCACTATACTATAACTTCCTTTACGGAATCTTTTAGTCATATTTATAATAAGGAGACCAATTTTTTTTTTTTTAAAAAATACCGATACACTTTAGAAAGACAGCTCAATTTTGTTCGATAGCTGGCTAGCAGCATCATCCCAACAAAATGTTGAGAATTAAAGGTAAATAGAGTGTGATGATGTAATTTTCTTTGTATCGATAATTAAAAGACGCTTAACTCTTAAAGAGAGAAGCTGAAAATAATACAAAGTGTTTAACAAAATATTGAAAAAATGAAATGAGACTCTACACCAGAGCTTAACACTAACATCCAAACTTCAAATCAAAAACTCCAAAACGAATAACAAGAAGACAGACGAAGCATCATCAAGACAAACACTAGGTGGAGTGGGCCTAGCATCCGGGGAGCCAGGATTATTTCCTTTGTGTACAATTGTACAACTAATCTTGTTTAAATTCAATTAACTTAAATGTTTGAACTCACAATCACCTAACAAATTGGGAATCTTTTTGTCTTTATCATCTAACTGATTGATTACCAACTTGCAATTGCCCTTGCGGTGTTGGAAAATGGGTCCTCATTTCGGGTCCGTATTGAGGTGGTAATGCTCTTAAGTTCATGCACCTGGCAGCTTGGAGGGCCAACTCTACATGTTCGAATTGTTCCTTTTCCTATGTATTTATGAAAGAGGAAATGATGACGAGCAAGTAGATGCTGGTTCGCCCAGGTGTCTGTGATGCTTTTGCATTGCATTAGTTAATTATTCAATTCCATAAACTTTTTGTCAACAGAATAGAGTGAAAGTGGGTGCCCCAGTAACGGGCCCATTTACTTCGTATGATTTTATTTTTAGGGGTCCTGCTAAACAGACTGTAAGTATAAACTTTTAACATATTTTTCGGTTAATATATCATTACATTATGAAAATTTATTAGAACTCACTATATGTATGACACCGTATTAATTCATGTCTCATTTATCATTGGATATTATGTAGACCACATTCAAGTAAGATCTTTACTCTATCCATGGTAGATGAGATAAGTTGGTACGGTATCCAATTTATCATGAATATAAATAATATAACTTTTACATTATTTAAATATTATAATTTTTAAAATAACTGTTGTGAAAATTAAAAATTTAGCTAAAAATTAAATATTTCATAAATTTAATTCTTTTAATAAGTATGTTATCTTATAATATTTATACCTTGTTAAATATCCAGATGTATTTTTTTGAACAAAAATTGAATTTTTTTTATAATCAATAGTTATTCACTTTTCATTTCACTCTTTTTTTTTATTTTATAGTATTCTCTTATTTGACAATATTTTTCTATACACATAAATATTTAAATAGAATTTGGGACTAATAAGGAAAAACATATATGTAAAATGTAAAAGTTAAAAAAAAATTCCAGATACGAGACGAAACAAACTATAATATGCGTAGCTACCAGATATAAAATATTTGTTGTGGAATGTGGATTGTCATTAGTTGTCAATGTTAATGTTAGAAAACATTAGAAATGGTTATACTGTTTCAAAATCCTGGCAAAAGAAGTTAAAATTTAAAAGTTTGCTTAGTTTGATTAATTAGGTAGCAAAGTAGGTTAATCACCGTATGCCAGTGGTTTATAATTGAAAAAAGCAGTGCTGCATATTGCTTGACAAATGGACGGAACTAAAGCAGAAGCGATCGTAATGTTCAATTATAAAGCGCTATATTGGACGGTCAAACTAGCAGATGTTTCATGGTACTATAATTGGACTGTATCTGTACGTACGTTATTTCCCAATTGGATAATCATCCGAATTAGAGTCTTATTCAAATAAGTGGAAGGTGCTTATACATTAATTTAGGGTGGTTATTATGTAGATAGAGTTTATATATGGGAGATGTGGGGGAAAAAAGTAGATGCTTGTTGGAACGAAAGAAATGGTTACAAAACTATGCACGAAAACAAATTAAGTAATGAGACTTGAGAAAGCATGGAAATCAGGGTGATTGACAATATTCAAGAGAGAAAAGTGTTAAAAATTATTATTTTTAGTCTTAAAAATAACTATTTAATTTTAAATATGCGTAAATTAAAAAAATATTGAAAAATTCTTAATATTAAAGAAATATTAGTATACATTATAAAATAATTTATTATTTAATTATTTTCACTTGGTCTCTCATTCACTATTCTCTTTACTATTTTTTTCATCTTTATTTTCAAAATAATATAACTAAAAATAAATAATATAGTAAAAGAATGCAAAATGAACAGTTATTTGTGAACCAAAAAGTAAACTTTTTAAAATAGGTAATTATTTGACATTAAACGTAGTAACTAAATTATTATGTTTGAATATATATAAATATGAATTTAATTTTGATGCACTTAGTGGATCAAAAATAAATTTTAATTTATTTACAATATAAAAATTTCGTACAATTGAATCAAATTATGTATTCATCACGTAATCAAACATAATTGAATTTTACACTTCACGGCTTGAAAGTTCATGCTAACAAAAGAATTTGGTTAGATAATACATTATCAACTAATAAAAATTTAAGAAAATTGTTAAATCACAATGATTAGTAGTTATCATAGTAGGTTGGTGTTTATAGCGGAATTTGACAATTATATGTCAACAATAAATAATTGACAATCTTTACGTGTAGGAGGTCAAACTGCTCTAAACTATGCATAAATCGATAAACTTTAAAAGTTTGGATGACAACATTTGCTTTTCAATATCTTGATTCAGGGAGCGAAAAGTTACTCCTCTTAGGTTCTTCACCAAAAAAAGTCGAGTGTCAAACTATTTTTTATGAAATGAGGATGGAATAAGATATAATATAGCATGATTTGTGTTATGATAGTGTGAATGTAGTGTTTGCCAGATTAAAGAAGAAGAAGAATTTGCAGAAAATAAAATGCTTAATTGACAAACTGTAAATATGAAGTACATGAAATGTAAAGAACTTAAAAGAAATCGAATCATAAGAAAGCAATAAAGTGGGTTGAGAATAATACTCAATAAACTTTGGACTCTGTCTAGCCATCTGGGGACGTTTTAGAGTGAACATATGAGTAAAAATTTCAACCCTTTACAATTTGTACAGATTTGGTATTTGTAGACAACCTAAAAATCTAGGATTTTGACACTTGTCCCTGGTTTCCTTTGGATGTTGTTCACGTGTCTTTCACAATTTTTTAGCTTGTCACACGCCTTCTGTCATTGAATAGTTACCACTTTGTCATGCCTTCATCAAGCTTCTGACAATAACTACTGGTAATTGTTATAAACCATCAATCGATGAATATCTATCCCCTCTTGGCCATTGTGATGACTTCTTTATGATTTTAAAAAAATTTTAAGTCTTCAAATGACAAACATTCACTTTGACTGACGAACTTTAATCTCGACTTATTGAACTAAGCCACTAACCAATTTCCAATTGAGGCCTCGCTATCACTCCCATGTGTTTCAATATGTCGACTGACAAACCTAAACTTTGTCAATTTTGTACATTTTTGTCAGTTTTGTCAAACTCTGACTTTGGTTAGGTTGTTGTGTTGAATATTCGCCACAGAATTTACACATTTTGACGATCCAAACCCTTGACTTCCCCTTGAGCCTATCAAGGTCGAATGTCAGTTTGATAATCCGACACTTGGTTAAAATTTGGTGCCAATAGTAGGTATTTAACATGATTTATTACTTTCTTAAATTTTTATTAATTAACATTATAAATTATTTTATATTTTTAGTGTATAAAAATTAAACTTTATACTATATATGTACTCAACTTACACCAGTATAAACTGAAACAACTCTTACGAATTTCAGTTTTTATTTCAAAAAATTAATTAGTTTTTATGAATTGACAATATAAAAATATTTTACATAATTATTTAACAATATATTGTTATATCAGTTATGATAACTTACTGTCCCACTCATTCCATTCCATTCATGAATAAATTGTTTAAATTGTAACAATCTCATTCCTTTTTATCATTAAAAAATCTAAACAATGAAGTGAAATAATAGTACCACTGATCTTCACTTATTTTCGCTCCATTTTATTTGTTCCATCACCTACCATCAGTTAGGGAAAAAAAATGTTGACATTAACCCGCGACGACGTGTAGGTAGGCTTAAGCCATTAACCATCACATATTCACATTAACCACAAAAGATATCACCATTTGGACCACTTGTATCCAATATAATGGGAGGGACAACAATAGACCTTTTCGCGCTAAAAAATAATCTATTTTGTTTAATTGTTATTATGCCCTGTCCACATAGAGGCTAGCTGTGTTCATAGATATTGTGATTTGATAAAGTAATTAAAAATAAATTAATAAACATAAAAGAAAAAAGTGAGGATCGTAGTGTTGTTGTCATCTGGCTAGTGTTAATTGATGGCTATTCCTTTTCAAGTTATATACCTTTTTAGTGTCATGCGATAGTAAAGTATAACCTTGTGCGCATGCGGATGCGCCCACCAAAGCCCAACGATGGAAAAGACGCCAAATGCCATAACATGTTTGAATTTTATGAAACTAATTATAATAAAGAAGCACCTCATTCATATCTCACAAGGAACTTTAATTTTAAGAAGAGAAATTGTGAGTGATTAAGGCAATTATATTCGGTTTGATTTGGCCGGGCACTTATTTTATTTTCAGGACTTTTTAACCATTTGAAACCCGGAAACTTTTTATTTTATTTTATTTTTTTGAAGTGGAACTTTCCTTTTGAACTTTATTTGTTCTATATGATTGTTCTTTTTACTTTTATTCTTTTGCCGTCCTTGTTCCTACTAAAAGAAATAAGAAACGAAGTGCTAATTGAATAAGCAACACAACATTAAAATAAGAATGAAGGGAAGATAGCCAGTTAAGCCTAAATTATATATCTTTAATAACTATATATCCTTAGGAGATTTTGCCAATGCATATTCGACCGAATTTACTCATGAATATCTATATAATCTTCTAGAAGTTCTCTTTTCCTGGGAAATTTACGTTAATAAAATAAAAGGGGAGAGAGATTACGTGATTCCCCCATTTTGTTTTAGATTACGTAAATGTCCTCTTTTGGTTTTAATGGAAGTCGATTTAAATCGACTTCCCTTGGAGGCAATTTTTGTGCATCAAAACACCACTGAAGTCGACTCAAATCGACTTCTATGTTTGAGATTGTCAAATCAAGTAAAATCATGTCAAATCATGTCGGGCGAGGAAAAAATTAACTAAAGTCGATTTAAATCGACTTCATAAAAGACAAGTCAATTGTGTCAGACTGATCAGGGAGCCGGGTCAAGTCGACTTCCGTGCAACACAGAAGTCGATTTAAATCGACTTCTGTGTTGCACAGAAGTCGACTTGACCCGGCTCCGTGATTAGTCTGACACACTCTGAAAAAAGTTTAGCAGTTGATTTGAACCGACTTCTGAAGTCGATTTAACACGTTTTCTACTTCTTCCACCTTGATAAATAAAAGCTCTCGAAGCTCAGCTTCCAAACCGAAGAAACTCGGTGAGTTCGCTTACATTCGGTGAGAAAATGACAGAGAGTTGTGTTAATTTTCTTGTCTATTATGATGGCGAGATTATAAACATAGTGGAGGGTGAAACTTTCTGCAGTGATAATCAAGTTTCATTGGTTCGTACAATAGATTTATTTGTCGAACTTCAAGATAGTTGTTTAAGCTCTGGACATTCTACTCCAGGTCCCGGGTTTGGTGCCGGACCTAATACATCTGCATTCGGTGAAAGTTCCATGTGATGATGTCCAAAGCTCATATGCAGCAGATGATGATGTGGCTTCTCTAAGCTTTGCAGAGCTTGCGAGGCGGGTAGAAGAGCCATTGCCGCTAAATCGACAGCCAGTAGCAGAGACTGGACCACTTGGGGATTTTGATTTTATTGTAGAGCACCAGGATGCTGAAGATGATGAAGAGGAGGAGCTTGGTCATGTAATAGTTGATGATGAAAAAGAGCGGTTGTTTTTTCAAATAGAAAACTTGGATGAATAGTTCATGGCACAACCTTAATCTCAACAACATCCTAATCACTATTCACCCAGTTTCTTCAGTTTGGAAGCTGAGTTTCGAGAGCTCTTATTTATCAAGGTGGAGGAAGCAGAAAAACATGTTAAATCGACTTCAGAAGTCGGTTCAAATCGACTCTTAACCTTTTGTCAGAGTGTGTCAGACTGATCAGGGAGCCGGGTCAAGTCGACTTCTGTGCAACATAGAAGTCGATTTAAATCGACTTTTGTGTTGCACAGAAGTCGACTTGACCCGGCTCCCTGATCAGTCTGACACACTCTGACAAAGTTGACTTGTCTTTTATGAAGTCGATTTAAATCGACTTTAGTTAGTTTTTTCTTCGTCCGACATGATTTGACATCATTTCACCTGATTTGACAATCTCAAACACAGAAGTCGATTTAAGTCGACTTCAGTGGTGCTTTGATGCGCAAAATTTGGGTCCAAGGGAAGTCGATTTAAATCGACTTCCATTAAAACCAAAAGAGGACATTTACGTAACCTAATACAAAATGGGGGAATCATGTAATCTCTCTCCCCTTTTATTTTATTAACGTAAATTTCCCTCTTTTCCTATACGATAAGTTATGCAATGCATTTATAGATGACATATTGTACCAATACATAAAGGCAGCTGGCAAGTTGAATCTATTTTTTCAGGGAAATACGGGTAGTTGCAGCTGTACACAGGCCTTGGTATTCCCCACCAACATTTGCAACTGAGTGTGGTAAATGGTGCTGGTTTATGAATTGAAGTTGCATCTTATTAGCCTATATATGATTTTTTTTTTTTTTTTTACCAGTAACGATATGTTTCCTCCAAATTATAGCTGGCATGCAAAGTACACTTTTAACATAGTCGGCATGCAATTTTTTTTCCCCTCATACTTAGATAATTCTTAACTCCTATATAGTTTGGTTTGACGAAAAAATAACTTTTTTTTTTCACTTATTATACTCAAACTATAGTTTGAAGCTGCATATTGTTGAATTGTAATTTAACGTGATTTTGTCAAACACATTAAAATGAGTTAAAATTCAATTTGCATCATTCAAACCATAATTTGGACTCTCCAAATGTCAAAACAACCACAATCACTCTAAATACTCACAAGTTTTGAGCTCAAGATTCTATATATAGGTCTTCAAAACTTATTCCTAGACGTATTGTTAGTTTAGAAGTCCATTGGCTTTTACTATTATTATTATTATTTTTTTATTAATTATTTTGGGCAGAAGTCCATTGGCCGTCATATGTTTTTTTTTTTCATACTCTTATAAATTGCCGCATAAGCTTTCTGGAAACTAATTAGGTTAGCATTTTTGGTACAAATCGAACGTTAATAGAATTGGTTGAATGTGTAAAAATTTTTTTTTTCAAGCATATGGTTTCACAAGTTATCTTGAACTTGTTTGGTATTTGTTCTCAATTGGGTTATAATTTTTCAAAATTAGTTTACATGTTTTATGAACATGGTTTACAACTTTTGCATATTGGTTTACAAATTTTGAGCATATAGTTTTACATTTTATCCTAAACTTATTTAGTATTAGTCCCCAATTAATTTATAATTTTTCAGAACTAATTTACATGTTTAATTTTATGAACATGGTTTACAACTTTTTACATTCTATTTTGTAATTTTTTGTAATACACATTTACAACTTTCTAACTCCAATTTTCAATAATAATAACAAATCTCAATTCTAATAAAGTCATTCTCAATCTGTTTTATTATTGAAAATTCTCTAAAAAAAAATAATCATTCATTTCTTGGAACATAAATCACAAACACATGAAAAATCAAATTGAATAAATTAAGTCTTCTTGTACGAGGATTAATTTTATGTATTGCCAATTGAGCTTGATTCTTCTTCTTTTTCCTTCCTTGAGCAAAGTGATGAATGAGAGCTAGAAGCTATGGGAGATTGTTCTCTTTGTAATTAAGGCGTGAAAGAGAGAAACAAGACGAAGAAAGAGAAAGAATAAAAACTTTAATTTTGGAGAGCGGGTAGATGAGAGGAGCTTCTTCTTCTTTTTTTCCTTTTCCTCATTTTATCCTTCTATATGAAATACTCTTTTTTCATTTTCTAATGTGGTGTAAGTATATGGTGGAAGTCTAGTGGTGTGCAAATATCATTCTTGTTTTACAAATTTGAGAAAAGGGGCAAGAGCCATGTCTACGAATGCAATGCCATGAATTAAATTATACTTAGAGATAGGCAAACATGATGCATTTTGTATTTAAGGATTTGAGAACTAAATCACTCTAGTTGGAATTAAGCATGCTAAGAGATTAGATACTTAATTTTAATTGAGTAGCATTAGATGATTTGAAAAAGACTTTTAATAAGCATAGGGATCCTTTCATCACCTAGCTGAATTTGAACATGATATGTTGGAGTTTATATTGTGTATTGTTTACACATAGTTGAAGTAAATCACCCTGGTACTTTATTTCATCAACTTTCATATCTCATTTACATCATTTTAGCACTTTAGCTTTTAAACTCTCTTTGATGTCATTTCTTTTCAATCATTCAACTTGTCATCTAATTAACTATAAGTGGTATTTGAATTATCCTTGTGGATACTACAACCTTCTTTTTTACTTTATTACTTGGCAACCTAGTATATTTGTTAGTGTTAGTCCCTTTTGGGAGCAATTAATAACGATATTAGAGCCTATATAATCAATTAGTCTAAAGTGTGGTTCTTATTATCTCCTATTTTTTCTAAACAAATGTTAAATTTCAGCAGAAGGTAGAGTCACACTTTAAGCCTAAAAACAGAGCATATTAGATATAAAATAATTTATAAAGCTATTCATATATTTATGAGTTTAATTAGTATACACTAACAATTAATGTAAAAAGTTTTACATATTCAGCCAATAAAAAATTGACATATAATTCATTTTGTAAGTAACTCTAATTCAAATTAAAAAAAAAAAACTACACATAAATGATGATTTGTTGATTATTTATTGGCCGATAGTGTAAAGATATTTTACGCTGTCAATGTATGTCAATTAAACTCTATATATATTGTATATATCTCATTTATTGGAGAGAGGATTTATAGTATATTTTTTTTTCTTGGGTACAATACATGTGTGTGTGTGTGTGTGCGCGCGCTTGTATGTGAAGAGTGAGGGGGAAAAAAAAGAGCAAGTCAGCAGGGTATGGGTTTACATTGATTGTGCCGGACAAGTGGGGAATGAAGGATCCATGGAGGGGGTTGACTATTTTGATGCAAATCGACATCCCCAAGAACAAGAGAAATGCGTTTTAAATTAGTTGTGTGATGAATAATGCAATATTGTCTTAACTCGTGATTCATGCTGCTGACTAATATTAATACCCCTTTTTAGTGAAATATTCTTTTGTTTTCTCTTCATTAAGGGGTTTTAAAATTTTGGTGTAAAAAGTAAAAATAAATGTTAAATAAGAAGAATATTGGGATTTATGGAAAAAAATGTCATACGTTATTCAGCAAAACAGGCCTTTTTCAACTAAAAGACAACATTAGCACTTGGCAATATTATCGTTTGAACAAGTTATCTTAATCAAGTCTGTAAATAAAATAATTATAATAAATATGTGAAATATGTGTCAATTACATTTTCACAAATATGTGAAATATGTGTAAATAAAATAATTATAATAAATATTATCGTTTTAACTATTATCATAAAAGATTTTGTTAGTGAGCACATAATCTAGTGGTAGAATTTTTCATGTCTTAATGAATTACATGAAGTCATGAGCTTGACTTTTATCCCTAACCCTATTTCATGATATCTTGGTTAAAAAATATATATCATAGTAAGATTTTAGTATCATATAATATGTAGGTAATTAACATGCATTTGTAAGGATGGCTGCTCCTGAATAATGATTATGAATAGGCTACTCACCTGAAAAAAAAAACCTATGAATAGGCTTAAATATATTTTTATCTTTGAAGAATATCTAAATTTTAGATTTTATCATATTATCTAGTTTTATATATAACTTGTAATCATATTTTATATATTCTAATCACGTGTGTTAAAATCTTCACTTAATATCCATTAAACAAAATCCAACAATCTATTTTACTAGATCCAACAATATGTTTTACAATAAATTTTGATCCATAGGATTAGGTGTGTTGATAACTCGATCCGGCCCGAATCAATAACTTTGCCTAGACCAAAGCTTAATTCGAGTTCTAAATATTGACACAATACACTTTTCGGGCCAAGATTAGGTCAACTTGAGACCTGACTCAAAGTTAAAAAATTTCTTAAAAGATTATTTTTAATATATAATTAGTGATAAATTATAAAATTTTATACTTTAATTTATATAATCTTCATAAGTTGATATTACTTTTTGTTTTGATATGGTTTATATCAAAACATACTTTGTAAAATATCTCTTAGATTTTGTATGTTACTTACAAAGTTTTATAATGTTCAAATATTTATATATTATATGAACATTGGATCGGCCTGATTTAACTCGATCATTAATCGAGTCATTGTTTGTTCGGGTTCAAGTAAAAAAAAAATGTCCAATAAAAAATCGGTCCGGTTCAGGTGTAGATTTGGTCTAACTCGTTAAATGCATACCTCTATATAGGATCATGATATATCATATATAGGGATTACGAATTGCTATGTAACATAGGACAACTTGATCTTCCATTAACTAGCTCAATATTTAATAGAAGCTGAATAAAAATAGGATTAAAATCAAATAATATATAGTTTTGACAATGTTTGAAAAAAAATAAAAAGATAGAACAAATTTAAAATTCACTCATCTTTCGAGGATATATAAAAATATATTTAAACTTTATGAACAACTAACAGACGTGCTTTAGAATTTTGATAAGTGTTTTTATTTTTTCATTTATGAAAAGAAAATAAAACAAACATCAACTATTAATATTCTCTCTTCATATTACATAAGAAGATCCTATTGCCAATTATTCTTCCACAGATATTTTAAGCCATATCTCTTGGTAACATTTTAATCGCGTGCTTGCGTGCGTGCGTATGAATTCCTGTTCAACAAGTAAATAAAACGTTGGCAATATATCCTCCACAATATGTTATATAAAATAGTATATTTGTTTTTTTTGTTGAAAATTATAGATTAGTATGTATTTGTTTTTGTACGCGCCTGCAGAACTGGGATATTTATGGCTGCGACTTATTCGATCTTCCATGTCGCTTTGCTATTTCTGATCGGTATTTGCTTGCTTACGTGAAAGTAGGGCAAGACCATCCTGAACCCAGATACAATAATTTGATAGGATATGATATTTGCACATATTTTATTTATTTAGAACGTTTGTGGTAAGTACTTACGTGTAAATAGTTAGTAATTCACGGTGAAGATTGGGAAGATAGAAGCATTCCAATAAAAAGTGATGATACTATACTCGATTGGAAATTTATATAAAAATAATTTTTTTGTGTGGGGGGTTATGCATATGAATAAGCAGAACAGGATGATACAATTTTATGATTAGAAATTAATTAACAAAAATCGAAAGTATAAATAAGAAATAACAAACTAATACAAATTATATACTCTTGGTAGATACAAAGTGTACTCATTTAATCAGATATAAAAATATATTGTACCAATCAATATGAACAAATATGTATATAAAAAAAAAAATATGAACAAATATCATAAATTCTATATCCATAATAATCAATTCTTTTTTGGCATACACACATAGGATATGCATATAACCGAAAACAGAGATGCATTGATTGTGTTTTCTGAAATTCGTTTTCCCTTTGCTCCCATTTTAATAAGTGGACTTGTAGTCTCGTACACTTGTACATGCATGCACTCTTCCCAAATACACGGGTAAAATGAAGCTGCTGTGATCCTTATCCTGCTTCTTTCCAGGGTCATATTATAATTTGAATGACATGTGATTTAATTAACGCCAACCAATTATGTCATTAAGAGTTCAGAGCAGATAGCAGCGATTCGTACTTGTGCTTGTTCTATGTTTCTGGGAAGGAACAGAACCAAAGAAAGAAAAAAAAAACTGTGATTATTATTATTATTATTATTTTTGGGGGTAGTCATAGGCCATAATTATTGATTCAATTAAACTCAATGAATGATTAATCGGCAAGGAGCAGTACCATTTACCACTCCAGAGTTAAGCTTCCCTGCTTAATATCACTTTTAATTTAGACTCAGCTACATTAGATTCTGCTGAAAATTAGGGACTTGTAAGGTTTAATTCAAAGTCACTCCTAATAATTCTGTCATTTATATATGTAAATATATGTAATCACATTAATCTCGAACTCAGCCTTAATTAGGAGTTCGCTTGGTACTTGGCGAAGATGAGATATTATTGATATTAATGAAGAGATCCTTCGATATATAATATATCTTATTCGATGTCAAACGTACGATCAATGATAAGATCGATCTAATTTAATCTATTTAATGTAAATCTGCAATTCAATTTTGAAGAAGTTCCTTGTTATACTTTTGTTAATATATAGCATCATGTGACGTCCAAGTAATATCTGCAGCCATATTTAAAAAAATATTTCTCCAATTCGTACGTACTGAAGTCAAATTCAAATAATTTTGCTTGAAAATTCTAATTCTCCAATAAGCTAGCAGTTGACATTTTATTTTCGAGGTTATCTTACGCTAATTATGATCAAATTCAGTGCTTGTATAAATCTCGGCATCCTCAATTACCATTGCTTTGTGATTGAATATATTATATATTAAGAAAAGAATATGATCAAAAACATATTTTTGACATGACACGTAGTAGGTGATCAAGGCCACCACATGCATGTGTCATGTGCAGCATGCAAACGTGTCAAATATCCGTTTGCAATACCTAGGTTTTCAAAATCTATTTGAGGGTATACTTATAATTGACACGATAACATAATTGTATAATAACATCTTAGTTTGTAATAAAAAATGGGGGAATATAGCAACTCAATTCAATTCCAGTAGTCTTCGTAATCAATATTTTTGAAAAACCCACTAATAAGAGTGCTTCATTTGATCACTCCGCATATTTATACAACCCAACTAAGTCAAAACTCTTTTATTGGAATATATATTGGGTTTACTTATGGACTAAATAAAATTTTATTTTCATTGAATGTTGAAGACTGGGCCAAATTCATTTAATTTTAACACGAGAACAAGCCCGAGGAAGGTGACAGGTGGATAATTTACGGATACAAGTAGGAAAAACCATTAAGTTACCAACAAAGTACAAATCTATGTCAGAACTTTGAAAGTCAAATATAATATTAATATATATATTATTATTAATGAGTTAAACCAAACATAAACTCAATCAAGCTGTGAATTCATACACTATATATAAAGGAAACTTTTTTGATACCTCGAAATTTAAAGGTAATAAGATTTAAACTTATATTCTTACACATATTATTTAAATACCTTACCACCAACCCAACCTTTAGTGACCTTTCACTATACAAAAAATAAATATAATATAATATTTTCTTAACTTATTATTTTTATTATGAGTTTAAATTTGTTTAATGTGAATATGCGAATATAAAAGATTTATGACGTTATGGTCTAGTTCTATTTATTTTATGTTTGTATCACTCAAAAGCATAATTGTTCATAATTCCAATTATTTTGTTTGAATTTTCAATTTTTAAACTCTGCTTGTCAGAGTTGGTTTTCAATTTTTTGCTCCTTGTCAGAGTTGGTTTGAATGGAAGTGATCCAAATCTTGTTTTTTTTTAAGGAAAAAAATTATTGGCTACGGCTACTTATTTATCCTTAATTTTCGGTTTGATAGATTCTTAATTTCATGCATGCAAGCATTAATTTCTTTCAACTTTTTCCTCAAAGGAGGTTGAAAATGGACCGGGGATTCGGTGACAGTATAATCTAAGTGGGAATTGGTGAGAAAAAACCAAAACATTTACTGCCCTGGAATGCAACATATAGATATTATACACCCAAAAAGGGTCATATTAGCTGGTATCAATGAAAAAAAAAATTAAAAAGAGAAAAACAGGAATTTATGATTTGGGGACCATTATAGGTGAAGACTTTCTTTTGAAGCGGGCTTATTTCAATATTTAAAAAGTCGGTGTTTATGGACTCCCAATTAAATTTAAAAATGAAAAATTAAAGTTTATATTTTTAAATAGAGACCATATAAAATTTAAGGGTGATAAATTAGTTATTGGTACTATGTTTAATGTGTGAATGATTAAAAAATATTTCCCAAAACTCTACATTGTTAATGAATGAATCAGTTAGTTTAAGGTGGGTGCCAGCCTCATTAATGTGAAGGCTCAACTCACACCATCAAACCTACTCCATATACAACATAGTTGAAATGTCCAAACATACGTCTCCAATATGAGAATATTCTACCTATATCTTTCTCTCCCGAATTTCCCAGTAACACACTATATATATTGACCCAAACCTCTGATTAATTAAAACACAAAGATGGATCTTACTGTTTCTGTGTCCTGAAATGAGTTGCTGCTTCAACTTTCTTGTGGCAAGAGAGGTTAGGCAGAAAGTCGAGTGAGGGGAAAAAAAAAAGAGAGGAAGAAGAAAGATAACAAGGAATCAAAGAATTAGCACCCCCACATAATTGCATCAAAACATAAAAAGAAGATTAAAATATAACAGAATCCATGTGGTATGGACAATTGAAGTAACACAAATGGCTTTTGTCTTGCCCTCAAGCTCCCTTCATATATATATATATATATATATATATATATATGAAGGATATCTTAGCTTTTTGTTAACATGAGTTTCAACTTTTATCTCAAAGTGTCATTTTTCAATATGTACTATCAATTTAAATGAAAATGACCTGTTTTTAAATTATGTCTTTTATATTTCATAACTACTTTTTGTCTAATTGAATATGATAAGTAACATATATTTGATAATTATATTAAAATTTTAATTAAGTACTCATGTTCCAAGTAATAAGAAGTGACTGAAGGGATCCAAAATCGAATATGTGATTTGGAGACAAATGATTTTCATACTATTTTTCTTAATCATATTAATTGAGGTACCATTTTTTCACTTCGCCAAAAGTCTTCTGCTCCCCTTACCCAACAAGCAGATACACCACCCCACCATCACACAAACAACACGGTCAACCAAACTCCTTAACTCTTAATACGTTCTTGTGACACGTGCTGACTGTTCCTCTCTCTCTCTTCTCGGAGAAATAAATCCAATAATATTATTTCAATATTTATTTTTTAATATCTTATTTAGACACATTTTATTATTATTAGATGAAATGAATGAATGAAAATAAACATACACAATAACTTTATTTAATAATAATAAATAAATATTTGAATGGGATATATAGATATTAAAATAATATTATTGCAATAAATTTGACCAAATACTTGAATGAGCTGGAGGGAGATTCCGTGTGTGGAAGTCGAGCTGTACCTCCCCTTTCTATTTTTCCCTCCTTCCCCCTTTCTTCCTACATCATGATCCTTTCACTCATTTAACTCAAAAAACCAGCCTATAAATACCTCAAATGTTTGCACTTGTTTTGTCACAAACTTAACTTTCTTCATCTCCTTCTTCATTACACTTCTCTCTCTCTTCTTTACCCCATAACAAAGCCACTCACACTGACCAAAAAAAAAAAAATGGAATTAAGCTTCATGTTTTGCTTATTAGCTTCTTTGCTCTCGATTGTCCTCTTCTTCAGGGCACTCATCAAACCCTTTGTCTCCAAAAACAAGGACTTGCCACTCCCACCTGGCGCCATGGGTTGGCCTTACATAGGTGAAACCTTTCAAATGTACTCTCAAGACCCGAATGTCTTCTTCACCACAAAAATCAAAAGGTTCATGACAATTCTTCATTATTCAACCATTTTGGGACTAGTTACATGGAGAAGCATAATTTACATGAATGTCCACACTAGTATTAAAAAGTTTGTTATTATTTTTTTCCTTTAATAGGTATGGCTCCATGTTCAAGTCCCACATTTTGGGTTGTCCATGTGTGATGATTTCAAGCCCCGAAGCTGCAAGGTTTGTGCTGAACAAAGCTCAAATGTTCAAACCAACGTTCCCAGCAAGCAAAGAGAGGATGTTGGGAAAACAGGCTATCTTCTTTCACCAAGGAGAGTACCATGCTAACTTGAGGAGGCTTGTTCTTCGAACCTTCATGCCCGAAGCCATCAAGAACATCGTCCCCAACATTGAATCCATTGCCGAGGATTGCCTCAAGTCATGGGAAGGCCGTTTGATCACCACTTTCCTCGAAATGAAAACGGTGAGCACTTCAATTCAGTTGCCGCCACACACACACACACACAAAGACAGAGAGCATAGAACAGAGCAAAAACCAGAGCTCCCCTGTTTCCTCTGTTTTTCTATGTTAATTTTTTCACAAAATATAACACCGACAATAACAAGAGTCAAACCATACCTAATCCCCTGTTTGTTTCTAGTATATTTTAACAAAAATACATAATGGGTTTTTTTTCTAATTTTTTTTTTGTTGGTTCTATTACAGTTCACCTTCAACGTTGCCCTGCTTTCAATTTTCGGCAAAGAGGAAATCCTGTACAGGGAGGATCTGAAGCGGTGCTATTACACTTTGGAGAAAGGGTACAACTCAATGCCGATTAACCTTCCAGGGACACTGTTCCACAAAGCTATGAAGGCCAGGAAGGAGCTTGCACAGATCCTGGCACAGATAATATCGACCAGGAGGCAGAGGAAACAGGACTGCAAGGACCTGCTTGGTTCATTCATGGGGGAGAAAGCCGGACTCACTGACGAGCAGATAGCAGATAACATAATTGGCGTCATATTTGCAGCTCGTGACACCACAGCCAGTGTGCTTACGTGGATTGTCAAGTACCTTGGTGAAAACCCCACTGTCCTAGAAGCTGTCACAGTAAGTATTTTCCCTTCTGGGTCCTACCACTGCTTTATCCTATGCAATCATTGTTTGGTTTGTTAACCAGTTTTTGACCTTGTTTCAATTTTAGTGGCATTAATATTTGGAAAGTTGTTTTGTCATTTAACCTTAGATTTATATTTGGTTTTAATATTTGTTTGTGGGGTTGTGGCTTTACAGGAGGAGCAAGAGTCCATATTGAAGGGTAAGGTAGAAAGTGGTGAGGAGAAGGGTCTGAATTGGGAAGATGCCAAGAAGATGCCAATAACTTCAAGGGTCATACAGGAGACTCTAAGGGTTGCTTCAATTTTGTCTTTTACTTTCAGAGAAGCAGTGGAGGATGTTGAGTACCAAGGTCAATATCCCATATTTGATATGATACCTTTATTTTTTTTTTCCTTTTGGCATCCAAGATTTCCTTTCCCTTTTGATCATTTAGACTCACAGAATCTGTGTTTGGAATTGTTTGTTTAGGGTGTCTGATACCAAAAGGGTGGAAAGTGTTACCACTCTTCAGAAACATACACCACAGTCCAGATAACTTCAAGGACCCAGAGAAATTTGATCCCTCAAGATTTGAGGTAATTAAATTATGCATTATTCATTTTACCTACCATTTTTTTTTTTTTTGGGTCCTATTCAATATTCATGAGTTATACTAAGTCAAGTCCAGACCCTAAAAAGATTCTCTTTTGATTATTTGCCAGGTTGCTCCAAAACCCAACACCTTTATGCCATTTGGCAGTGGGATCCACATGTGTCCTGGTAATGAATTGGCCAAGTTGGAGATCTTGGTGCTTCTACATCATCTGACCACAAAGTACAGGTTGGTAAAACTTGATTACTAGTAACAGTTGATATGCATTGAGTGGAGACATTCCTAAGTTAGAAGGTTTTACAACGTTTCTCAAGTGTTTGTTGCTATTGTTTTGGTGCAGGTGGTCTGTTGTGGGTGCGAAGAATGGCATTCAATATGGCCCTTTTGCTCTTCCCCAAAATGGCTTGCCCATTACACTATATCCCAAGAAGTAGACATAAACTCAAACAAGACACAGAACCAACCCAATCCATGCTTTTATCGAATCTTTCTAAATATGGAAAGAGTGGCTAAATAGCTCTCAAAATTGGTTTGAACTTTCTCAAAAAAAAAAAAAAAAAGATGAAGACCAAGACAATATTGCAAAAGCAATACCAAACAAGGGAGATCAAACCCTTCCCTGTTTTTTTGGCCTAGAGACACCCAAAGGGGTATTCTTGAGGATTGCATACAACTAGGGATGTCAAGTGTACATAGGAGGTTTCACAGCCAGATCAGATCATAGTATTAAGCTTTTTTCATTCTTCACTCCTTTCGTTTCTTTTCTTTTTTTCCCAAATATCTGGAGGAAAAGTCCTCCTAAGATTGTATTGATGAATTCAACTAACTGGTTTTGTATCCATAAGCATGCCGCAAGGCCAAAATAAAGTGAAATTTTGGTTTTAAGATGAGTTCAAGAAAGGAACCAAAAAGTGTGTGGTTAAAGCTAGTTCCAAATAAATTTAGTCCTATATTCAAATGGTGCAAAGACACTTCATATTTGCATTTTATAAAATGGAAAAATAGAACGGTAGAGAAAGCAAAAAGGAAAGAGTAATACTACATATAAAAAAAAATGTGTAAATTTTTTTTATAGAAATCATAGTAATTATTGGATGAAATAACGTAGTATAACTTATTAAATCATCTAACGAATAATAATTATGTCACATTATTCTAAATACAAAATTTTGGATAAATTTCTAGTTACCTAACATTTTTTAAAAGGAAATGCCAATGAACTATGATATCAAAGAGTAGCAATAATGACAATTTAAATTAATAAGTATGTCACATTATTCAAATTTCTGATAAGATTTTTGTTGTCTAGCATTTTTAAAAAGGGAATTTCAATGAATTATAGCATAGGAGAATAGTGATGGTAATTATACATGTTTCCCTTGTCATAAGCATGCATTAAATGGTTCAAATTTTGACT
Organism: Dalbergia cultrata; assembly: GCA_031216105.1. Classification (NCBI taxonomy): domain Eukaryota; kingdom Viridiplantae; phylum Streptophyta; class Magnoliopsida; order Fabales; family Fabaceae; genus Dalbergia; species Dalbergia cultrata. The sequence continues at coordinate 3,873,307 of CM062344.1, read as the reverse complement.
AATAAATTTTTTTCACGTATTCTGATATTCTATAATCTCAAGATGGTGAAGTGAAGGATAATTTGATGTCGTTCGGGTTTTGGAGCATATAATGGTCCTATTATTTTTCTTACAAAACTATTTTAAATTTTATCAAACCATTTTTGGTTTTACCCCATTTTACCACCACAGTCATCTTTGCAAGACCACCATCGCCATTTTGCCATCTCCATCCACCTCTTTCAATCTCGGCTTTACCTCAACCACCTCTCTAGTTTGTGACCATTACCGCCGCCCTCCCTTGTCTTTCTCCACTGCCATCACTAATCCTCCAACCATCTATCCCGTTTGCCGATAACCCCTAAACCCAAATTCATTCTTGGCCATATCTAATGGCCCTTTCCCTCTTCTCCCCCATCTCGATCCTGTGACTAGCAAGACCAGTTAGATTTGCCTGCATCTGTGACAAAGACCATAGCTGGTGTCCTTTTTTTTTTTTTGGGTCTAGTTTTGTGCAATTTCATTGAGGTTGGTGTTCAATAGGAACTTTAGTCAATGTAGTAGAACATATGGGTCTCAAGATTGGTTGATTTTGAGTTCAATTTGGCAAAATCATACTTTTTTGTGTTTTTTTTTATTCATATGTGTTCATAACAAAAAATGAAAATCTTGTTTTTTTATTTTTTTTGGGTCTCCATGGAGTAGTGTATTCAGTTTTTCAATTTGCTTATAGCTTTGATTTTGTACATTTTAATGTTTGTCCCCAGTTGCTATTTCTTGCCTTTGTGAGTGAACTGTGGAGTTTCCTTTTGCTATACATATACTGGGAAAGCAAAAGTTATGGAAACTGATAGTGGGTTTTGGTTAATTATTATGAAGAGATTGAAGGCAAAGGTGATGGTGGATTTTTGGAGTTTGGAGGATTTATATTTTTGTTTTATTGAGGAGTTTCACAGCAATAGCAGATGATGGTGGTGGTGATTAAGTGAATGATGGACGGTGGTCGTGAGGAGGAAGGTGAAGAGTTGAATGGTAATGAGAGGGTAGTTTTGTCTTCTGAAAATTATGATTTTTTTAATTTTTAAATCATTATTTATTTTTAATTTTATTTAGTTATTAAATCTCTAAATCTGAACCGTCAAAACAATATCTAATGGTTAAAAAAAAAAGAACCATCCAATAATCCAAAATTATCATAGGAACAAATTATCAGTCACTTATGAAGGCACGACGTTTCAAGCTATCAAAATAATCCATCAAATACTCCCTTGTGTATTGTTGCACTTGTTACTCCATCTTTTTTTCTAGGAATTATTCCTATTATATATATATATATATATATATATATAGTTGTTACAGTTGAACATATTCCTACAGAGGAATTATTAGATATTTTGAGCAAGATTTTTTTTTTTAATTCTAATTTGTTCACTATTTTTCACATCAATTTTGTGAACAAAGTAGTGATTATTGAAAGAAATAGGAGTGCCTTATAAAAAATGTCACAAACAGTAAATACAAATTTAGAGTAAGACATCTTCTAAGAATTTCTCATTATAACATTATATTCATCGTCTATAATGTATGAGTTTCACTAAGTGCCTTTAGGGCATTGTTTAAGGAAATTAGAAAAGATAAATTTTAAAACATTTTTTTTATGGATCTCATATTTTGAAAATATAAAATTTCATATTTTCATTATTAAATTTTCCTTTTTTATTTCTTAACAAGTGTCATGAAGATACTTGTTAGCAAAATTCATATTATATTCATAGAGGACAAATACAAAATTATGAGTATTATGCACTTTGATTTCCAATAATTCTATCCTACTTTCACTCATACAGAAACAGATAATCCTATTTCACGATCATGTCTTCTAATTGTCGTTTTCAAATTAGCACAACAAATTAAGATCAAAACTTGTTTCCATCTCAACTAATCACTTAGTATTTGGTTAACCTTTGCTCAGTACTCATGTCCTATTCTCCTACTTTATGTCTAATTCAGATATTTAAGACATTCGTCGGTGCTACCAATCCATCTATATCCAAAGATGAGAATTCATGGTTCCTAGCTAATTGTCTATATTTGTTTGTAACAAGACAAACTGCCCTTTATATGGTTTCAGAATTTTATGCAGTTAATGTTTCCAAAGTTGCTCATGGGCAGGTCATAGTTATCTAATTCCACCCTCCACATGTTGAATAAATAGATGCGAGTGAAACTAGGTAGGAAAGCTAATACAGATTCTTCTTCCAACCAGAACTTTGGCGGTAGAATATCTTGAACTCAATCTCATGGGTATTATATTTCTTCTTTGATTTTGAGAGAAAAAAAATGGTGGGTTACGCCTTACCATTTAGAAGATGATACACATATAATTAATAACTATTTTAATATTTTAAGTCTTTTAAATATCTGTTTCTAAATGGCAAATCATAAATAGTGAGGTTAAGGAATATAGTTAGAAACTCTAAAATCAGAATTGTCTGTATAAACAAATTAAACTACGGCATGCCAAGAAGGATACTTTTCTCATGTTATAATATCTGCTCGTAATCAATTAATTAATTAAACAATCAAAATACGTGTAAGCTAGTTTGGGTGTTACTCAGAGCCAAAGTCAGAGATTTTCTCAGAGAGGCGGTGTTGAACAGAAAACTAAGGTTGTAAAGGTTAAATAAAATATTTTTAAATGTGCTTTTAATCTTTATAAATATAGACCGTGCTATTAGTAGACATAAAAATATAGATCGATTTATTAGTTGAGGTTAGCTCACTTGATTGATTTTCACCCTTGCATTTCATAAATTCAATTCAATTCTTATACTTCCTGAGAATCTAAACTTGGGAATGTAACATTCCCATATTTGGTTTGCAGTTTTTAGGTGATTTGATCAAGCCTCGTGTAAACTAATTGTGGTCTAGTGAGACCTCAAAAGTCGATCATTAAAAAAAAAAAAAAATGCATGCCAGGGGATCGGATCAGTTCTTACTAATTATATAAAGCATCAGCCTCCTCCTGGTACCGCATTTTCCACCCTTAACCAAAAGTTCATCTTAATTTCTTCCCGTTTCACTCTTATATTTGATGTGTGTAATATAATCTAATGTTACTTAGCTCAATTTATTCTAGTATCTCTTTATCTTATTTATTTATTTGTTTGAAGGTCCCCATAATCTTATTGACTAGTTGATTGGATGTGTATAATTTTTTTCTTAAAAATATGATAACGTGATATTCAGATGGAATAAAGATACAAAATAATTCATGTGCAGAGACCTTATCATTCTCACATCACCAGAGAAGGCTTTTTGTATTTTTTTTTTTTCCAATTATAACGTAATTATCATATTATTAAACTAAATTATTGTTTACCATGAAGCTAATGGCATACAGGCCAACAGGCCACAATAGAATTAATGATAAAAGGCAGAAAAGAGGAGCAATTAACTATAGCTTCATGAAGTTGTCGAATTCCAATCATCCGTCCTTTTCCTCAGAAATCGTCTTTTGATGAACTAAAAGAAAAGTATGTACATTAGGACTTTGCCATGAATTCTAAAATCTTAGCCAAAATTGCTGACTCAGAGCGCTCCATGTCTCACGACAAGAGCTGTGTACAAATGTCAAATATATATATGTTATTTGATGTTGGGACTTAATGCTATGACGTTTGATAGATCTCTCCTAAGGTGAAATTCAAATCCATGACAGCTATACAGCATATCTAGGATATATATATATATATATAATTCTCATATTTATGGATTTAGATTTTAAAAGAAAGATAAAGAAAAGATTTATAAAATAAATTTTAAAAATTTTATGATATAAATTTTTTTCTTATTTTTTTACTTCATATTCTAGATTCATAAACATAATTTTAGACGAGTGTTTTCACATATAAATATTAATAGATAGGAAGGGGATCAATATTTTCTTATCTTTTGATTTTGGAGACTAAATGAATCTAATAAGTATTTTTCACTGTACCTTTGAACCCAGTAAATTGATAATTAACGTGAGACCCTGAATTTTGTTGGGTACCAGAGTAATGGAAACAGATCAACACAACTAAAATAGAGCTGAGAGTAATAGAACTGACACACAATATTTACGTGGAAAACCCCCTAATGATGAGGGAAAAACCACGGGCAAGAATGAGAAAGATTTTCACTATGTGGAAGATAAAATTACACCTCTCTCTAAATATAAGGAGAGAACAATAACACCCTCTCTTATACTAGGAAAATACACCTCTCTATAAAAATAGGAGAAACTCTCAGAAGACACTATATATTTTTTTTTCTACGCTCTCTCCGTTTCTGCTTGTGATTGAGAGCGTTCAGCAGCTCTCTATTTATAGATGCTCGGAAGTTACTGTGCAATCAATGCACAATAACTTTACATGCGTTTCGGTAGGTGCACCGAACCCTCTCACATGTGCACAGTAACTTTTTTACTGTGCACGTTTGAAATTTTCGCTAATCACATGTATGCACAGTAGAAATTCTACTGTGCACTTTGAAAATTTTGCTCCTATGCATGTGCTTCTGATTTCATTCTTTGACTCTTTTTGTTTTTTTTTTTTCTTTTAAAGTGGTTTTACGCCACTAACAATCTCCCACTTAAAGCCACTTTTGGTAAGCTTTCAAAACCTTTTCTCATCTTGCCAGTTCCATGCTGCCTACGTTTCTGATAGACCACAGGAAGATCTACACCATTTAAACTTGTCAGTGTTGATCGGCTTTGTCATGACATCTGCTAGGTTATCTTTCGTATGAATCTTCTGCATGTCCACATTTCCTTCTTCCACTACTTCTCGAACAAAGTGATATTGAACTCCTATGTGCTTTGTCCTGGAATGAAAAGCTGGATTTCTTGCAATATGCAAGGCACTCTGACTGTCACAATACACAGTAATCTTTGACTGCTTGTGCCCGAGTTCCTCCATTAACCTTTGAATCCAAATAGCTTCCTTGCAAGCTTGTGTAGCTGCCATATATTCAGCTTCTGTAGTAGATAGAGCTACAACAGTCTGTAACTTGGATAACCAGCTCACAGCTCCACCTGCAAGTGTAAACACATAGCCTGTAGTAGATTTTCTTTTATCAAGATCACCTGCAAAATCTGAATCAACATATCCTCTGACAACGAACTCTGATCCTCCAAAACATAGTGCAACACCTGAGGTTCCTCTAATATATCTCAGGATCCTCTTCACAGCATTCCAATGCTCAGTACCTGGATCTGCCATAAAACGACTGACCAATCCAACTGCTTGAGCAATATCTGGCCTGGTACAAATCATGGCGTACATAAGGCTTCCCACCGCTGATGCATATGGTACTCGAGACATTTCCATCCTCTCTGCTTCACTGCTAGGACACATATTTGAGGATAATTTGTAATTCACAGGAAGTGGGGTTGATACTGGCTTGCAATCTTGCATGTTAAAGCGTCGCAAGATTTTCATCAAGTAATTCTTCTGTGAAAGCCAGATCTTCCTGTCCTTTTTATCTCGGTGAATTTGCATCCCTAAAATCTTGTTTGCGGGTCCCAAGTCCTTCATATCAAACTCCCTAGCCAATTGTGCCTTCAATTCTTGGATTCGATCTTTGTTGGGGCCTACTACCAACATGTCATCCACATACAACAACAGAATGATGAAAACATTGTTATCAAACCTCTTGTAGTATGTACAATGGTCTGAACTCAATCTGTTGTATCCGAGGCCAATTATGAAGGAATCAAATCTCCTGTACCAACACCTTGGCGCCTGCTTTAGACCATACAGAGATTTGGTCAACCTACAAATTAAGTTTTCTTTTCCTTTTTCCTCAAAGCCTTCTGGTTGGAGCATATATATCTCCTCTTCAAGTTCTCCGTGAAGAAAAGCAGTTTTCACATCTAACTGCTCAAGATGTAAATCAAATGCAGCACACATAGCCAATACTACTCTGATAGTGGTAAGTCTGACAACTGGAGAAAATATTTCATTGAAATCAATACCTTCCTTCTGAGCAAATCCTTTTACCACCAGTCTTGCACGATATCGTTCTACTCGATCATTGTCATCTCGTTTGATCTTATAGACCCATTTGTTGCCGATGGCTTTTCGACCTTTTGGAAGTGCAACAAGTTCCCATGTTTTATTCCTATGCAAGGCCTCCATTTCTTCCTGCATTGCTGCCATCCACAGAGAAGCATCTGGACTATTCAAAGCCTCCTGAAAGTTTGATGGCTCTCCTTCTTCTGTTAGAAGACAAAATGCATCGTGGCTTGCCATAACATAGTCTGAATGCCATGAAGGTGGCTTTGTCTGGCGTGATGATCGCCTAACTTCTGTATCATTAGCCTCTACTGGTACTTGTTCATCATGCTGCAGTTACGCTTCGAATCTCTTTCTTGATTTTCTCATCTATCTCGAATAGTAGTGGTCTCCTTATGATCTTGTCATTTTTTTCTTCACTTTGCAGTTCATTTTCTGCAAATATAACATCCCTGCTGACAATAACCTTGCGGGCAGTGGGATCCCACAAGCGATACCCCTTTACACCGTCAGCATAGCCCAAGAATATACATTTCCTGGACTTCGGGTCCAACTTTGTTCTTTCTTGGGAATTGTACATCACATATGCTGGACATCCAAACACCTTTAGGGAAGAATAATCTGCCGGCTTGCCATTCCACATCTCCATTGGTGTTTTTAAACCAATTGCAGTTGATGGCGATCGATTGATCACATAACGTGCGCTTTTGATCGCTTCGCCAGTAAAGACTTGGCTAAACTCTTTGTTCTCTGCATTGCTCTTGTTCTTTCTAGAAGAGTCCTGTTCATCCGCTCTGCTACACCATTTTGCTGAGGTGTATGTGCAACTGTAAATTGCCTTTGAATACCTTCATGCTTGCAAAATGCTAGAAAATCTCCATCTGTATATTCTCCTCCATTGTCTGTCCTCAAGCACTTTATCCTCTTTCCGGATTCAAGTTATACTCTTGCTTTGAAGTCTTTGAATATTTGAAACACATCTGACTTTTTCTTTATTGGATACACCCATAGTCTCCTGGAGTAATCATCAATGAATGATACAAAATATTTTGCACCTCCCAAGGACATTTCTGGTGACTCCCACACATCAGAATGAATCAAGTCTAGAATGTGCTTACTCCGAGCAGTTGACCTATCAAACTTCAATCTATGCTGCTTGCTTGTAACACAGTGCTCACAAAATGGTAAGTTCACCGATTTGAGCCCAGGAATGAGATTACGTTCTGCAAGAACCTTCAAACCACGTTCCGACATGTGGCCTAGTTTGCGATGCCACATCATCGTCGTTTCTTCTTCATTTGCTGATGCAACTGATGCATCTGCCTCCTGCAACGTATCTCCTTGAAGTCTGTATAGATTTGTTGTGGTCTTTTCTGCTTTCATCAACACAAGAGCACCTTTAACAACTTTCAAGATTCCCCCTTCAGTACAAGTCTTGCACCCAAGATCATCCAGTTGCCCAATAGACAATATATTCTTCCTCAAACCCTTCACGTGTCGCACTCCTTGAATTGTTCGAATGGAACCATCAAACAATTTTATTTTGACAGTACCAACACCAGCAATTTCTAAGGCATGATCATCTCCCATGAACACAGATCCTTCCGAGACAGGTTTATAACTGTAAAACCAGTCACGATGTGGAGTCATGTGCCATGATGCTCCTGTATCCATGATCCAAACATCAATGAGCCTTTTATTGCCTCTAGAACCAATTGCTGCCTCACTACATAGGATTTCTCCATCCTCAGTGGTACTTGCAACACATCCTTGAGAGGTTGATGCTTCTGGGGCTTTATCTGCATTCTTCTTGTTATTTCGACAATCTTTCTTCAAGTGCCCTCTCATGCCACAACGGTAGCATTTGAAGTTCTTCCTTCTTCTTGACTTTGATCTACTCCGACCATGACTCCCACTGGAATCACGCTCCATTGATCTCCCTCTCATCACCAACAATGCCTCTCCATGCTTTGAGTTCTCCAATCTATCTTCCTTATTCCTGCGCCTGGACTCTTCTTCAAGAATAGCACCGGCGACATCATCAAAGGATAGATAGTTGGCAATATTATTATTTGTGATGTTGATAATGAGTTGATCATATGAGTCAGGTAGACTTTGAAGTAGAAGTTCCGCACGTTCATTCTCCGTTATTTTATAATCTGATGCTGTAAGCTGGGAGAATAATGTGTTCAGATTGTTGATGTGGTCCGTTACTGACGTGGACTCACTCATCCGAAGAGTATACAGCTTCCTCTTTAGAAATATTCTATTGTGAAGTGACTTGACCTCGTACAATTTGACAAGAGCATCCCAGATCTCCTTTGCTGTCTTCTTTTCTGCAATACTGGACAATACTGAATCTGCCATTGCAAGATGCAGATTGGCAACAGCATTATCATCCATCTCCTTCCACTTTTCATCAGTAACTTCGGCTGGTCTGCCTTCAATTGCTGGTAAGCAATTGTCCTTCCTCAAGATTGCCTTTATCTTCAGTTTCCACAGGGAAAAATTATTCCCATTGAACTTCTCAAACTCAAATTTTGTTGCCATGGTGTTTACCGGAATCTGTTTCTCTACTAGACTGGTCACTTTTTTTTTTACTGTGAATTGTATCGTATACGTGAATAGTGCCGTATGCGTGAATAGTACCTTATACATGAATAGTACCGTATACGTGAACAGTACCGTATATTTATACCGTATATGGAACAAATCCAGTATACGTTAACAATACTGTAAAAGTATACAACTACACGTATAAACAGTGACCAAGAGTAGTAACCCGCAGCGTGAACTATAACCAATGGCTTTGATAAGTTCCAGGTAAAAATTCTTTTCTGATGTGGAAGATCAGCCTAAGCTGCAACCACAGAGCATACTAAGAAAAATACCACCAAACCAAAGCTCTGATACCACTGTTGGGTACCAGAGTAATGGAAACAGATCAACACAACTAAAATAGAGCTGAGAGTAATAGAACTGACACACAATATATTTACGTGGAAAACCCCCTAATGATGAGGGAAAAACCACGGGCAAGAATGAGAAAGATTTTCACTATGTGGAAGATAAAATTACACCTCTCTCTAAATATAAGGAGAGAACAATAACACCCTCTCTTATACTAGGAAAATACACCTCTCTATAAAAATAGGAGAAACTCTCAGAAGACACTATATATATTTTTTTTCTACGCTCTCTCCGTTTCTGCTTGTGATTGAGAGCGTTCAGCAGCTCTCTATTTATAGATGCTCGGAAGTTACTGTGCAATCAATGCACAGTAACTTTACATGCGTTTCGGTAGGTGCACCGAACCCTCTCACATGTGCACAGTAACTTTTTTACTGTGCACGTTTGAAATTTTCGCTAATCACATGTATGCATAGTAGAAATTCTACTGTGCACTTTGAAAATTTTGCTCCTATGCATGTGCTTCTGATTTCCTTCTTTGACTCTTTTTGTTTTTTTTTTCTTTTAAAGTGGCTTTACGCCACTAACAAATTTTTACACATGTATAAGTTCATTATAAAGTCAAATGCAATCATTTTCATAAGAGTAAAGTTTTCAGATTTTCATCAACTTGAACATTCAATTATTTAAATGCCAAAGAATTAGAGAAGTATAAAGAAAATGACAACATTTGGGTAGTTCAAGTGGCAAGTAGTATGATACTTGTGTTTATTAAGCAAGATTTTGATTTTGAGTCAATTCTAATAAAGCTTGATAATGATAGTTTAGATTGCAAAAAGAATTTGCGTTTTTTAAAATTTAAATTTACAACTCAACATTTTTTTAGTTGCAAAGTTTATGTATATAAAATAGTAGTATCTTTTCAACAAGAAAATGTAAAATGAATATAAAAATACGTAGTCCTACTTTTTTTAAGTGCCTGTTTGGTAGAATAATGTGGAATGCTAGTTAATTTTTTTTTATGAAAAAACAAAACATACTACTATGTAATACTCATCTTTTATTTTCTATTAAAAAAATTGACTTTTTTTGGGTTTTCCGTGCAACACTTCTCCTATTTTCAATAATTGTCCATTTAGCTTTATTAATCTGTTGCAATTATGGTCAAGGTGATGGAATTCAAATCGTGATGGAGCTGTTGAACAAATATCCAAGTTTAGTATTTTCCGTGAACAACATGGTTTATGAGTAATAGGAAAAGAAAATTGATTTTTCTTTTCATTTTTCTTCCAAACATATGCATTTCATGCCCAACAACGGATAATCATTGACATTAACCGTGGTCAAAACCAAAAGGATGTGGTAGATGAAAGAACAAATAGCAGCAGGCTTAATAGAGATTTTACACGTGCCAATATTAGAAATCGCTCTCAGTTATTCTACATGTTTGAATGCAGATGACAAAACATGCATGCACCAAGGGTGCAGCTAACATTAATTCTAGGCTTGGAAAATTGTCTCATTCTTGGATGTCCATGTCATCCACATGGTGAAAGCCTATTGAGTTTAGCAATTCCTTGTAAGTTGTACTTACTAAGTTTGAAATTTCAATTATTTGACCGCCTTCAATCAATTTAGATAACTAAAATGAGACTGACTGGGCTTCAGCAAACAAGTTTAAGACTGAAGAGTCTCTCATGTGATTAATTAAGATCCAAAACTATGTATCTGAATTAATTTTATTACAGAAGTATACACCCTTTAATTTGACCAGTTCTAGGCTTAGGTGCTCTGAAGTTTCATTAGATCTATGGCCAATAAACAGGTTTAAATGTTCTTCGCTATCAGTGACCATGCTCAAGAAGGAGATTGAAGCTTATGTGATTAAATTTGCATTCAAATTAATTATATCCATACAATAACCATTTTTTTAAACAAAAGTGGATCACAGTTAAATCATTTCTATTTTATCACATTTTTCAAATGATATATAAATATATGATGAATAAAGTTAGCTCCTAATATTTGGTTGAGGAGTACAAATAAAGGGGAAGTTTTCATAGATCATAGATGAATTCTATATGTAATTTTATATATGGATCTCATTTAGAGAAAAATTTTCCCTAATTTTATCCCTTAACTAAATACACACTAAGTGTGGAGTATAGGTAAAATGACAATATTAATCATTGATAATAAAATTAAAGGTCTCTCACCTAATGTGGTGTGTCTATATGTTGCAATTATTAAAGACCTCGAAAGTAACAATTTATTTTTGAACCAAACTATCTGTGGTGACAATGCCAGGAACTAATTTGGAGGATTTACCCTATCTATATTTTATAAAAGACTTAAATTGTTGATTAATTTCTCAAGATCGTCTCATATATTCTTTAAATTACATTCCATACATTAGAAGAAAAATGTTGAATTCTTATAATTGGTAGGGCTACAAATTCTCCTAATTTGAAAGTGTACTTGCATGTATTAAATATTTTTTGACATCGTGTAAATTATTGCTCGTTCCATTTTAAAGTGAAAAAAAAATTAAATTAGATTAATTATTGAAAAGATACATGAACACTTCTCTTTAAAATAGTCCAATTCATAAGAATGATAGAGTACTATCCTACATCCGACATGTGTACAGGTAGGCTAACGTGGAAAGATTTGCATAATCTGCAAGAATGCAAAGAGATGGTCCTAAGTTTTGGTGGTGGAACCTGAAAATGAGTAGTGGATCGTTCGTACGGTGCACTGAAGCAATGATGCTAGTAAAACGTGGTGTAGCCGCAATAGTGTTGTCCGGAATATCCAGCACTTGCCATCAAAGCAGGCCAAAGAATGATCAATGCATAAGTTGGGGAATAAACAAGAGACACGTATAGGCTTCCACTACAGCTAGCTAGCTGGTACAACGCCAACCCATCTCTCAAGTTTATGTCAATTCTTGATGTACTAGTTTGAAGCTTGGTTCATTTAGTCATGGAGATAGCTATATTCTGGATATATGCATATACTTTTCTCTGAAAATAACTCGGATGGATTAGGTCAAGAGTAGCATATGCATATATTCCTATTTTGCCAAAAAAAAAAAAAAGATCCTTTTCAATATTGGAATTCACGACTGTCAGATCACAAGATATCAATCTTATAGTTGTGCGGAAGAATTTGGTAAAGGTTAACCAAAAAAGATGGTAACCAGTATAAAGAAAATCGTAATCTTATGTTCCTGTTATACCCCTTTAAGGTCGAATGACAAGCACATAAAGGGGACAAATATCCAGCAGCATTTTGAAATGTTGTGAGTGATGTGAATTCTGAGAAGATTTTTTGGTGGAATTATGTTACTCAAAGAGCAGCTCAACTTAGGACTGTCAAATTAACAGGGATCGCGATGTATAGCTAAGTACATGCATCGTCATGCCAATGTCATGTCCATTAACATCAGTTAGTTGGGCACTGTCTAATAACTCAGAACAGCAACATATTTCTCTGGTGGGCTACATTTAACCAAAGCAATGAAGTACATGTTGTCATTGCGTTTTGGGAAGAATATAATGCTACGCATCTCAAAAAATGATTTACAGATTTATTGAACGAAATAAAGTGATGCAATTCATTTGTAAAATTCCCATAAAATTTTAATTGTGCAGTATTTTTCCCGCGGTTATGCGTTTTAGATGCTCACGAGTTGGAAAAACTTAGCACACACCACTTAGTATTTAACATCCGAGTATGAAAACCAGTATTATCTTTCACTTCACTATGTTTTCAGTATGATAGCTGAAATCTTGAGTATTAAATGTTACATAACAACAACTCATGATAATTTATTTTTTTCTTACTCCAAAAACGTGTTAAAATTCTTGAATTAGGAATCCATCATATCATACACTCTGGCACAATTAGGAAAGGACCAACTGTCAATGTCACGTAACATACATAGGTAGAGGTTTACAAAGACAATACTCAAGCAACAACAGAGGGTGACAGAGAAAAGCTGCTTTGCTTTTTTCACAGCGTCGTTTTGTAACCACAGAAAGTGATGGAGCCATAGGAATGATCCTATTCCTTTGATGAGACTGACTTGTGAATATTTTGAATATTCATCAACCATCAGAAGCTTTGCATTGCAACAACATGAAAGCATAAAAATTATCGACTACTAGAGGGTGAATCTTCGTCAATTTACAAGAAAAATGTGCCAAACATGTTTATCCACATGGATCTCATCACCAGTGTTAGTCACGTCATTCACAGTATATGCACTTATTTTTGGTTGTTTATTGGTTCATATTAATGGTTTTCTTCAATTAAAGGCGTCGATAGCAATTTTATTTTTGAGTAGTATTACATGTATATAAAAAATTCATTTTACGATATAAAAAAAAATACAAAATTTTAATGACATCAATTTTCGCGAAATACTTTGTATGTTCTCTTTATAGTCTACCACAACAAGGTGTCGGAGCACTGTACAAATTTCATCTCAAGAGGTGTCCATATTTTGTATCCGACCATGTGTCTCTAAGATAAGTATCTCCGATTAAAAAAATAGATGTGAAATACCAAAAACAGAGTGCGTCCATTTTTAATATATAAATAATATAATGTGAAAATGGTCTAAGCAGTGTGTGTGCAAACAAGAAAGTGGAAGCCAAGCACAAGCTTGGAGCAAGAAGATAGGCTGGAGCTGAAACCGAGAATAGAATGAAAGTATTGAAACTGAATGAATTAGTTACAGATTGTATGTAGCTAAGAGTACTTATACAAGTGATAGCAGAATGAATATTCTGATAAAAATGGAGTAACTAAGATAACAGCCTCGTCTAACAACTTAACTAACACTCACTTAACCGCCCTATCGTTCTTCCTTCTTCTCTATAGACTCGGCGGGTTAACATATTAATCACATTTTTTTGTTCAGAAAAGGATCCCAACCTTTATCTCCCTGCAATGTCATCGATAATTTGTATGTAATAACCATGGGCCTACCACAATTAATAGTTAACTTGATTTTTTAAGTATCTAATTAGATATTTGATTTTTGGTGATATATATTAAGAGAATTTTGTAGCTAAAGATTTATCCTTTTAAGGGTATGTTTGTGAATTTAAATTTTGGAGGGAAAGGGAGGGGAGAAAAGGACTTGTAATATAATTTTACATTACAAGTTCTCCCCTCCCTTTCTTTTCTCTAAAAAATCCAAACTCACAAATATACCATAAGAGAACTTTCACCTTGAAGGGATTAGTTACTGCTGTCGACGGTGGATACCCCAAATAACCAATAATTTGTATGAAATAAAATTCAATAAACGAGATTAAAAATTGGGCAAAGATATGTATTTAATATGTCATCAATTTAATCTCTACAAAATTTTCAACATCAAATACGTCATTGAAAAGTAATGTGACATCACATTATTCCTCAAAAGTAATTGACATCAAATAGCTAGATCCTTAGTATTACAATGTTACATAACTTTGGTTATTGAAAGTTGCATCTGACATCAAACTGGTTTATTAAATCTTGTACTTTTTTTAAAATAAAAAGATCTAATTGATTTTATATGTACTTTTTAGTGACCAAAATGATTCATATTTTAACTTTTAAGAACTTATTTGATGTGAAAAATGTTTAAGGGCTAATGTAATATCATATTTAAATTTCAGATTTCTATTTAATTTTATACCTTACTAAATTGTCGTCAGAGGCATCTTTCATATGTCGAATTGCTTGTTCATCTTCCTTTTTTTTTATAATTAAATGTGCTCTACTAATATTCTTGCACATTTGTAATATTAAAAATAACAAACATAGAAGAAACAAGGTTAATGTAAAATTCATTTGGATGTCACTCCATAATTATAAAGTGCGAAATACACTCGATGGAATCTGCAATAAATAGCATCTACCATTATGATGACCTGTGTTTTCATTTTTCTTCCTTTTTGGTCATATTCGAGTATGCTTGCTAGTTTTAAATCCACGAGTATGATTTTGGAGTTTAGAAACCATGTTTTCTTAGCCTGATCATAAGCACTCCACATGAGTTAGGTCCAATGGGCTTCTAGCATCCAAAAGCATAAATTTCCAACATTTACAAATACACTGCCAACTTGACAAAAAAAAAAAACTGATCCAAAAAAGAAATACACTGCAAAAGAAAAAAATAGAAATATTAACAAACAGAAAATTCAGTCCCTGCATTGTCCATACTCCATGCTACATACTCATGTTACAAATAGGAGTTTTATGAATAACGCGAAGTCGCTGCATCATTTACTGCGACCTCATTGGAAATCTTTATCATTATGAAATCAAACGCTTAAAATGGAATGTAAATTTTCTCCCCTGCCCTTTTCTTATTCTACCAATCATGTATTTCCACGTATAAAATAATATTATATATTTATCAACTATTTAAAATCTTTGAATCCTTTTTAATTATTATCTCTTACAGAATAATATTCGATTGATGAGACAAAAATAAAAAAGAATATGATTTGGATATAGAAAATTTCCATCCCTTCGAGTATATTTGGATTGAGAAGTAGATGGAATGAAGTACAATAAAATTTTAAGGAGCTTCATTGTTTAAGTATATTTAATTTGAGAGAAATGGAATATAAACAAATAGAGTTCATTTCACCCAATTCTACTATCTCATTCTATTTCTCTTCCCCTCCCGGCCTCCTCCCTCCAAAGTGGGCAAAACTTGATGGTATTACTAAAATTACATACATTTTAACTTAAGGGTATTATAGAAATAAAAAATTTATAATCTCCAATTCATTTCGTTGATATATCCAAACAATGGTGTGAAACTTCCGCTCCACTCGACTGCGCTCCATCATGCTTCATCAATCCAAATATACCCTTAAATGATAACAACAATGTGAGAAGGTTTTACTATAAGTGAATCCGTTCAATAGAATTCACGGCAGCATGTATATCATTAACAAGACTCAGTTAGTAGCAGACGAGAGAGAGAGAGTTGAAGGCAACAAAAAGATATGCAACTGGGCACAACGGTATTCCACAACGGAATAGACGAACCTATCCTCATTATCACTCTAAAATTATCACGATTACAAAAGTCATACACATCAAACTGATTATTAACCGCAGTATCGAGCTCCTCATTGTTGGGAAACCATTATATGGACACAGAAAAATGCAGAAGAATATTCCTCAGAAAAGTACAGCTTATGTATAAAAACAAAGATGACCCGGAACTTCATATGAAGTGCAAATGGCAACGAAATGACGGACCGTGCACAACAGTACTCTTCCTTCAAAGTCCATAGTGGACCAAAACCAGGATGGAGCGAAGCAAACCACCTGCATTCAATTGCTACAAAAGCTATTCTTCAATGGGTACAAGTCTTTACCTGGTTCTGCCATCAGTTATGGATGTAAAATATCCTCAAGCATCATGATTTAGAGTTGGCTTTGTAAACAGATTTTTACCCAAGCAAGTCCTTGAACAAGTTGGGATTCTGACTTGAGGGGTTCACACCCATCTGCCTTACTAAAGCATCCTTCTCCAACGCATCTTTAGCATTTGGACCCTTCACAGATTGCGGCAAATTTGGTTCTCCACTAGTAGCTCGAACAGCTGCATTCGACAACTCAGATAAAAGATTTACACCATCCCCACTCACAGGGATACTTGCAGTAGTCCCTCCATAGAGTGACATAATATCAGGCGCATTTGTAGTAACACCTGCATCGTGATTTGTTGCAGAACTCATGCTTGGGTCAAGAAGTCCTTCCAATTGCTTGAAGGGGTCCACAGAAGGAGGGGCAGTAGTTGCAGTCGGTTCACCCAAGTCAAGCAAATCTGGAGGAGGAGGTTGATTAATGGTTTTCTCCATAGCTACTTCATTAGTTGCACTTGCAGCCTTTGATCCTTGAGATACATCTGCAGTACCAGCACTAGCTTTTGGAACCTTATGACCAGTGGACGACCTTTTCTCAGGTTTGGATGAGCCACCAAACAATGAAGCAGCAAGCTTCTGCTTTTCTGGAGAAATTTCAACCTGTGTCTTTCTTGAATCATGACTATCACGTTTTGAATAAACAGATGCTGCACTATCCACCTGAGTAGCCCCATTTGCAGGTTTTTGGGAAGTAGAATGTGAGGTAGATGATGTTGGAGACGAAAAAGTTAGCCTTCCCCACTTCTTCTGAACACCATCAAGACGGAGCTTCAGCTCTGATGATCCTGCCTCTGATGCTGCTCCCACTGATGAGATCTGGTGGGTCTCCCTATAAGACAATGCCTCAGGTACTGGAACAATGTCTGTCGAGGATGCAAATGAACCTGGAGTAGCTTTTGGTTGCACTGGAGGCTTTGGAAGTTCATATGCCTCGAATTTCAGGCCATGCTGCAAAGATTCATGCTGGTCTTGGCTTCTGAAGTTGCTGATACTCCCCATCCCATCACGCTCCTCCTCAGGAATATAGGGCTGAGCACCCCTTTCTAGAGACTGCTGTACATAACCATTGAGGAAAGAAAGGTCCTTATCAACCTGCGTACAAGATTCATCATGTCAACAATCTTGGATTAACCTACACACTTCCCAAGCACTTTACTGTTACAATTTAGCAAAGAGACATGAATATATGTACAATGCAAGTTTAAATTCAACCAAGCTACATAGCATATTGCTTGTATCCTAATATTGTCCACGCACATAGAGATTAATTGACATTTTGTTCCAGAAAAGGTTCGCTTTAGTGGAATTGCACCTAGTTTTGTAAATTCCAATAACCAGATAGTTGTGTCCTTTAGAGGACCTCAGGTCAAAACTATTCTAACAAGGTTGGCACATATGCCATATATGCTCTAGCTTTAGAGGGAGTGCTAAAACTAAGCACTTGTAATCATGTGGCTTTTACATATTTGTATACTAGCTAATTATTGCCTAGTTTTTAGTGCTCAATGTTTAATTAATATCTTGCATACATTACTGGTCTCACTGACAATGTCAATTGATCTGTTCCATGTAGCCAACCCCATTTTAAGAAATTAGGCTTGGCTGTTGCTGTTGTGTAGATAAAAAAATATATAACAATAAGATGGTTTTAAAACCATCAATCCATAGTCATGCAATAGATGCATATATCATTTAGAATCATCTTTACTAGGGTGCAAGTTTTGCATGGAATTGAATATGGTGTTGAAGATGCTTAACAGGCTTATATCTTAGAAACTTTATTGGCTTTCCTAGGTTGTCTCGGGGAGGACAGCAGCTTGATTAACAAAGTAACAATAAATAGCATGGAACAAAAAACCGGACCGGACTAGCCGCTCCGACCGGGTTAACCAGGAACCGGTCACTATGCCGGTCCTGTTATGCCCCTAAAACTAGTGGAGTTCAAAACCGGTCAAGAACCAGTCAAAACTGGGAAAACCGGTGAACCGTTATGGCTGCAAAAGGTTGGCCAGTTTGTGCTTTTGCTATGCGCTGCACTGCTTCTGTTTTTGAGTTTTTACTTCGCACTGCTTCTTTTTCTTTCTTTCTTTTTTTGTTACATCTTCACGATACTTCTGCTTCCTTTTATGTTTCTTTTTGGGTTAGAAGAAGGAAAGGGATGAGATGGAGTCGTACTGGTGAATGTGTTGGTTTGGGTGATGATGAGACAAGACAGATGGGGAAAGTGAGAGAGATAGAGAGAGAAAGTGTGTGTGAGAGTTTTTGTTTTGAGCTTTTTAGTTTTTTAATGGTGGTGGTTGAGTGATGTAATGGTGGGGAGGGTGTATGTGGATTTGGGATTTATTTTGAGTGCATTTGGTTGAATTTCATTAATTTGACATGTTCATTTAACCCAATTAAATACACATTTGTCATCAGTCTCGTAATAAATTTTTTTTTAAAGAAATTATTACAATAATTTAATTTGCTCCTCTATTGCGTGTAATATTTATGTATATTTTATTATATTCCAGTTGAACCGCGGTTGAACCTTTAAACCTTTGAACCAGTGCCCTGATCGGTTCAATGCCCCGTCCGGTTTTCTCTTCCTAGATAAATAGATATTTTCAAGTCGCATAGGATCCTACAGCAGCCAACAATTATAGAATAGTTATAAATGGTAGGAAACTTGTGGGAAATATGTATTCAATCTTATCAAGAAACACAAATGGAGGCTGAAATTTGGTTCGATAACAAGGCCTTTCTTGACTGCTTTTGGTACATGCACAAAACACTAAAAAATGTAGAAACCATTATGGATGAAAATGGATAAAATATCATTAACTGAAATAGAAGACTATAGAATTAGCAATAACCTCAATGTCTTCACAACTTGCATCTCGTGGCATTATTGTTTCAACAGCTTGCGCATCCAAACCAACAAGGGCTTGCAATTCATAAGCACGTTGCTGCAAATCTGTCGAGTGAGATGCCAATAATTCTTCAATGAAAGACTGACACTGCAAGTAGACAAGAAAGAGTTACTCATCTCACCATCAGTGTATCAGCCAAATTTCAGCAATAACATGTAGTAATCAAAAACATGATTTTGATTGATATTTAAAGAAATCTGTCAACTACAATAAGGCAAAACAATTATCTTTAGTCAGAATTGTTAGTGGAGCTTGACTGTCTCATGGACTATGATCATCATAGAAAACATGCTCTCAAGTTCACAAAAATATATAAATCAAGAAAAAAATGTTTCCAGGAAATTTAAAGAAATGTCAAATTATAAGATCTAATCTAAGTGTCAACTCTATCATGTTAAATTATCAACCAAACAGGGATCACAATAGATATGTAAATGGCAACATCACTCATGCAACTGACAACACTATTCATGTAATTGGCAAGCACTTTACAAGGACTTGCAATAGGCAATAGCATTGGATTGGGATTCTTCTGTATGATCACTAAGCTGGTGTACCATAACATACATTACAAAGGATAGTCAAATGATTGCACAAAAAAGTCAACAATTCATAAGAAAGCTCATGAGATTATATATATATATCTTAAAAGTCATTCTGCACATACCTCAGGTAGCAAGTCCACTTTCCTCCCAGCTGCTATTTCAAAAGCATAAATTTTCATCAATGCTGATATTGCATATGCCTTCACAAACGCAAAAAAGTTAGTCCC
The DNA here is from genome assembly GCA_031216105.1 of Dalbergia cultrata. NCBI lineage: Eukaryota > Viridiplantae > Streptophyta > Magnoliopsida > Fabales > Fabaceae > Dalbergia > Dalbergia cultrata. Next base: position 3,853,224 of record CM062344.1, on the reverse strand, counting down.
AATTCAAACTTGTGCAAGCAGACAGATTTAATAAACTAATGCATATTAGAGAAAGACATATGATGGGTCCAATATAACTAACAAGTAATTGTAAGTAATTGTATGATACACCAAAGCTTTTGCAGAAAACATATAATCATCAACAAACAAATAAACTAATGCTGCAGTTCCATGATATGCAGACACATGTCAAGGACAGGTCATAATAGATGTCCATCTTCTATCACCAGTGTCAAAACATCCCACCTTATCAATGAACTCAACATAAAAATGAAACAAAAGGAATTTATTTAATAGTTATAATTGTCCTTGTAACTGGACATGTCCACAGAAAAATTATTGCCCTAACTCATTCAATCAGTAATATAACAAAATACAATGCCTGTCTATGTATGTATTTTTAAATAATTATGATAAACAACATGCTACTAACTAACATAAAGCATATGTAGATTTGGACAGACAAGAATTTAAGTTATCATAGAAGCAAACTGAAGTACTTGATTCTTGAGAATCAAATTAGTTGGGATGGAGACATAAAGCAAAATGATCCAAGGAAGAGGTGGGGCAAAGGAGAAAAAGACTAACAATACTAACGTAATTTGATTAATTTCCAGACAAAACTAGGATGCATCTTTGATTATTTTGACTAATTTCTAGACAAACTAGGTATGTATCTTTGATTATTTTGACTAATTTCTAGACAAACCAGGTATGCATCTTTCAAAAGTTCCCTGAATAAAACACATCTTGATTTTTTTTTCCCAGCCTTTCCTTATTGCCAAAAAGCTTACTTTTAATAGATACCTTAACAGTTTCATCATTTGAATATGCCTCTGCGATGTCACATAACTTCCCAGTGATATAAGAAGAAGAATACTTTCCGTCTGCTGTGCCATATTCCCCCAGAACCCAACAGATGACCTGTGATCAGTACTCAACATTATTCTAATGAACAAGCCCAGAAAGTAAAACGAGGGAAACACAGGTGGATAATAAAGTACCTGAAGAAACACAGATGGGAGCTTTGGCTCTGCAATAATGCGCAAATATGATTCAACCTACACAAAACAGCTTTCATTCAATAATATGCACATCCACAATTTCGCGATGAACATACTAAATAAACTGGTGCAACTATCAAAATGGACATACAGCAGATGATCTCAGCTGGCTGTCTGCAGCATCATCTTCCTCTCCGAATCCTTCGGCAATCAACCGCATCAAATTATGTGCCACTTTAATATTTACAAGATCTCCAGCATGCTCAAAAACTTTATTCATGGTCTGCATATCAAAATACCAGATATTATTAGTTATCAGTGATTGATTTTTGAAAAAAGTGCAAAATCAAGAATAAGAAGGCAACAATTTCAATTACCTGTATAAACCAATGATTACTTGGTGCAAATTGCTCAGCAAGTTCCACACATCGAGATGCTATATAGGTTTTGTAATGATCATCACTTATACTAATCATGTAGTCAACCATTCGGTCAACAATCACTTCAACATTGGAAGACTTGGTCATTTTGTATAGCAATTCAAAAGTCTTTCGCTTCAGAGTATCATCAGGGTCCTGCATCACATACATCAAATGGTAATGCAAACTCCGAATTCAAGCATGAACAAGAGAAATTGTCCAGAGATATAACAATGTGAAAAACAGGGTGCACAGTGATTTCATTTGATGAACATAATAGGGGTTAATTGTGCACAACTGCATGTTATTCCAAAGACCAATTGAAATTAATTACCACTTCTCTAGTTAGAATTTGTTGCAAATCATTCACCAGGAATTTCTAAGACATGTCGACACCCATGGCCAATGGCGTTGAATACCAGTCTAATACTAAACATTTATATACAAGAAACATGTAGTCCATTGCACTGTCAAGGGCAGTTAGGCTTTGGAGAATACATCAGTTAATTTCATTATTTGGTTAATGTTGCAAACTCTCAGCAAACAGGTGATCATCTAGACAGCTGTCAACAATACTACATATTATGATTTCAAAATGCTTACTTTTTAGACATATAAGCCTCCTGTATCCATGACTACAGACATGCTCATACTAGGTACATATTGCTCAACAAATTTATCACCCAAAAAAGTTATCCGTTACCCTTCCATCACAGAAGTGGGATATGGAAAGGATTCCACAATGTTTTCCTACCTCTACTAGAAAAACAAGATAATCTTTCCACTATACTAAAATAAGACACATTCAACAGCATTCAACATGACATGGTTTGCAGATTAAATATGAAAAACATGACAACAGACGAACATAGAATGATCTGTAAAACGAGCTAAATGATTTCAACATCTTATTGAATACTCAAAAGTCAAAACAGAGTCATCTCGAACCTCAGGCATTAACGTGGAATATTCTCACCTCTAAGCAGTCAATCACAGCCAGTTGATGTTGTTCAGCAATCTGGGGGCTCAACTTTATCAGCCGACCAAGGGCATCAATGCCCATGTACTTGAGATTATGACTGTCACTCTGCCCAACAAAATCAACAACACATGTAACGCGCACACAACAGCCAAACATACCAGCACAGCACAAACTCCAAAACCACATTTCACCAAAAAACAAACCTTCAAGAACTTCGCAATTACATCTGCAGCAGATTCTAACAACTTGGGATTGGGATATATTGAAGCCACACAGCAAATGCACTCATAGAGAACAGCATTCCCAATATTTGTCAACGAATCACTCTTTCTGATTATATCACCAAGCACTGTATACATGCTTTCACTAGCTTGCTTGTCCCCACTCCCCAACAATGCCAATATCTTCAGCAACTTAACCTGCACACTTACAATTACACTAAATCTAAGCAATCAATGACGTTAAGCACAAGCACAATAAAACCTAATCTAAGCATAATAACTTGCATGCTCACAATTACACTAAATCTACGTCTAAGCAATCAGCAAGATCGAGCTCAAGCTCAAGCTCAATAAAACCTAATCTAAGCATGAGCATAATAACCCGCATGCTCACAATCACACTAAATCTAAGTAATCAACAACATAATCAAGCACAAGCACAAGCACAATAAAACCTAATCTAACCACAAGCATAACAACATGCATGCTCACAATTACACTAAATCTAAGCAATCAACAACATAACCATCACAATGCCACATCTCTTAAACCTTGAACCAACCGAAAAAAATAAAAAGAAAAGAAAATATTCAACCTGAATGAACGGCGCCGGCATCTGATGATAATCATAGCTCTTGGGCAACCTCCTTTCCGCGACCTGCTTCAAAATACTCACAAAGCTACTAACAAGGTCCTTATAAGAGTTGGCATCAATTGTTACAAGATCAAAAAGAGGACACAACGAAGCACCCATAACCCCAGGATCATTATCACAAAGCCTCTTCCTAAAATTGGAGACCAAATGCGACACCGCGGAGGGTGACTTCTGGTAAAACCGGTGCAGAGCCATAACGGCCTTCTTCCTAACGGCCTCCTTAGGATGTCCCAAGAGCTCAACAACCTGCGGCAAGACGGCGGGGATGGTCTCGTCGTTGATGAGCTTGCAGACGGCGTTAAGCGCGGCGCAAACGACGAGGTAGTTGTCGGACCTGAGATCCTTCTGGATGGTGTTGACGATGAGGATGATGAGGTCGTGGTCGTCGGAGAGGAAGAGGGTGACGGCGAGGTAGCCGGTGCGCTTGAGAGGGAGGGCGTCGTCGTGGGTCATCTTGACGGCGTGGATGTAGCCGAAGGAGGCGTCGTGGCCGAGCATCTCGACGTAGAGGAGGCGGATGATGTACTCCTTCATCTTGCGCTTCGGGATGTCGGGCTCCGTGAGGCGGCGCTTCAGGGTTTCGATCTCGCGGAGGACGATGCGGTCCTCTTCCGCCTTGGATCGGGCCTCGCCGATGGACTTTACGAGATCTAGGAACTCTTTGGACTGACCGAAGCCTCCCTGGGAGCCCATGGTGAGCTCGCGGCCGATCGTCTTTAACTGCTCCATGGGAAGGGACGGGTCAGAAGCATCAACGGCGGATCTGGGAGTTTAGGAGATGTCGGGGTTTCCGAGTGAGGGCAGAGAGAGAGAGAGTGTGTGGTGGTGTGGTGCGGTGGTGGAAGGAGGAAAGAGAGAGGAGGCGAAAGCAGTGTGTTGTTTGTGTGTGCCTGTATCAGCGCGTGTGTTCCCGGGGGTGGAAAAACGAGAAATGAGGGGCGCAAAAAATTGATACTACCACTTTATCAAAATAAATAAATAAAATGATAATACTACTGGTAGATGGAAATGCAAATGGATGCTGTTACTTGGCATTGGGTCTTTCTTTACTTGTATTGCACCCGAGCTGCTGCTGGTGATGGCACTGTACTGATGCGAATGTGTCTAAGAAGTTGTTTGTAGTTTGATACAGATTCGAAAGCAGTTTGTAAATGTGTGTGCTTTGTTGGAGAATACAAATGGAGTTGAAATTTTTATAGTACATTCATGAAGGAAGTTATCCGTGAAAATTTGCAACCTCTAACCAAATGCACCCTTAATCGTGATTTTAGAAAAATGTTATTTGTTAAGGGCTTAAATTTTGAAGAATAGTTTATGTAATTGTTACTTCTAACAATTTGGTTTAAAAAGTTTAATATATGGTATTAACTATGGAGTTTAGATTTAATTTCTATGCACTAATAGGAGTTTTTATATAGATATCTATTCATATGTATTAACATATTAGTCATGGTATTTGAACCAAAATTGTTGTAGATTAGCTAACTACAAGTCACACTAACAGTCACATTATCTTTCACTTGTGCCAGTTTGGATAGTATAATTTATAATTTTTTTAATTTTTTTAGAAGTTAAAATTTATATTTTTAATTTTTATTCTGTTTGATAAATAAATAGATAGTTTATTACTTTTTTAAAAATTATTGTTAGTATTTTTTGATAAGTTGCTAGCTTATTAAAAAAAAGCACTTTTTAAAATAATAAAAACAAATACTTTCATCATGTATTTAAATATAAAAAAAATTTATTGATAAATTATTTTGAAAAGTTAGTTTCATATAAACACTTAAATAAGTTATTTATCCAAAATATATCTTACTCCATGGCGTATTTTATTATTCAAATCCTTTGTAAACCTGTTATTAACAGTTTAATTAATCGGGTCAAATTTTAAAAACTATGGGGTGTGTTAATATTAGGACTTCGATTTATTTGATTATGAAATGATTTAGTTTCGCGATTCAACTGATAAGGTTAAAAGCTTTTGAATGATTGGGTATTTTTTGCTTTTGCAATCCGGACATATTTTTCAGGTTCTGCTTCCATAGTTACATTAATGTTTCAGAAAATTTAGGTTGATGTGAAAAAAAGCAAGATCAAATCATCTATCTTAATTGTTAGTTAATAATAAGATAAGATTACTAATTAAAGATGGACTTACTTAAGAGTAATGTTGTATTTATAGAGTGTAAAACATTGGATTAACTCATACTTTATCCATCATTGAAGTGGATGTGAATTCTACTTTAATAGAGTCCACATCCCATTTAATAATGAATTTGGTATAAGTTGGCATGATATCCCACATCCTATAAGTATATATAAAACAAATCGTTATCTAAGATAGTGTCTGTTTATTATCTCCAAGACAGAAATACAGAGATACTGGAAACACAAATCTGTTTGTTGGTTTAGACAGAAAAAACACAATATTTTTATATATCTAAAATGTGAGGACAATGAAAACAAAATATAAAGATAGAAATTTAATATTTTTTTATTCTAATAATACTCTTATATATATTTATTATTTATATTTTTATCTTTACTCTTTTTAGTGTCTCCGTATTTCTATTTTAGATAAATCAAACAAATGCAACCTAATGGACTTGACAAGATTTACTCATTCTCATTCGAAAGAAATGCCATATGTTTCTCGTGTGGACAAAAATAATTCAAGTGTGCTCCACTCCACTTGAATAAGGTGTACTCTATATGCCAGATGAATAAAAAGAAAAGGAAATGCAGAAATGCACGTGTTTCGCGAGTGATTGGAAGAAACTAACGAACTACAGAATTAATGGACCATTTTTTTTTTATTTTTATGAATAATGGACCACTTAATGATGACCTAGAAAAGGGCTAGTATTACCAGTTTTTGCTATTTTTTAACAATATTATAAGAATATCTTGTTTTAAAATTCTTTGATAGCATTATTATAAAATACAAAACAACTATAATTAAAGTTTATTACTTTATTGACATGATGTATAAAACTTGATGTCGCTTTTAACAAATTAATCGCTATCTTTTTCGGTACAAAGGCAAATCAAGAAAAAACAAAACAAACCCGGAGGAAGAACATTTCTTCCTCCATCATGTGTTATGACCTTCAGATGGTATTGTGGGACCCATTTAAAAGTACACAATCCATATATCTGGTGGCGTAAAGAGGGGGCTGGAGGAAAAAATTTCTTCCTCCTTGGGATGGAAGAATGACTCCAGCAGCATAGCTACTAACTTCAACATAGCTGTATTTTTAAATTTTTTAATCCGAATAAAATGGCATCAGAGTAGTTGGACTTTTTTCTTGTTCAGAACATTGACAGTTAGATTTTATTACACTAAACAAAAAAACACTTAAAGCCCAAAAAACATGGGCCCGGCCCCAATTCGAACATCCCCCAAACAAAACACCTGTTCGTATGTTTCTAACTTTTGAGACCTTGACCCAATTTCAGACCAAAAATGAAGTGTTCGTGTGGTTGATTGCATGGCCGATGTTAGGTGGAAGGTGACAAAAGCAGAAAGTGACCCCGACCAAAAACCAAAGGCAGAAAGTGACGAAAGGGCTCCTTGGAATGATTGAGCATTTGACCCAAAATCAATAAAAAAATAATGATCTAGCTATGGATGTAAGTGGATCATGTTGATCAAAGAAATCTGATGATGCAAACCAAGACAATGGAATTAGTTCAAACAATCAATTTATTTTAAGACAGAAGCAAACTATGAAAGGAAAAAAAAAAAGATGGAATCAAACCAAATCAATTATTATTAGATCGGTTTTGAATTTATAATTTTGTAACCTGATCATTTAAATACCCAACTAAAAATCACCCAATTAGTCATTTTTTTAATTTATTTCTAAACTTTCAAAAATTTTATAATAGTCACAATGTATCTTTTTTATGTTAACATATGTTTTATGAATTTATCTATTTACTCTATTATTAAGTATATTATAGTCAAGCTTTATGCTGATATTTGTTGTTGTTTTAAGGATTTAAACTTTAAAAAAAGCAATTCTTAATGTGTTTTACTTCAGTCCATTTACCTAAACCAAATCAATCAGATCTTAATTGGATCAATTTTTTTCAAATTTGTGGGAAAAAAGTTTTCAAAATCAAACCAAACCAAACTAATTAAATTTAGTTGATTGTGATCAATTTAAACCAAGCCAACATGTTTACACCTCTAAATTCTTTATATTGTTTTAAAGACTTTAGATATCAAAGGTCCAGGGACCATGATTAGAATTTTTTTAAAAAAAATGTTTAGTGATCCCCACCTCCTAATATAGGCTATAGCACCCAAACCACTCCAAGCTTGATGAAAAGAAAAGAAAAAACTCAAAGTAATATAGGCACCCAAGCAATCATCAAAAGGAAAAACTCAGGAAAATTTTCAGTCCACATAAACCGTATTAATTGATAAATTAGTTTTGCATCAATTCATATTAATCTTAAGGTTCCCACCATTTAAATGATAGGTCATATTAGCTCTTTCATTAACTAAAATCAAACTAAATAAAAATACATAATAACCTATTAAATGGTGACATGATCTTTAAATGAAGAACATAACAAGTTTCATACCACTCTAACAAATGATGGGACAAATTAGTCATCACAAATTATAAAGAGTTCAAAATAATTTTCTCTTAACATCTCTCTCCTTCTCAAACCTTAAGTTAAAATCCAAAATCTCATTTTTCTATTTTTTCTTCCTCCTCATATCCTAAAAAGAATCAAGCATTTATGATACATGAGAATGAGAATTACCCACACGGATATTGATCAATACAATACTAATATAAGTAATTATATATTTTGTAAAATTCACTTATGTTATAGTTATATTTTGTTCGTTGATAAAACTAGCTAATCGAGTCTTTATATAACTCAATGTAACGATGATGATGGTTTTTTTTTTTTCATCTACCCTTCTTGACAATGAATTAGCAGCTACCACAATCATACCAAAAAAAAAAAAAACAAATCAACCCTTCTACAAGATACAAAACAAAACAACAATCTATTGATTTGCTTGGACTCATCATTAGCTCAATGATGACATTGCTTAAAAACAAGAGGAGGGTGGCGATAATAATAATAATAATAATAGTACGAGACTATGAGTAATAAACTAATAATACCTTGTTGCCCAAGCATTAAAGCCCGTTTATTCTCGGTTACACATTTCACATTGTCCTCTCCCCCCACACACAACACGCGCGCGCACACATAGTTTTCTCTTTTAAATTGTGGAGCACTCAATACAACAAATACATGGCGATCGATGCTTTCGCTTCCGTCTAACTTTATTTCTCACATAACACACAATTGATTGAAGCCATCCGCAAACCCTAACCTCGCATCGTAAATACCCTTCATTTTTTTTCATTCCCTCGAATTCTATCTCGTTCGATCTTCGAAACGCCGATATGGCGAGTGATTCCGCTGTGAATGGGACTCCGACACCGCCGCCGCCGTCGAATCCCGCGGATTCGTACATTGGGTGCTTCATAAGCTTGGTTTCGAGGTCCGAGATTCGTTACGAGGGCGTTCTCTACTTGCTCAACGTCCACGGCTCCACCATCGGCTTGAAGGACGGTACGTGCGTGTGCGCGTGCCTGCGTGCACGCGATGCACCGCGTTTGAGTTAATTTGGCATGGTTTAGAGAGCTTCGTTTTCTGACTCTGGCTTTGATTTGCATGAGGAATGTTTGATATCATAACATGTTATTTGAATTGAAACAAAACAAATAAAAATTGATGAATGATTAGAGCAATCGTGGTTGTTCTGTTTGTTGAAAATGAAATACCTGAGAATAGATCAACATCAATGTCTTTATAAATGAGGAATGCCATTGAGTGTGTTTGTGTGAATCTTGGAAATTTGAACCCAAGTTAATACACAGTATTGTACTGTACAGAGCATAGACCGAGTTTTTTGGGTCATGCTGTTTGTGTTATGGAATTATTACTTGGAATAAGATTTGCTTAGGTTTTTACTGGCTGTGTGACTAGAATGCTGAGGATGGAGGATGGAGATTGAAGAATTAATAGGCTGATAATGACTACTTTTCCTGCAGTTTGGAATGCAGCGAGATATTATTAGATATCCTAGGATGGCAATGTAGTGATGCTATTATAATTGTCGTGTTAACTTGTACTTCTATTTCCTGGGAACTTGACCTCAGTCTTAATTCTATATCGGTTTGCCTGCACTATGTGCCTTCTTTGGTAGGAAGGAGGAACGCATGCTAGAATTTCAACCTCTCTTCATCTTTTTGAAACTTCAAAGGATAAGGGCATATGCTGATTTCTTCACATTATGGAAAGAACGGTTCTTGCCCCAATATAAGCTTGGACATTTCTCCTTTCATTACATGATGACAGATGCATGTCTTATTACTTCTTGGGCAGTTGAGCATTGTATATGTAATAAGGATTCTGCATTTGAAATAGACAGCAAAATTTTGAAATATGTTTCAATCTAATAGGCATTAATGCAAGTATGCTATTGTAAGAGCATCGCTGTCTGCATGAAGTAATTTACTGTTTGGATTTTGAATATACATGCTTGAAATCTTATTTAGAATTGATAATTTGATATTAGATATTCAACTAATTAGCTTGCAATGTTTAGATGGTTTTATGGGGCCATCTTGGCTTTAGTCCCATTCCCCTGAAAGTTGTAGTTCTATAGTGTAAAGACTAAAAGGTTCTATCTAACTTGGAAATCTCTTTGATATGAAATTACAGTTAGATCTTATGGAACGGAGGGGAGAAGAAAAGACGGACCACAAGTTCCTCCAAGTGATAAGGTTTATGAATACATTCTTTTCCGAGGAAACGACATTAAGGTAAATATTTTATTATTTAATTGATCCGTGTTTTGGTTTATTGCTGACTATGAAGTTACTCAGCCCACCTAGTGGAAAAGGTTTTTCGTTGATGTTTTTGTATTTTTGTGATTATATTGGTTTTGGGGATTTTGAAATACCATTATAATATATGAATAAATTGTTTGTGGTTTTATTTTTCTTAGTTAGCCTTTCATTCATTTATCAAGAGGGTAAGTCTTGATACAACAATAAGGTTATTGTCTTGTGATTTGGAGGTCACAGGTTCAAATCTTGGAAATAACCTCTCCTTTTACAGGGGTAACATACATCTACCCTCTTCAGATCACACTAGGCGGGAGCCTTGTACACTGGATCACCCTTTCATTCATTCATCAACAAGTTTTTGTTGATCGTCATCTTTTACATAAAAGATGACATTTCTGTTGATGTGCATTGTTTTCAATTGCTTTATTGCTCATAGTTAGAGTAATTGATGGATTTAGGGGTCCTTCGATTTATATTATCTTCCTTTTCATTTATAGAATTCTCCTTTTTAGGTTGATCAAATTTTTTTTTTGGTCAGTGATTTGCCATGTAAAACCCTCAGCAACATGTTTTTTTCCTCTCATTGGTTGTCATTAAACATTCATCCGCTTGGTTTTGAACTAATGGGTTACCTGGCATCTTTGTTCTTTTCTTGGGATTTTCTTCTTCCTTTTTTTTTTCCTCTTGGTTGGGTGGGAAGGTTGGGGGGATGATGGCTAAAAATTTGTTGGAGAAATTATGATGAAATTTCACCAAGGAAAGGCAGGTGACTGAAGGTTTGATCAAACCTTTCTTCCAAGTTTTGACAGACAAATAAATTCTACCACAACATATGAAGATATGGAGTGGATTTTCGAGCACTGAGGAATAGCAAAAAGATAAACGAAAGTCTAGAATAACTAAGAATAAGGTCAAATGGACTGCACTTCATGAAAGAGTCATCTGAAAGTTCTCTGAAATTGCTTACTTATTTTGCCTCTAATGAATGTAATTGTAGGGTGGATGTGTATATGTGAATCCCCATCAATAGCAGTGAAGGAGCCATTTGATCACAAGAACTTGTGCTGTATGTCAAATATGCTTATCTAAGCTGTGCATATTCTGATGAATTTTACCATTTCAGAATTTGCAGATCAAGCCTCCCTCAACATCTGCCAAATCAGAAGAGCAGATATTTAGTGACCCAGCTATTATTCAGGTACCTTGTTTAAGGACAGCTAGAAAAAAAAAATTCATATTTTGCAACATCTACTTGTCAATGAATTTATTATTTGTTCTAAATCATCTTCTTTTTTTTTGTCCTGCCCTTCCCAGTCACAATATTCTGGGGTGCTAAGTTCTCCAGTGGCCTCAGTTGGTGGGAGAAGTTTGACAGAATCAGTTCAAAGGCAAGATACTCCTGCTATCACCAGTAAGGCCCTTCCTGTTGGGTTGCCTTTTCATCAATCTGCAACTCAGCTGGGCCCTCCAAATCAATCTGCTGCTACTCAGGTTGCTGGTCATCCATCTTTTTCTACTCCAATTTATTGGCAAGCTGACAGTGGAATGTCAAGCAACAGCTCTAATTCTCTGCTACAATCTAGTTCTCTTCAATCCCCATCAATGGTATCACCCTTGTCTTTCCAGAATTGGATGCAAACTCCAGAAACTCAGGCACGCACAAAAGTAGGATGGACATCTTTATCTGATTGTGGTCTACCTGAATCTTCTGCTGCTACTTCTTCTCTTGTAAATATGACTCAGTCACGTTCTCCTAAGTCTTTACAAATTTCTGATTCGCTTGATGTTCCATCCCTCTTTTCTGTTAAGACACCTGTGCCATATTCTACATCCATGACTTTTAATGGATCTAACATTCCTTCTTTTGCTTCACCTCTCCAAGACATAAATTCTATTGCTGGTCAAGTATCTGAAAAAAATTGTCCTGACCCAAAGCCAATTTATCCTGGACATTCTGCCCATCATCCCTCTTCTTCGTTTGTAGGTTCTACTTCAAGTCCATTTCCAGCACCTCCATCTTTGTTAACTCCAGATCAATTTGGACATCCTGAAGAACATTTATCTCGTTTAACACAGAATTTTACCCCTAAAGGGAAGGATATGGGCTCTCTGATTCCAGCTTCCTCTGGTTCCTCTGTGTTGATGCCTTCTCCAGTGTCTCAAGAACCATTACTCCCACTACCAACTTTGGTGCAAAAGGTTAGAAAATTTCATCTTTTGTTCTAATGAGGGTCGTGCAGGTAGGGTAGGGTGAGGCTAGATACTAGAGTTCATTATATTATTGTGTGGTTTCTTATTGGTTTTCCTTTTTTTCAAGTCACAGTTGCATGCAAAAAGTAGTGTAAAATGAGTTTCTTAATAATTGCTCAAGTCTTAAAATGGCTTTAACTTCTATCAGGAATGGCTCAACCTTACATGCTGTTCTGTTCATTTGTAATTTTTATGTTGTTTGGATTGAATTAAGATCTTACAGGATGTGGAAGCAAATCGAGAGAAGGAAATTCTTCTCATTTAACCTGCAATCCTGCATTTATCAGTAAAAACTGGCAATTTAATAAAGAGATTGTTGTAATTTAATGTCTCACTCAAATAGCAAATTAACAAACTAACACAGCTTTGCCTGCTGGGTAGCACTCGTGAAATTTTAGAAAACTCTCTCTTTGTTCAGTCGACACAAGTTACTGAAATCAGCACCAAAGTTATCAATTCCAGAAGTTGTGACAAACAAGGTGTTAGAATTTTGTACCCAAATATATGACTTAAAATTTAAGGAGGAGTCTGATCAATTTCTCAAGAATGTTTATAAGAATATATAGAAAGAATATTTCTTGTTTCCCAATCCATCTGTTGTAGGTCCATTCCTTAGTATGATGGAGATGTTATCTACCAACTTGAAGCTAAATGTGTGTTCTTTTGTCTTTTGTTTTTCCCCAAATTCCGCATAAAAAATGGTATGTCAACTAAATTTTCGTGGGTTGCATGCTTCTTACTTATACTGGGTTTTGCACATTCTATTTACCTACAGGACAACAAACACAGAAAACTTTAGTAATTACTAATTACTACTTAAATATGCTTTCACCATTTTTAGCCTACATTTGTTTTCTGTTTTACTGTACTATTAGAATCAGGATTTAGAAGGTTGAGGGTGTTTTTACCAATTTGGATTAATTTCATTACTTGGATAACTATAAAAAAGGTGGCTCAATGTATGAGGCTCCCACCATTGTGAGTTTGAAGGGGTTAGATGTATCATGTACACAGTCGTATTTGAGAGGCTGTTTCCATTACTGGAAACATGTGCACAGGGCGGTGACCTTTGAGCAGATAACTAATATATTTAAATATTACAATGCATTATTTCATGGATAAATCTTGAATTCTATTTATTTATTTGCATTCATTTGTTAATATTCTAATATTGGTGTTTTGTTGATTTTTGCAGCCTCAGTCAGCAGCTTCACAGTTCACTGAAGAGTTTGATTTTGAGGCCATGAATGAAAAGTTCAAAAAGGATGAAGTATGGGGTTCTCTTGGAAAGGCGACCACGAAAATAGAGGGAGTGAATGATAATGCTTCTTCTATCAGTTTGGGTGACAGAGAAATTCGTGGGATGATACCAAATCCTAAGGTGGGCTTGGAATGTTTCCATTTTGATAATACATTGCTCCTTGGTTTGTTTAACGGCAAAGACCTAAGTTGTGGAGCATGTAGCTTTTGGCAGTGTAAAGCTAAGTTATGGTAAATCTTCTATTTTTGTTTCTTCCTTGCAGTCCGGGTACAAGAAAGATGACTTTTTTGACACAATTTCGTGTAACTCTATGACTCGTGGAAGGGGTGGACAATATCGTTTATTCGAGAGGATAAGACTGGACACTGAGGTCTGCAAACGCATTCAAAACTGAAATTGCTTAGTATGAAATTATCTTTAAACTGCAAGGTGATAATGACATATTTCTTATCTCTTTTCTTTCCAGACATTTGGCAATTTCCATCAGAGGCCTAATGTTGGTTATGGCGGCTATGATGCTGGACAGGGTACGAGTTTCAGGGGCTCACATAACTGGGGAAGAGGTTATGGTTATGGTGGGAGAGGGCGTGGCCCAAACTTTCCTTTCTAGTGACTAGTGGTATCCATGCTTTCTGCTGAACTCCTGTCTGCCGAAGCTGCCTGCTAATTTCACTTAAGCTTTTCTGTGTGATCTTTGGCTTTATTTCACTAAGCTTTTCTATGCATGGTTATCTGAATGTCAACCTAGCAAATTACCGCCAGGTTCATGGTTTTTTTTTTTTTTTTTGGGGGCTCAAGAGCTGGTGCTTGACGTTACTTTCGAGTAATTATTGTCTATAATAGATAGCAGTTAGTGGCCAGAGGAACTCTTCACTTCCATTTAGGGTCAGTTTTCTCTTTGCCCTGCCTCCTTCCTTTCCAGAAGAAAAAAAAAAATCGCTTTTCCAGGTTCAAATGTTTAGTTATTGAGGCGTACATATACGTTGCTCAATTAGTTCAAGCGACCTGGGTAGAGGATTCGATGTTTCGATTCATACTATATAAGATAGATTTATGCTGCTGACAGCTTTTAATTATGAGGCTGCTTTTTTTCATCATTCAACGTACACATCCCGTTGTGATGTTTCTTTTGCGCGCTACTTTGGCAATCAAGTCAACATGTTCTCTCAACTTGATTATTTGCTTATTTTTCAAGCGATTATGAGCAGGCCCATATTTGTACTTTCCCATTTTCGACTTTTTCTTGAACTCTTTTCAATATATTCGGTGATTCTTGAGACGCCATCCATGTTGTAAGGCATTGTATTTTTGGAATGAGAATATAACATAGCCCTTGCGTTGTATGCTTTCGCAGCGTTATTTTTTTTTTCTAATCTTTTTACTTTGTAAGCACCCACGTCTAAACTAGCGTCTGCTAGAGAAGGGGGTATAATTTCTGTTCATTTTGATTTGGTCTGAATTAGGAACACGGGAATGAGCAAGGGGCAACAGGGTAATTGGGAACAGTATGTATCAGGGTAGTGGCACTATTCACGGTTATTGGAAAATGGAAATGTGTTGCTTGGTCTCGAAGGTACAGTTTATATATATATATATATATATAGTTGTTGGTGCTGTGATACTTTGCTTTTGGGAAGGGTTGCTGAATAAGGACAAGTATTGGAGCTTAAATTAATAAATTGCACGATGTATACGTGTGAATCCATTTTAATCACTTAAAAACTTTCCTATCAAACCTAGGTTGGCCATATTTGTCTAATTTGTTTTTGAGAATGCTCAGTTACTATATACTGTGCCAGAAGGCCATTTTTTAATTAGCACTGAAATATGGCTGCAACTGTTTGTTCATCTTATTTAAAAAAAAAAGTCAAACTAATTATGATGTCATTATTACGATTGACCTTTGTTCTTGAAATGCTGACTTGGGCCCAAGCATACCCCATGACGGAAAAAAGTATAACCTGGCCTAGTTCGTAGAACCATTTCTTCTTGTGGGCATAACTATCATTCCTTGAGTGGCCACCAGCTCGGAGAATTGTATAATTAAAAGAATGAAGGCAACTGAACAGTTGGAAAAAAAATATAAAATACAAAAAAAAAAAATACAAAGCAATTATTAATCTATGCAGATGGTATCCAAAATGGTTCCTATATGAGGCAGTGGCCACCTCGGAGAGAATGTGTACAAATGAAGTGTCTCTTCCGTGTGAAACGAAAATATAAAGTTATTCCTTGGGACATTGGATAAGCAAGTTAATAAATTTTAGTTGGCTGCAGCACCTTTTTTCTTTTTCTTTCACTTAACAAATTCTTGAAGGTCAGTATTCCTTTGAAAGCCTCTTCTTGGTCTTGGAATTTTCCCTCAGCATCTTGTTGAGGCTTCTTCTTTTCTAGGTGTAGTTGATAAGTCCTTCCTCATCCTTAGTCCCTTTTTAATTGCCTATTGTTTTGCATCAAAAGATTGATGACTCTGTTTGCCTCTTACTGTATGGTTTGGTTTCCAAGTAAATCCTTTGATCACATTTGTGTCACCCTGTTTGTGCGTGTATTTTGCGACCTTGGTCTGCTTGATTGGCCTTTATTGTCGACAAAGCTGAACCAATTACCGAACCTATTGTAACTAGGACCAATATGCCTGAGCCAGCACAAGTCCCTCCTTTGACTAGGTAGCACTCACCATTCAACCACCCTATACCATAGGGCTGCCTCTTACTCATGCTTGTGGCTGCTATCAATAGTATTACTGCAATTCCAAAACTAAGCCTGCCAAGCATTACATAATATAATTACCAATTTGAGACTAATACTCCCTCCGGTCCAAGAATAATAGTCACCTCGGGAAATGGAAAGAAACTGGTTAATTAGAAACTTAGTGTATTTGGGTGCATATACATTAACTTTCTAATATACCAATTTCTCTCGATTTTCCAATGTGATTGTTATTCTTGCTAGGAGGGATACTTAGTATACTTCAAAGGCAAAAGTATAATCTCATGATTCATGCTTTGCTTGTAGGAAAATATGTTTCTGCGGTGTTTAGAGGATAGACCAGCTGTCCCATGTTCATTCACACTTAAGGGGAAAAAAAAAATACAAAGCCATGTGGTCTCTCTCCTAAATATGATTCAACTTGCCAACTTGTGGCCAATAAATGGAAAGACACATGGCACACAGTTTCACAAAATGATTCAGCCTTCATTTCATTGTCCAAACAGATCCAAATCACAAGAAAGGAAATTCGAATTGACAATTAGATTGGATGGTGGTGTGTCGACGTCCTAGAACTTGGTTCCAGAAATCTAACTAGTTTCTAGAGCAAATATATGTCAATTCTAACAGGTAAATGATGGTCATATACAAGCCAATAATTAAGCAATCTGGTTTGTTTCCCTCAATCTGTAATTTTCAAATGTAGAGTAAAGTAACAACTAACAACAGATATGCAAAAAGGTTGATGACCTACCAAGAGATCAAAAGCAGAAGCCTTGCAATGACAGGTATCTTATATTGGGTGTTTCTTTTCCCTCCTGAACAAGAATTCTTAAACAATATACAATTTCCAATGATCTGGGCCAAAAACAAACAAACCAAAGCTGCAATACCAAATCCATATGCTTGGCTTGATGGCAGATAACATAGCTTACCATTCCATCTGAGATCATCCTTCTGCAAAATAGAACAAATGCATCAGACGAATTTCTAGAAAAATAAAAAAATGAAATCATCATTGCAGGAGCCTAATAAATTCAAATGAATGACTCTTTGGGCACTACCTTGTTCCTCTTAATCTCGGAGGATATACACAAGAAGAAGGAAACTAAGCCAAGTGTGAGGGAGATGATGATGGAGAAGATCACTGTAAATTTGCAACTAGTAGGACTTTCCATGGAGGGGTGGTTGTTTCTGTGGAGAGACTTGAGAAGAGAGAACAGCGAACACATCTTGGAAGCTACTCAAGAAATAGAAAGACGACTTGGTGCCTGGAAGGTGTTGGCCATACCCTTCTTCTTTGAGTTGCTTCCTTTTTGGTAGTTGAGACTGCCTTCCCAGTAAGTCTATCATTGTTTTGAAGGAGATACCATTCCTAACTGAAAGTAGCTTGTATTGGGAAAAATCTACTAAATGTGTCCATCTTGATTTGAACCTGGTCAACTGCTGCAAATGGTTTATTACCAGGATAGACACACAAGCATGAGAATCTCCTCAAACTAGTGACAAAAAACTATGCACAAAATTATATATACATATTTATATCAAGTTTGCAATGATGATGCAAAGGTAGAAGTTTCCAATTTTCTCTACTTTATCTATATTGGTAATCTATATTAGTTATAAAGCATATTTAATTGCTTCCCACTTTTATAGGTAGGCTTCTAGCGGTTCATTCGGTACAGGTTCTCTTTATGCCACTCCTTATGACAAAAGAAAAGTCCATTTTCAAAGTTAAAACACAAATGTAGATAGAAGTCTCTTATCTCTTTGTCGTGTTATGTGGGGCCATTGACATGAATTGCAAAACTAAAAATTAAAAACTAGGTGCCTTAAGGTGCAACCTTGGTAATTGTCATTACTCATTACCCTCCTTCTGATTTGAGGTTATTTCTCTGATGTTTCCTCAAAGGTTCACTCTGTTAACAACTCTGATTCGATTCCAATTGGAGGCATGTGGGCTAGTGAGAGAAAGCATCAATGGCATGAACATATTCTTCTTTATTGTAAGTTTCAAAATCACACCCCCCCCCCCCCCCAAAAAAAAAAAAACGGAAAACATTGACTTGGATTTGTTTTAATTGCGGAAGACCAATTCCCAACTCAAAATGCTCCACAATGCTGGTGGATTCTCAATGTTAAAAATTGCAGCTTTCTTTAATTTTGAGAATTTTCATATTTAAATATTCAACAAGGGTTGCAAATGGGTACTGCTGAGAATATCATATTATGGCTTCTTTTTCTTCCCTCTTCCTTTGGATCACGCTGTGTTTCTCTTCTTCCACCTTCTCACAAAGAAAAGGAACTGAAAGCTTGAAAACAATTGCAAGGGTAACAACCCCTCAATTATGGGTATTCCAAAATGATTGTCGTACCTGTATCAGTACTTGTTGGATACTCTGAATACTTGTTAATCAACAATTTCAATAAGTAAATGTTAATTAAATACAAATTAATCCTTATAAAATATTAAATTTTATAATTAAATAAATTAAACCACCATTTTATCCCTTCAAATCTCGTGTTTTATAATATATTTTTACTTGAGCATCATAAAAAATATTTATTTTATCATATAATTATTTTATTAATTATATTTTTATATAATATATGTTCTTCTCGTACCCGTATTTCAGTTTTTGAAAAATTTTCATAACATGTACCCTATCTATACCTGATATGGGTATCGTACCCATACCTATGCAACATAGCTAACAATTGAACTACTACTAATACTGCCATCCCATTTGTAAGTTCCATATCAAATTTCAATGACTGGTGCTTTACCCATCATCAATCAATAATCACCACTCACCAAAAACAGATAGGGGTACTTTTTCTGTGACTGCTACCCAGTTAGGGTAGCTTGCCTTATTTGTTTATTGTAATTTCAAAATTGTGGGGATTGAAGATTATAATTTATAAATTTGCATGTCAGAGAGTGTTTTTAACACTTCATCAATTAACGAGATTTTTGCGGTTTAGTTGATGCATCTTTAGAAGAATTTCTTATCCTAGTGAGCTGCTAATAACCCTCAGATGCACATTTTTTTTCTCCTGTAAACTTTGTCTTGTTTGATCTGGAGTGCTTTCATGGAACACATGAGATGAATATCACAATTTAATAAAATTCAATGCTATCAGACACAGCAAAAATTCCTCACCAGCTAGCTCATTTTGTTACTGGACCGCATTCCGGACATAAGCAGTTGGTACATCAGAACCTTCTGCCTTCAGCAATAGCATTAATAATTTACAAATTTGGAAGGCAGATATGCCAGTGAAATCCAAGAAGAAATGGATACCTCGAAAAGAAATTTAATTTATGCATAATTGTATCTTAATTATCCGAGATTTATGGAAGATTTATTTCCAAAATGGAAATATTTAAACTTTATATCATGCTCTTAGCATCAGTGAATTAGCTTGGACTCCCTAAAAGTTTTGCTCTTACTAAGATAAAAAATATCTAATGAGAAAGAATTTTTTTTGGTACATTATGAGAAAAGTTATTTGAATCTTTCTTTATGTTTTTTTTAATAATGAAAGATATGAATGATATTATATCTTTTATATGTATTTTCAAATATATTTTTGGTGGTAAACATGAAGGAGTTTAAAATCATGATCTTTCTCGTATTAATGTATATATCAATGTATTTGAATTATATTTCGACGGTTAGTTTTTGTTCCAAATATACTATATACTTTTGAAGATTTAATTTTGATGTTGATAGCTTTTTATATAGATAGTTAATCATGCATTGTTGCATAAAAAAATATTATCGATCTTGTATCCATTTTTCAAAAGATTATGCAAATAAAAATTCTAATTGGGTTCAATTGTGCAAAAATATTTTAGTTTAAAGGAATATTTATAGACTTTTATTGGTCTCTCAAAACTGTATTGGTCTATTCATACAGTTAAAAAGGAGGACAAATTAATCCCTATGTACATTGTATGGAATTGTACGGAATATCAATTTGTCTCCTTGTTAAAACATGAGGAACTAATTTGAGATTTTTAAAATTTAAGGGATAATTTGTCCTCTAATATATTTCTGAGAAACCAATTTAAATATTTTATCATATTTATATTTGACCTGACACTCCAAGAAAAATGAATATTTTTAACAGTTCTCAACAATTAAAGTATTGATAAAAGTATTGTCAAGAAAAGTAATTTCGACATAAAGTAACCGTTGAAAATGTTTATAAATTTTTATCGACAATTAGTACATGTCGAAAATACATCTTTTGGGTATTTTTGACAAGCACTAATTATCAATAAAAGGTTATAAGTATTTTCAACGGTCATTTTATGTCAAAATTTCTTTTCTTGACAACACTTTTATTGATGAGGACCGTTGAAAATGTTATTGAAAATGCTCATTTTTCCTGTAGTGTGGCTAGAGAGATATTTATTAATTACAAATGTCCACAACCAACTACATATGAGAAGATAAAAAAATTTGAAGACACAAAACCCATGATTGACAAATTTTATGCATGAAACTATATTTTGGGTTATAATTTATATATTGGCATGGCCAATAGCTAGTTCTAATGACTAGAAGAGTTTTACGGGAAAAAATCTAACGAAAAAACGAGGTGACATATACACTTATTTAAAATTCTAACGAAAAGTAATATAAAATAAACATATGCTATAAACTTAAAAGTAACTAAAGAGTGTGATATGTCAACGTGATTGACATATTATTCATCTGGAAAGCACTCCCTTATTTAATCTCAAAATTGACGTATTAATTAGTAAAATTAATAAATATAATTTGAAATATAAAATAATTTAATATAATATTTAATCAAGGATAATTTAAAACATTAAATTAAAAAATATTTAAAAGGCAATAACAATAGCCAAAGTAGAGTGATAATACAAACCACTAGATCATGAACAAATTTATATATAAAAGTGGGGAGTGGCTATTGCCACTCCTATATGACTATCGTCACCCTCACTTATATTAATTATTCTTTAGTTTTACCAAATTACTCTCCTCTATTTTAACTAAAATCATATCTACCATAAGATAATTTATGATACTATTAAAAGTTATTATTATAAATTTAATTAAAAATTAATTTAACTACATAAAAATATTTATTATCTATCTTATTTTTAATATTCATGTAGTTACTAGATATTATAAGTATTAATAATTTATTTGTTATAATGATTTAATTCAAATATTAAATTGCTTTAAATTTGGTATACAAAAAGAAAATAATAAATAAAAATGAGTAATAACAACGACATGATAGTAAATTATGATATATAATTACTTACATATTTTGTAACATCCAGCATTTATATAAATAAAAAACTAATAAATAAACAAAATGATACCACAGTTTATTTATATTGGATTGGCAATTAATTTTTATTTTAGTTTTTTATTTATTCATATTATTAAAAATTGATGTAATTTTATAAGTTAAATTAATTACTTATTCGCATCAAGAAGAGTTTAAAAAGGTTAATTTTTTTTTATGTGTAGATAATATAAAGGCTATAGTATTTATTTTCTATTAGATAACATATGTATAATTTAATTTTTTAAAATAAATTTCAAAATAAAAATTAAAAAAATAGAGAAGGACAAGTATATAAGTGTCTTTAAGCCATTAAAAGTAGTGATTGTAAAACTAAAAATCTTAATATAAGAAGTTTATTTAATATTTTTAAATTATATAAACATTGAATGTCAAAATTAAATAATAATATGTGCATTATATAGTTTGATTTAGTATGTATCTTTTTTATTACTCATTAATCATTATTTTCTTTTTTTAAAACTATTTAGGTAATTATTACTTTAACAAAATTTTAAATGAAATAATTCAATATATAAAATATTAGTCATTACATCAAAGAAGTTAATGTAAAATACTTGTAACTAAACTAATGAGAACAATATTAAATATTTTAATAATTAAATTATTTTTAATTAAATTGACAATACTAAATTTTGACATCATTATAATGACTAATAAATAATAAATATCAATTATGTATATATGTTTATCATGTCATGGTAACAACATTTAAAACTAGACATTATCTTATAATCATTGTATATATTAGTTTTATATGATTAAAATAAAAGAAGGATAATTAAATGAAACTAGATAACAATTAATATAAGTGTGAGTGGCAATAGCCATTTAGGAATGACAATAACCACTCCCATAAAAGTGTGGATGTTTATGTCCAGCTACAATTTGATAATTTTGTTATATATATATATATATATACTAGTCATTTGACCCATGCGATGCACGAGAAGATAATAAAAAGTGACTTGTTGATTATTATAAAAAATAAATGATAATTTATTTAAATATATCTTATAGAAAATTTAGTATATAAATTTATCTTAAAAGTAGGTTAACAGTAAATAATTAAATAAGAGGATAAAATATAAATGTGATATTTTATTTTATTTTATATCTTATTTTGAATATCATGTTTGTAAGGTTGAAAAAATCTTGATAAATGTCCTATAACTTACAATAAAGAACCTATGTTATGAAAATTTTGTACATTTTGAAAGATAAAATTGTTAAATATAGAAAGAGAATGAATGGATAATTTTATTATATCATGAGTCATTTATAGATATGACAATAAGTATCTATAAGAAATGGGACATGTCTCACGCCTCCTATCTCCGTTTAAAATTTTACCTTTCATCCCTATCCTCATCCTTTTACGGGTCTTCATTTCCCATCTCCCGTAGAAATTTTAAATCCCTATGATATTCAGTGGGTTTATTAAAAAATTTCAAAAAGAAAAAAACTTTTAAAATATTTTACAATTTGAAACATAAATATCCATAATAACAAATACTATTAATGCAATATGATCTAAATTAAAATTAAAAATGCATACATAATACAAATATAATAAAAATAATTAAAAAAATGAAGGTGTACTATCTTTGTCCCTATTCTTTTTAATAAATGGAAACTTAGTCCCCATCAATTGTCTCTGTGAAGACAAAATATGTCTCAACTCTTTTTTTTTCATTGTTGGTAATTCTCATTTGTACCCACTTTCAAATTTTTTTTGTCATCTCTAGTCATTTATATCTTTTTAATAAATTAAAATATTTAATTTATAAAAATATAAAAATATATTTTCTAATTCATTAAAATAATGAATAAATTTAATTTATATGATTTCAATTACACGTCCTTTCCTTGTACATCCTTTTAATAAATTAAAATATTAATTTTAAAATATGTGTTATAATTGATGTGTAATGATTAGTAAAAAATCATATATAATTCTAATTTATATAATATCAATTATTAGATTAGTATATCAGCTATATTATTTTCAATAAAAAAAGTAATATAATTATTTAATTTTTAAAATTAATAAATATTTAGTATCGTTATGAAAGAAGGGTAAATTGTGGAATTGATTTTTTTAAATATTTTAGTGTTGAAAAATTGAAGGTATTTTTTTCAAAAAAATTAGTATGAAAAAAATTATAAAATTGATAGATTGAAATGTTCAAGTTTAAAAAATTAAATAAGATATAGTGATATAAGTATATAGATAAATTTTTTTTATTATTATTTTTAAATGTTTTAGATTTGAAGTTAAATTTGTTTTTCCTAATCTCGTCTTCATTTAGAATTTTGCCTTCATTCTTATCCACATCCCCGTAATAGGTCTCATTCCTTATTCCATGTGAAGATTTGAATCCCTATCGACATTTATGGGTTCATTAAAAAAATCAAAAAGGAAAAATTTTAAAAATACATCATTGTCAAAGAAGCATTAATTGTGGAATTGATTTTTTTTTAAATATTTTAGTGTTGAAAAATTGAAGGTATTGATTTTTTAAAAATATTTTAGTATTGAAAAATTGAAGATATTTTTTTCAAAAAAATTAGTATGAAATAAGTATGGATTTGATATATTGGAATGTTCAAGCTGTAAAAACTTAATTTTTTTATTATGATTTTTAAAAATTCTAGATTTGAAGTTAGAAAATTTTCCCCTAATCTCATCCTCATTTAAAATTTTGCCTCCATTCTCATCCATATCCCCATCACAAGTCCCTATTTCTCATTCCACGTGGAAGACTTTTATTTAATGAGTATGAAATATTAGTATTATATCAATTATTATCATATTTGATTGAGAATATATTAATATATTAGTATTATAATGAGTCTTAAATATTTGATTAAGAATAAATTTGGTAGAAATTGAATTTTGAATCATTAGTATATCAAAATCAATCAATTAGCAATTCGTTAACAATCTTATCCAGCTATTTTTTTAATTAGAAAAAAATATACTGATTTTAAAGCTTATTTTTTTGGAAATACTTCCTTTATAATTTTTTGCATCACCTTCATAATGTGAGGCTATTAATGATTCTTAATTTAGTTATAGATCATAATTATATTGACATGGGTTCTCTCTTAGTACAAATTGTAATCTCTAATAATTGTAATATTTGATTTTATTTCATATGAAAAATAATTAATAAGTAAATTGTAAATTAAGCTTAAAAAAAATTTTAGACATAAAGGTTGAGAAAAGTGAGGGCCTAAATCACTGTATGAGTTACACGTAAAGCCTAAATCATTATATGAATGACACGTGTAATAGTTTCCATAAATGACTCGATCTGAAATATTAAAATAGTAGATAATATTAATGGTTCTTAATTTAATTATAGATCATAATTATATTTATATGAGTTCTCTCTTAGTGAAAATTATAATCTTTAATAATTGTAATATTTGATTTGATTTCATATACAAATAATTAATAAGTAAATTATAAATTAAGCTTAAAAGAATCTTTAGACATAAAGATTTAGAAAGGTGAGGCCTAAATCAATGTCTGAATGACACATGAAGCCTAAATCATTGTATGAATGATATGTGTAATAGTTTCTATGAAATGACTTTGAAATATTAATATAGTAGATTAGTAGTGTAATCCAAATACAATTAACAAATTTTTACTTTACACCTAAATCAATAATTAAATATATATAGGGATTAAATGAGTAATAATAGTGAACATGTCTTGCTTTATCTGATGTTACGGTTACATGACAGATAAAAAAATCTCATGGATATAACAAAATTAAATATAATAACAATAGATAAAAAATTAAATAGAAAGATTTGACCTTAAAAGATCTTACACGCCATAATCACACGGCAAATAATATGATACCATTTTGTTGATCTGATCAAGACATTCCCCATTTTTATTTTATTTTTTTCATATCACATGATTTTTTGCTGTAATGGAGACTTTTTTGTTGATTTGATTGAGGCATTTCCCTTTTTTATTTTTTTTTCATATCATATGACTTTTTTATTGTAAGGGCCCTATTAATATTTTAATCACCTCAATACATTTATATTTGATCTATTTTTCAATGATTCTTAATGCTATATTTGTTTTCCATTTTAATGATTCTTAATTTTAACTGTAAATCATAATTTTAATTATTTGTAATCCCATGAATATATCTTAATGATTCTACTTTTATTGATTAACGTAATCTTTAATGATAGTAGATTTGATTTTATTAATAATTAATAATTTATTGTAAATTAAGGTAAAAAATCTGTAGACATAAATGTTGAGAAAAGTGGACCCTAAATCATTATATGAATGACATGTATACTCTAAAGCTCTGTATGAAAGACACTTGTAATACTTTGCATGAAATGACTCTCAAATGTTATAATAGTAGATATATATGATCTCCAATATCTATAATCTATAATCTATTTATAATACTAATATTTCAAACTTCTATAAAGGAAAGTTTTTCAGGTGTCACAACAAGAAGGATTTAGGGCATATCGTTTTTAAGAAGTTAATCATTAATTATTTTTTGAAAAAATTGTAATTATGACATTATTAGAATATTATTAACAATCATCAGTATTTAATAGCAGGATTGCACTGAAGAAATTAAATATATTTAAAACTTATTGATATTTAATTAAATCTATAATACTAATATTCAACACTCCTTTGAGTTTTCTAAGTGTAGCTTTTAGAGTAATTTAGAGCCCATAAATTTCATAATTTTAATAATTAATTTTTTTCAAAAAAATAATCATAATTATTATATATCATTAGCATATTATCGTTAATTTATATAATTTCAATATCCACAACAATTATTTTTAATATCTAGGCAATTTATATTGAAATCTATTGATAAAATGATAATATGTGTGTGCGTGTGTGTGCGTGTGTGTTTGTACGCAGTAATATGATCCATTATATTTAAATCAATATATTCATTAATTTAGAATATTTGTTATAAACTAGAAATTCAGACTTGATATATTAAAATGAGGTACATGAATCATTATATAATAAGAGTATTCACTATGATTGCTTATCAGTTTTATCTTATAACTCTTTTATTATCTTTATTGGTTATTTTTGTTTTACCTTTATTTTATTTTAGCCCTTTTTAGTATTATATTTATGGTCTCATGGTTAGTTATCACTTTTACATAATGACATTTACAAAAATCAAAAGAGAATTTTAAAATATTTATAAAGATAAAAACTAAATTTTTAATATTCACAAAAGTCAACTACATATGTTAATATATTTATATAGGCCTTAAATTCAAAATGACAGAGATCAAGCAATTTATAAAATTATAATTTCATTATTTAATATAAAATTGAGCTTTATCTATTAAGCTAATGTGGTTTTAAGTTTTTTTTTTAAATTATCCTTAAAAAATGATAAATTCATGTGCTAAGGTTATTTGAAATCATGTAAATTAAATTTATTCATTATTTTTTATTAATTAGGAAGTGTAGTTTTATGTTTTTATAAATTAAATATTTTAATTTACTAAAATTATGTGTATGACTAGGATGATTAAAAAAATAATCAAAGTAGGTGCTGTAACATCCTAAATTTTAATTCGTTTACGCTCGAGTCATGTTAAGGTTAACTTTAGTTATTGTGTTTCAGTCTCATAAATTTTTCTAATAAGATAAAATATAAGGAAAATAATGCTAATATTTTTTTTTAATAAAAATCAAAATAGAAACCTTGCGCATGGATAAATCATATAAAATATTTATTTCATGGAAGCTAACTAATACAGTCATAAACATATACAAATCATCCTATGTCTAAATAATTTACACATGATAAATAAGTAGATAAATACAAACATGTCGTAAATAGTAAATAAATAGCAACAAAAATAAATATTATCTGGCTAACATTAGTCCGATAATCAATGAAGTAATTAAACTTCCAATGGAGTTATATATATATATAACTCATCTAAATAAGTTACTTGATCTAGAAATACAATCCTAGCTATTCTAATAATCTGAAATACAACCCTATCTACTTTCCTTGAACGTGCTCCTCCAAATGGTTTGTAGCTACTTGCTCCTCATCTAGAGATGACACGGAAATGAAATAGGGTGAAAACTCGAAAGTTCCCAATAAATTGCACATAATAAGGTGTCATCGAAATCATCTCCAGCCACTTCGGGTTTATGTAGGAAAAAGGTGAATAGATATATCACTTCTTTTAGTTTTCAAAAGACATTTGTTAGTCAAGACAGATCCAATATTATATGTTTCTCCATACATAAAAGAACATGATTGGTGCAATAAAGAAGTAATGCTAAGCATGAATATATGTATATTTCATTTATAAGGTAAGGTGCATCCTCTTTCCTCTTGTACATGCTCATGCCATGATTTATGTATGCATGCATCATGAGCTATTTAATTGGTAACATAATGTGTCTTGACTTTGATCTTTGGCATCAACCTCTGATCTTAATTCTTGATTGCTTAGTGTCATTTGTGATCTTTGGCATCAACCTCTGATCTTGACTTAGAAACTCATAGTGGGCCTCCCTCCTGAGATCGTTGGCATCAACCTCGGATTTTCAGTGTATGGAATTGAGTTCAAGTCGACAGTCGTCACCATCCTGGGGTGAGGGGTAAAATTTTTTCCTTCCAAATCACGGAAGAGTACGCTTAACCTTTCAACTTTTATTATTTAACGCAACATGTGTCATATGAAATCTTATGGATATCATGGGACATGTATACTCAAGATAAAACAGAACAAATGTATAATTAACATGATTCAGTAGCCTCAGCACCACCACATTTCAAACAACATTATCAAGCATCAACAGGTATGGCAGCACATGAGCATACATCTAGTACTCCTAGGCATTTTAATATAGCACCTCACGAAACATACACAAGGGGGTACATCGCACAACAAGTAACATATTCAATATGTGTCCTCATAGTTAGCAAGTCTCAATATCAAGAACAAGTATTCATAACTTAAGAGTTTTTGATAATGTGTGGCGTATCTTGAAGACTTGTATTATTGAGTCCTAAGACCCTTTATATTTGTTTATAGCATTATTAAAGTTAGTACTGGATTGGGGTTATATCTTAACCCTCGTTTTGTTCCTTATAGCTTGGCAAATAATTTAAACACTTTTTATTTTCCCTATTGTGGAATTTCTAACTTTCAAATTCTGATAGATTTGGCAACTAACATAGAAAATTCTGTTGTGACTTCTACCCTTGGATTTATGGTCTAATATTTTATGGGGATGATCCTAATTCATCAAGCTTTCTAAAGAATCCAGTTTGAGCCTAAATCGATGACTAGATAATTTTATAAAAATTCTGAATTAAGACTCTTGGCTGCATGCCCAATAGAGGTTGCATCAAATTTTGAAACTAACTGGGGAAAACCTAAGAAATATTTGTCTATGGAAATGTTTAAATGATAGCCCTATGTGTCAGCTTTCATTTAAAACTAGTTTCATTTGATTCCGAGTTGTATAACTCTAGTTTCAAATTTTTCTTTGCGCATTGCCCATAATCCCAACAGCAGCGCCTAATGTGATTTTAACAATTTTTCCTAAATTTTTTCAGAAGGCCTATAGCAGTGGAGCCAAAACGAGCTTGCAGGTCTATGTCTTAGCTTTCTCAAGAATTTTGAATGGGCTCAAATGCAGGTCTAGGGACTAAGAAACGAAATTTTATTGAAAACTTGCCAGATTCCATTACCAGTCTGGGATTAGTGACTTATGTGAGTTTTGAGGTTTTTGTTTGAATGAAGTGTTTTAAGTCCCAAAGGTCCTTAATAGAACCATGTGTCTTTAAAGTAAGAAATCCATAATAAAAATTATTTTTTTCTTTTTCAAAGGATAATGCAAGCATAAGATAGCTTCAAAAGGATGCCAATGCATTCTGGAGCATAAAAGGAACCAGAGCCGATGAATATCTATATATAAATACATTTTGAGTGTAAAACTAATCACTTACGTATAACAATAACGATATGTTAAAGAATTTAAAATGATAAGGGACTATGAAATTGAATATGGCTTACGTTGAAAAGAACTAATAACAATGCATAAATAAACTAATGTGAGTGTAGAGACTAATACAAATCGATCACAAGAACAATGATAAAGTTGTCTACAAGTTAAGTAAAGTGCACCAAAAGAAAAGATATATGTAAAGACAAAACGGAAACAATAGTAAAAGTTGAAACTACAGATCAATTGGGAATTTGGCACAAAAACCCTCCTTGATTGGAGATCAAAAGAGGCCAGGGACTTCTATGGCTTAAAGAAGTGGATCTAAGCAAAAGTGTTCTCCCTTTATCTATGTGTAACCTGCAACCTCCTTCCATGTACCTTGCAATGATTTTTGTATCTTCAAAGACAGTGAGGTTTGTGTGTAGAGAGTGTATAAATCAATGATTTGTGATCCCCACACTAAATGAGAAGGTTTTTAGAAAAGAATCAATAGAGTGATGTGAAGAAAAAGAAGAAAAATATGATGGGGAGAAAAAGAAATGTAGAAGAAAGTTGAAATTACTGCTATCAAGATGAGAGAGTATACTAACTTTTCCTTATATAATTGATGTGGTTAGGGTTAGTGCGTGTGTCTCCTCCCTTCCCCTCCCTTTTTTTTTGTAAAAAGAAACTATTTTGACTAAAAAAATAACTTTCTAAATTTAATCTGAACTTAATCTTCATTTTTTTCTTTATCTTTATTATTATTTCTATTCATACTATTTATTATTATTATATTTATACGTTCTATATATATATATATATATAAGATATATTTATTAAAAGTTTTGGATCTCTTATTTGTTTGTTACTATAAAATAGAGATTTAGAGTTATATTATATCTTTTAGTTAGTGTGAATATAATTCATAGAGATTTGGTGAGAGATTATTAATTATTTAAAATTTGAAACTAAAATATTAATATTTTAAAATTTTGCACATTCTTTCATAATTTAAATATTAGTTTATTGGGGATATTATTTATCCTCTAGAATCTTATTTTTAATTATAATTCTTAAAATTAATAAATTATTAAATATTTAAAATTATCTTTTTGTCCTTTATCTAGATGGGTTGACTTTTCTATTGCCTTTTTCTTATTGATTAAGCTTTTGGTCATTTACTAATTGATATTTAATTAATTAGTTAATTATTTATTCTAATAACTCATAAAGATATGATAATTAATATAAGAGAAAATTAGGGATGCTACAGATACCCACAAGGATTATCTAAAAAATAAAAGGATGAGAATGATTACACATTTAGTCTTCATAAGAAAGTGGGTGGAGTCACTGTTTATTAAACGGGATAGGGACAATGAATGAAGTCTCTGTCCCATGGAGATTTGACAACTTTTCATTTATATAAATTATATATATATATATATATGTATGAATAAAATAAAATCTTAGAACTTATACTTTTTTTAATTATCTTTATTGAATTTGCATTATGTATATATTTTAATTTTTAATTTAGATTATATTACATTAGTAGTATTTGTTACTCCTTTTTTTTTCAAAATATTTGTCAATTTTGGACAAACACAATATTAAGAAAGATGATAAATGACATTAGTAATTGAGTATAATATAGTGAATGTACTAATGTATCCTTACATATGAATTAATATATCACATTAATATTAAATAAAATGCTTTGAATGTGTGAAATTAATTACAGGTAGTATTCAAAGAAAAAAAATTAATTCTTTATTAAAACAAAAAATTGATATATATATATATATATATATATATATATTGAAATATAAAGTTGTCTAAAAATGAACAGATATTCTAAAAGAGAATAATTATTAAGTATATTTATGTTTTGAATATCAAAATACTTTTCAAATCTTTTTAAAATTATTTTAATAAATTCTCAAATACCTTGTACAAGTTCAAATTCTCGTGAGAAATAGGAAATAAGCACATGTGACAGGGATAATGATAGAAACGGGGGACAAAATTCTAAACAGAAACAGGGTGCGGGAGGCATATCCTCTCTCTTATGGATACTCATTGCTATTCATATTAATGGCATATGATATTATAAATATATTCATTTATTTTATTTTGTTATTTATTAATTTTGACTTTCGAAACGTGCAAAATTTTCATAAAATGGGTTTTTTATTGTTAGTTAAAGGTCATCTATCGAAATTTTCTCAACTTTATAAAAACGATATTCAAAATAAGATATAAAATAAAATGATTTATTTCAGATCCATACTCATCAATGTTTTATTCATGTATTTAATTATTTGACTATTAATTTATTTTTAAAATAAGTTAACATACTCAATTTTCTATAAGATGTGCTAAAATAAATTATTATTTATTTTCAATAATAATTAATAAACTATTTTTTATTATCATTCCGTATATCACACATGTCAAATAATTAATTTTATTATATTTGATTTCATATTACAAAATTATGCAAAATAATTTATTATATTTAAGCAACATTTTATTATCATTCCGAACTGGTTATCTTTTTAGCTAGGGCACTCTTCCGCTAACTTTTCAGTTCACATAGAGTTCGTCCAGACCCTGAACTTGACATAGATAGCTTGTGTCTTGTGAGTAATTTGAATCGGAGACATGGGTGAGGTTGATCGATGGGCAGACATTCATCGCGATCTGTTGAATGAAGTTGCGAAGCGACTCTATGCGTACGACGACTACATTCGACTCCGACTGGTTTGTAAGGAATGGAACTCAATACTTCCAAAGACACCTAATTACAAGAGGAATCCTTGGCTGGTGTTACCTGATGATGGTTTTAATGAAAAGTTCGACACTCATGAGCTGGAGGAGGAGAAGATCTACCATCTCACACTGCCAGAGATGCAGGGTAATATTATTCGTGGGTCTTGTCAAGGATGGTTGATTTTTGTTAAGATATCTGATGGGACGGTGCGAATGTTAAATCCATTCACCAAGGCTCATTTCGATCTTCCGCCGATCTCAGCTTTTCCAGATGTTAAATCTATTAATGGGAATAAATACAGTCGCTGGGATCTTCGTGACATTCGTGGCAACAGTGACTATCCTGTGGAAATCACACTGCTGCACAAACGCGAAGTCTGGAAGGTTGTTATATCGTCTCCTCCTGACAATGATAATGATGATTTTATGGCAGTTGCTGTGTATGGAGAGTGTTCTAGATTGGCTTTTTGTAGGCGCAATGATACAAGATGGAGAGATATTCCAACGACTGAAATAGAGCCCGATTTTCAAGATGTCATATTCTTTCAAGAGAAGATATATGCCCTCAATTTTGACGCTCAGCTATATGAGTTTGATACCAAGTCGAAGCCGTTGCCTGTGGGAGGAATCAGTGAAGCCGCCGCATCTCCACCTCATATTCTCAACAAATATAGCAATCCTAGCATGAATAAGTATCTGATTGGGTGCGCTAATGGCAATTTGTTGATGCTAGTAAAACACCTTGGCTTGAAAAAGCAATATTGTTCTCACTATCAGACCTATAGCCTTGATATATTTAAACTGAACAGAGATGCCAAGGAGTGGTCGAGAGTACATAGTTTGGAGAATTATGTGTTCATGATTGGATATAATTCTTCTATTCAGATGTTGCCACACTCTTTCCCAAATGGCAAGGGAGATCATGTATACTACACAGACAACCAATCGGAGTTGCACTCTTCTGAAAAAGCTAGCGGCCAAGATATTGGCATCTAAAACTTGGAAGATAAAATAAAAGAAACTCTTGTTAGATGTGAAATTTCTTTGTCCTCCAGTTTGGTTGTTACCTAGTGTTCTTTAGATTTTGTCCTTATAAATTGTTGCTTCCCAGTCGTATCGAGATTATTCGTCTTTTAGATTCTTGTTCAATGAACAGATGCTTGTCTTTTTATGGTTTTTGGTTTAAATTGTACTTTAGGATCTTAATATTTATCTATGAAAGAGCTGCTACGTTGATTTTTCATTGTAGAATGAGCATTGGGGTTAGCTTGATTAGAATGCACTCTTACTCTGCAGTAATATCAGAGGTTTTTATTTTATTTATTTATTGGCTAAGACCTACGAGTAGCTGGTGTGTTTATTGAATGGATGAAGTTCAATGACACCCATGGACAAAGCAATTTACATGTTCAATTATTCTAATATCATGACATAAAGTTCAACTATTTCCATGTTGGATAAAATCCTTTCCATAAATATGGGTTGATTAGCATATCATTGGGAGTAGGAATCAGAACATCATTTTTGGTGGTAAACCTGAAGGAGTTTAAAGTCAAGAGATCTTCCTCATATATTAATGTATATATCAATGTATGTGAATTTTCAACCCTTAGTTTTTATTCCAAATATACTATATATTTTTAAAGATTTAATTTTGATGTTAATAACTTTTTATATAGATAGTTAATAATGTATTGTTACGTAAAAAAATATTATCGATTTTCTATCCATTATTCAAAAGATTATGCAAATAAACATTCTGATTGTGTTCAATAGTCTAAAAACATTTTAGTTTAAAGGAATATTTATAGATTAAATATCCAAATTATTCTCTCAGAAATATATTGAGGACAAGTTAATCTTTTAGATTTTGAAAGTTTCAAATTTATCCCACACATTTAAAAAAAGAGAACAAATCAGTTCATTTTTACAGTTAAAAGGGGATAAATTGATCCCTCTGTACATTATGTGAAATTATATCATGTATCAATTTATCTCTTTTTTAAAATATAAAGAAATAATTTGAGATTTTTAAAATTTAAAAAATTAATTTATCCTCCAATATATTTCAGAGGGACTATTTTAAATATTTTATCGTATTTATATTTAACCTAGAGAGATATTTATTAATTACAAATGTTCGCAACCAACCATGTATGAGAAGATAAAAAAAGTTGAAGACACGAAACCCAGGACTGACAAATTTTATACATAAAACTATATTTTGAGTTACAATTTATATATTAGCATGGCCTATAGCTAGTTGTAATGATTAGAAGAGTTTTACGAGAAAAAATCTAATGAAAAAACTAGGTGACATATACAGTTATTTAAAATTATAATGGAAAGTAATATAAAAAAAACATATGCTATGCACTAAAAAGTAATTAACCAGTGTGATATGTCAACTTGATTGACATATTATTTATCTGGAAAGCACTCCCTCGTTTTATCTCAAGATTGACATATTAATTAGTGTAATTACTGAATATAATATGAAATATAAAATTAATAACATAAAATAATTTAATATAATATTTAATTAAGGATAATTTAAAACATTAAAAAGGCAATAACAATAGTCAAAGTAGAGTGATAATACAAACCATTAGATCATGAACAACTCTATATATAAAAGTGTGGATGTTTATGCCCTACTACAATTTGATAATTTTGTTAAATATATATATATATTATCTCTAATATTTTATTACATTTGATTTCAAATTAAAAAAATTATGCAAAATAATTTATTATATTTAAGTATTATTTTTATCTCACTACTTAGGATGTGTTTGTTTCAAAGTTTAAAATTAGATTCCCAAAAATCACATTTTTGAGAATGATATTCTTGCGAATATGATTTCTAAATATCTTTAAAAAATTATTTGTTTAGCATTAAACATTTTTGGAATTATTTTTTAAGATTTTCTGGAATAAATTTAAAATTTATTTGTTTTATAACCTATATTCATGATAATATATATCATAATTTCCAAAATACCCTTAATATAACAATTAAAATAGAAAAAGTCAAAATAATTAAATGATGGTTTAGTAATTGTGATTACCAAGTTATGAAATTTTTTTTCCCATCCTTCAACTTGAGAATGTGATTTCACTAAATTATAGAAAAATCTTTTTCATAAAATAATTAATGCCAAAATTTTTTTTATAAAACTTATGATAAATATAAAAATGCATCATTCCTAATTGGGTTTTGCTATTTTTACACTACACATTCTCAAACATCCAAACACCGCACTCACAATATACATGGGTTTCACTATTTACTTTTTTTCCTAACTTATTCTGTCTCTATCATTCCTCTCGTGTCTACACCTAAATAGTTTTTTCCTTCCTAATTACCTATTTCCAGAAACAACTGAATATTCCCCAAGCAAATGCCCATTAATTAATAATAGTTAAAATGTAGTGACCAACAAACCATTAGATAATACACCGAGTGATAAAGATTCGGTTCGGTGACGTCACGGTCACAGAGTTATCATTCCCCACTTCCGAACTGGTTTATCTTTCTAGCTAGAGCACTCTTTCGCTAACTTTCAGTTCAGAGTTCGTCCAGACTCTGAACTTGGCATAGATAGCTTGTGTCTTGTGAGTAATTTGAATCTGAGACATGGGTGAGGTTGATCCATGGGCAGACATTCATCCCGATCTGTTGAATGAAGTTGCGAAGCGATTCTATAAGTACGACGACTACATTCGACTCCGACTGGTTTGTAAGGAATGGAACTCAATGCTTCCAAACACACCCAATTACAAGAGAAATCCTTGGCTGGTGTTACCTGATGATGGTGTCGATGAAAAGTTCGACACTCATGAGCTGGAGGAGGAGAAGATCTACCATCTCACACTGCCCGAGATGCAGGGCAACATTATTCGTGGGTCTTGTCACGGATGGTTGATTTTTGTTAAGATATCTGATGGGACGGTGCGAATGTTAAATCCATTCACCAAGGCTCATTTCGATCTTCCGCCGATCTCAACCTTTCCAGATGTTAAATCTATTAATGGGAATAAATACAGTCGCTGGGATCTTCGTGACATTCGTGGCAACAGTGACTATCCTGTGGAAATCACACTGCTGCACAAACTGGAAGTCTGGAAGGTTGTTATATCGTCTCCTCCTGACAACGATGATGATGATTTTATGGCAGTTGCTGTGTATGGAGAGTGTTGTAGATTGGCTTTTTGTAGGCGCAATGATACAAGATGGAGAGATATTCCAACGACTGAAATAGAGCCCGATTTTCAAGATGTCATATTTTTTCAAGAGATGATATATGCCCTGGATTTGGATGCTCAGCTGTACGAGTTTGATACCAAGTCAATACCGTTGCCTGTGGGAGGAATCAGTGAAGCCGTCGCATCTCCACCTCTTATTGTCGACAAACGTTACAACGCTAGCATGAATAAGTACCTAATTGGGTGTGCTAATGGCAATTTGCTGATGCTAGTAAAACATCTTGAATCGAGAAAGCAAGGTTCTCCCTATCTGAGCCGTAGATTTGAGATATTTAAATTGAACAGAGATGCAAAGGAGTGGTCGAGAGTACATAGTTTGGAGAATTACGTGTTCATGATTGGATATAATTCTTCTATTCAGATGTTGCCACACTCTTTCCCAAACGGCAAGGGAGATCATGTATACTACACAGACAACCAATTGGAGTTGCACTCTTCTGAAAAAGCTAGCGGCCAAGATATTGGCATCTTAAACTTGGAAGATAAAAAAACCAAGAAACTCTTGTTAGAGGCGAAATTTCTTTGTCCTCCAGTTTGGTTGTCGCCTAGTGTTCT
Organism: Dalbergia cultrata; assembly: GCA_031216105.1. Classification (NCBI taxonomy): domain Eukaryota; kingdom Viridiplantae; phylum Streptophyta; class Magnoliopsida; order Fabales; family Fabaceae; genus Dalbergia; species Dalbergia cultrata. The sequence goes on along the minus strand of CM062344.1, from coordinate 3,815,865 downwards.
TTAAATTTTGTCCTTACAAATTGTTGCTTCTGAGTCGTGTTGAGATTATTTAATTTGTCTAGTTTAGATTCTTGTTCAATGAACAGATGCTTGTCTTTTTATGGTTTTTGGTTTAAGTTGTATTTTAGGGTCTTAATATTTATCTATGAAAGAGCTGCTAGGTTGATTTTTCATTGTAGAATGAGCATTGGGGTTAGCTTGATTAGAATGCACTCTTACCCTGCAGTAATATCAGAGGTTTTTATTTTATTTATTGACTAAGACCTAAGACCTAAGACCTAAGAGTAGACTAGTGTGTTTATTGAATGGATGAAGTTCAATGACACCCATGGACGAAGGAATTTACTTGTTCAATTATGTTAATATCATGACATAAAGTTCAACTATTACCATGTTGGATAAAATCCTTTCCATAAATATGGGTTGATTAGCATATCGTTGGAAGTATGAGTCAGAACATCATTTTTATATAATTTCTCATAGCATGTTTCTGCTAAATATTCGTATAAATTATTTGGTATCTTCTCTTCGTGTTCTGTTTCGATGGTTCCTTATGCCTACTTCCTATTTTATAATTTTCCGTATGCTGAAAAGGAAACCGATTATATTTTACATCTTCAGTCACTGATGACAGGATCATATGGATTGTATTCTTCTTTATAGTTTACACTAGTGTAGTTCTCTTGTATTCTGATTTTTAATTGCTACATTACTTTGTGTATTTATAATTCACTTGCACCTTTTTTGTTTATCTTGTTGTTGGAGAATACTTTACTATTGGGAAGGTTGATTTCAGCATGAACATAGCACCTTTATTTGTAGAAAGTGGTTAAAAGCTTTAGAGATTGCTGAACAAGATATTGGTTTACATGCAGATACAAGAATGAGTTGATATTTGCAGGAAAAAGATCTGTTTCTATTGCTTTTAACTCTTATTGAACCAAGCCACGAACTGAGCACAAGCTCCAAACTAAGCAAAAGTCAACAGTTACACACTACAAATGTAAATTACTTTTTCCTCTTCTGATATAATATTTGGCTGATTCATAATTCTGTTTGTGATTGACTAAAGAACAGAAGTGAGGAACTTTCCAATACAAATTCTTAGAGCTACCATCACTGAAAAGCATCTGAGAGAACCAAGATAGGACCATTTTGGTAAGATAATGCCACTTATCTTCTGACTTTCATTTTTCTCTCTTTGTAAGTCCTTAGTCACAACTTCTCTTCCCTCTTTCAAGCTTGTCTTCTCTTTCTTTCTCTCTTTTTTGATACTCTTTGTTGTCCATACTTTCTCAGTTACATAGAGATTTGCTCACAAAGGAGGAAAAGTGGTACCTTTCATTTCCTTCTCTGCATTATTTCTCCTCGTCCAATGTTCCTTGCCATCCTTCTCAACTAACTCTTGAGGTATGTCCTACTGCTTCTCAACCCTTCCCTTTTTTCCCTTTTCTTTTCAATTGTGTGTTTTCTTGTATAACAGTTTGCTTTATTAATGGGAAACGTAAGAACTGTAGAACTCACATCTATTTTGTCTGGATCCTTTGTTTGTTTGTGCTTCCTTTTTTCTTTTTTTAATAATGAAAAGAAATACATTATTGAGGTTTAAAATATAGCAATTTCCTTTGGCCTCTTCATGGCCAGCAAACAGATATGGCTTAGCTTCCATAATTTGTTTAATCCAAATTTGTTTTGATGAGCATGATGTGTGTTTTTCTTGTAGCCTCTAGGGAAATGCTCTGCATGCTTGAGTTGATTTAAGTTTGAGTGACAACTGAATTCCTTGAAAAAGAAACTGAAGGACAAGATGGCTGAATTTCCGGTAGGTTTGTCATTTTTTTTTTTTGCTTGAGAATTGTTTTTAATCTTCTATTATTCTAGTTAATCCTGTTTTGAAAATGTTTGCAGAGGTGTGTTTACAGGTTTGAGCTGTTTACTTATTAGTGGTTGTTTTCAGTTTCATGCAATTTGATGCTATGGTCGATGTGGAGTTGATGCTTTTTATTTTCCTGGTTTTCATGATTGTCAGTATTGGGCTCAAGAGCTGATGAAGAGGCTTTACTTTCTCCCTCCACAATTTCCTATTCAACACTTTGGTTTTTAATATGGAATATTCAGTGGAATATCATCTAAACCTTTAATCATAGATGTTTGTACCTTAATTTTAGTTTACTGGGCTGGGAGGGGTGAGGAACATTGTTGATGACTGATGTTCCTTGGGCAGCAGGCAAGAGACATGAATATTAAGAATTTACCTTTCAGTGTACCCCTCCCAAATTGCTGTGTCATGTAGGAATATCTGTAGAAATGTTTGAGATAAGCTTATTAATGAGTAATAGTTCAACTAAAATACAGTTCAATATAGATATTATCTATAGGCAAGTTGCATGTTGATCACACTTGAGAATCGGATATTAAAAATCCAAATTTCAAATTACATGTCAAAAACTACCTTTCCTTCTGTGCATAATTGAACTACACTTTTCTTGAAGCCTGTAACTTAATTTATGTATAAACAATATATTGATAAAATCATAGTTAAGTTGTGTTTAAATGGTGGCAAACGATTTTGGGTTCTTGTTTGCCCTGGAGAAGAAAATGCAATGCGAATTATTATAGGCGCAGCATATCAATTAAGTTTTAGAAGATTATTAGCCAAATTAATAATCACGCAAAACCTATCATTTGAATGCTTCTTATAATCTTAGCATTTGTTACTGGTTTCCAATGCAGCCCGAATCTGTTATTGGCTTTGTATCTTATGTACCTATTTCTTCCAAGCTTAAGAAATCTACAAATAGGATAAACTTGCTACTATATCATAGCCTTAAATTAGACCTTATAGTTATTATCCTTATCATTCAATTAGATATATATACTTTCTTACGAGTTTAATGAACCTAGAAATAGGATAACCCATAACTTAGCCGTAATGCACAGACACTGCCCTAATGATTCATTTAGCTTTGGAATTAGTTAACTAGTGTGATAAATTCTTTAGGGTTAAATGCAAAATACCTCCCTGTATTTTATGCTCTGTGCAATTTAGACCCTAATTTTTGTAATTGTGCAACACGACCCCCTATACTTACCAAGTTGTGCAACAAAACCCTTCCATTGGTGAGACATCCAATCCCACTGTTAAGTCCCCATGTGTTTCTCACATGCATAAATTGTTGGATAAAAATACCCCTATTTTGAATCCAATTTCCAATCCATACTCCCTCCTCACTCCAACACGCACAGAACCAGAAACAAGAAACCAGAACCAGCACCATTGGAAGATGTTGGCGAAACCAAAAACACCAAAAACAAAACAGAACCAGAAACCAACCCAAAATCAAAAACAAAATTAGAACAAGAAACCAGAAACATAATCAGAACTAGAAACAAAAAAAAAAAAAAGAACCAAAAAAAAATTCCAAAACATGAAACCAAAAACATAATCGAACAAGAAGCTAAAAAAAAAAACGGAACCAAAAAAAAAAAACCCTTAGAAGTAGAAACCAATCTGCCTAGCAAAAAAATCCAACCAACATTCCCATTTAACCCAAAGCTCACATAACTCAGAACCCCAAGACCCTTTTATAGCTAGCAACCACCCAAATCATCACCATCATCATCGAGCCATCACCCTTGCAAACCAACCCATAGCTGCAAAACACAACCAATCTCACTTCATAAACGGAGCCATGAGACCCTTTTCTCTGGCAGATCCCTTTGCTGGCACAGCCCTCGCCGTCGTGCTTGAGACCTTCAGCCAAGCCAGCAGCGAAGTCCGCTACCACTGCAGGGAGCCCAATGCAAAGCCACGGCCTCTTGCGGTCCGCGAAGTCTGTTTGGTTTTTCGCACAAAAAGGGATGCTTCAGTTTCATACCTGGCATGCCTTGGTTAGCTCCTTCTTTAACCCCTTCTTTAGTCGCGAAATTTCGCTTTGAAGGTTTGGGGTTCGCTTCAGATCCGGTACGTCTGACAGGATGTGTTCGCTTTTTCGGAGGTGAAATCGAGATTAGGGAAGGATGTGTTTGCGTTTGAGTGAGAAGGGAAGGATGTGTTCATTAGAGGCGAAATCAAGTTCAAAGTGTTGGCTAGGTGAAGGCAAGTTCGAAGGTTGAGGCAGATGAGATGGAGTTAGGGATTGGAAATTGGATTTAAAATAGGAGTATTTTTATCCAACAATTTATGCACGTGAGAAGCACATGGGGACTTAACAGTAGGATTGGATGTCTCACTAACGGAAGGGCTTTTTTACACAACTTGGTAAGTATAGGGGGTTGTGTTGCACAATTACAAAAGTCAGGGTTTAAATTGCACAGAGTATAAAATACAAGGGGTACTTTGCATTTAGCCCAATTCTTTATAACATGTGGTTCTCAAAAAATTATAGGTGCAGCCTATCCATTACGTCTTAACTTATTAACCAACTCATATAATTCAAAAATAGCATTGCAAGCTTTGTAAGCATAATTCTAACATTTATGCTGATGTAAACAGTGTCAATGTTGGTCCAGACACCAGAGAGAAAAGCTTTGAAGGCTTAAAGAAAGGTTGACTACGGTATGGAATGTTCCGGTTTTCAATGATAGACATCAAAGGTCTATGTTGAAAATGGTTGTCATGAATAAAAATATTGCTTTATTTGGAAACAAATTTGATCATTAGACTTATTTTTTAATATGGCATTAAGTATATGGTGTATTTTCATTAGCTTTATTTTTCAGAGGTTTTTTTAGATTTTTATGATGTATCTGTACCATTCGACATTGCAAATACAAATTGAGTTATGTTATTTATACTCACAATTTATAAGACATCATATTGATTTACATCTCATTCACTATTAAATATGGTGTGGATCTCATTCAAATAAAGTTTAGATCTCATCTAATGATGAATGAGACATGAATCAATATAATATTTCATACTCTGTGAATATAAATAATTTTTTTCATACAACTTTTGTTTTTCCCCTACAAAGCACGGTTTATTACATTAGTAGGTAAAATAATGGTGTGTGTTAATCTTTGAATTTGCACCTGCCTCTATGACAAGTTAGCAGAATCAGGAACAAGACTTGATCGCTATTGTCATTGTTGACTTTTGAAAAAAGTTATTGTTCAATAATTATATTAAAGTATGTTGGCATGTTTACAACCAAGGTTCTCTTAGTATGCGTATATGGATAAAATTAATAAAAAAGATTAATTTTGGTTTGCTCAAAATACAAATTTATAAGCTAGAATTATAGGAATTTGAGTATTTTTTTCTTCGATAATTTGAGTATTCAGATAGGTAAAGCTTTTTAAAATGTAAAAGAGCTGAAAATTGCAACCTTTTTAAAAATGTTGCAAATATAGTAAATCATACTGTTACAAAAAATTGTATGTTGCAACGTAACATTTCATAAATGTTACTAAAATTAAATGAAAGTTTTACAAAGACTATTTAACAATATGGGTATAATATAACATTTGTGAAAAGATTGCTAATGTATATGGTGACTCTTTTTTTTTTTAGAATTTAGCATTTTCAAAATGCTACTAAATATATCAATTATTGTAGTGGTGTGCATGTGGATATTGATACTCTTTTCGTCTTTTTTTGTGCCTTGTATGTCACAAATGGTGTCTTATAAGCTATTTTTTTAATAAATACTTTTATCACTATACTAAAAATAGACTTAATTATATGTTTAGTCCCCATAAATATACTCCATTTTGGTTTTGATTCCTCAAAAACTTTACTTTGGTTTTGATCCTTTTTTTCATTGCGTTATTTTATCTTTTTTTAATAATATTATATTATTGAACCCCACAAACTACTTGTGTTATTTTAATAATATAATTTCCCGTGTAATATTATCAAAAGGGTACTGACATTTAAACTATAAAAAAGGTATATGAATATATTATATCAATAAATATGATTCACTCTACCATGCGTTATGTGAAAAATCCTGTAAATAAAATATAAATTAAATGCAAGAGGGTATATAAGGGCTACAGCTAAAGCAAAACATAATTAGAAGAGTGAAAATGCTATCTTAACACTCCATTTGGGTGTCTATACGGAGACACTGTATAGGTAAGATGGCATCCATATGTGAAGTTAAATATTTGGGTCTATAGTAGGAGTGCTCATTTTAGAACTGAAAAATAAAAATACTGATTTCCTCTCCCCAAAATAATTTCCCTCCTCTCCCAACTCATTCACTATTTTCTCTATCACTGTTCTGAGATTTCTCTCAATCAACCCCTAAGAATCGCCTCCCCCAAAATTAGCATAAGCTTCCTGAAGCTCACTTCCCTCACAAACCCATTCTCACCTTTCATTCTCGACATCTATCTCACTCTCTATGCCTTTCTCTCTCGAACCCCCTCTTTTGGTATCTGCTTTGTTCACGTAGCTGTCAACTGCGCCACAATTGGCTGCCACGTATCTGCTATTTGAGCCATGGTCTGTGTCTATCTTCAATGGTCTTTGGCAGTTCCCTTTTTCTTATGTTAGATGATGATCTTCTTCGATTTTGTTTAGGATCTTTTTGCTAGTTAGTGGTTGTGTTCTAACATCTCTATTTTTTTGGGTTTTTTTTTTTTTTTTGGCATTCCCTCAACAGCCAGCATAACTCCCATTTTGTTTTGCATTGTGAAATTGTGAGTATCACTATTATTGTCTCTACTCCCTAGAGTTACTAAAATGTCCTACAAATGAGTTAATTGTGACATATTCTGATTTTTATTTTCTAATTCATCTCTTTGAGGACCTATGTGTGAAACTGGTGCATGATATGATAGCAGAACACGTGGTCTAGACTTTAGAGAATGTAATGCTTGTTCCTTTTGGAAGATCTCTATGCAACCCTTTGGCTAGTTTTAAAGATCGAACCATCCTATGTCCTGCATATTCTTTCTCATACTTGATCATTAGTTCTTCAATTGCCTTTTAAGACCAACCCAATTCCCCTTTAGAAATTGTCCTACAATTTTGGTTCATATAGCTAGCAGATTTATCCACTATGATGCCTTCCAATCTTATTTAAGAAAAAAGCAAAAAAGAAAAAAGTCTAGCCTATTGGTTATTCTAGGTTGAGTAATAAGAAGAAAAATCAAGTTGATGAATTCTGTTCTTGATTAGTTAAATATATAGTGAGATGGTAAACTACAAAGTGATCAATTTAAATGAAAATATCTCTGCTATTGCAGGTCAAAGGCTCAAAAGGGAATTTATGGTGCTGATGCATTTCCTTTGACTTGGAAGGGACATGAGAAATTGAGAGCCATCGATAACAAGAAAAATGAAGAAGCATATGTGGAGGAATTATTGGTAAATAAAGGGCATGACTTTCTCATCACTGAAATTCTGGTTATCAAATATGGGAAGTCAAGGTCACAATTCACATAATTTTATCTTTTTTTTGTGTGACAAAAGATGTGTGATTAGAACACGACAAGGAACTTTATAGGACATTATAATGAAGTGTGAAGAAGGAAGATGTGAATGACATGTAATTATTTTTTTAGTCTTAGTTGTGTTATAGGGCTAGAATAGATAGTCTATTTGATGGCATGTTAATTGTTGCCAATTGTCTGTATGTTAATTGTTATATGGTAGAAGAAGATTATTGTGTTTGGCATTCTATAATCAACATGTGCCATCAAATAGGCTAAACTATCCAGTGTGAATCTTACTCATCATGTATTTAGGATTTTACTAGTAATTGTGATCTTGACTAAGTTGATATTAATCTCTTTATTCAGTCTATCCTCTTATTTACAATCTATTGGGCAAATGGAGAAGTCTTTCAAGTTGATATTAATCATGTGTGTGTGTGCATATGTATACAAATAAGTGATGCTTATTAAACTTTAGAAAATTATTTGTTATGGTATATATCAATTACCAGGAATAATTTTGTTTCCTTTTGAAGCTATTTTCAAATTGGAAATTACTTGCATAAAGACAAAATTACCTACTACCTATAGACCATTCAAGTAGTTTTCTAATCACATTAACCATAATGTCTTATTTTACTTGGTAAGACTTGAATTCCCTTTCAGTCCAGACTGTCAGAAGATGGTAATTTCACATGATTTACTGGTAACAACTTTTACAAGCATTGGTAATTATTGAAAAATGCTAGTAATCTTGTACGTCTTGTAAAAAAATATTTTCTTCACTCCATAATTCTTACTCAACTTAATTAAATTCTTCCTTAGGCTGTAGGCCTTTTTAAGGACCAATACCAACAAATATGAATGACACTAGTGCTAACAGGATAAGAATTCCCCTTGATTTGGACTGTCAGTAGCTGGTAACTTCACATGCTTTACTGGTAACTTCTTTTGAAAGTGCTAGTAAATATTGGAAAACTCTAGTAATCCTGCAGGTTTCTTCAAAATATTTTTCCTGATTCCATAATTCTTACTCAACTTAATTAAATTCTTCCTTAGGTTGTAGTTTTTTTCTAGAACCAATACCAACAAATAAGAATGACATTAGTGCTAACATGATAAGAATTCCCCTTAACTTAGACTGTTAGTAGCTGGTAATTTCACATGCTTTGTTGGTAACTCCTTTTGAAAGTGCTGGTAAATGTTGGAAAACTTTAGTAATCCAGAAGGTCTCTTAAAAAAAATTTTCCTCACTCTATAATTCTTACTCAACTTAATTAAATTCTTCCTTAAGCTGTAGCTTTTGTCTAGGACCAATACCAACAAATATGAATAACACCAGTGCTAACATGATAAGAATTTCCCTTGACTTGGATTGTCAGTAGCTAGTAATTTCACATACTTTGTTGGTAACTCCTTTTGAAAGTGCTGGTAAATATTGGAAAACTCTGGTAATCCTGCAGGTCTTCCAAAAAAAAAATCCCACTCACATAGGTCTTATGCAATTTAATTAAAGACTTTCTTAGTCTGTAGCCCTTTTTTAGGATCAATACCAATAAATACAAATGACACTAGTGCTAAAATAATTAGAATTCCTATTGAAATGGACGCTGATGCTGGTAATTTGGCATTCTACATTGGTAACTCCTTGTGAAGTCGCTGGTAATTATTAGAAAGCGGTGATAATCCTTTAGGTATCTTCAAAAAAAAAAAATTCACTCGCATAAGTATTACTTAGCTTAATTAAAGCATTCCTTGGCTTGTAGCCCTTTTTCTGGGACCAATATCAACAAATAAAAATCACACTAGTGCTAAAATTCTTAGAATTTCCTTTGAAATGGACTAACACATGCTGATATTTTCACGTCCTTTGCTAGTAACTCTTCTTGAAAAAGCTAGTAATTATGGAAAATGTTAGTAACCCTACTGGTATCTTAAATTTTTTTTTCCCATAAACATTACTTAATTAAAGATTATTGATTCTGTACAAATCATTGATTTAAAGATCATTAATTCTTCATGTTTTAACTTTACAATAATAGTTTAGCAAATTCAAATCCATTAAAAAATAAGAATGAAAAGTGTAAATTCAATATCTAATCCTAATAGTGATATGAATGGACGTAATGCAATTATGTTTAGAGTTTTTCTTAGAAAAAAAAAACTTCTAACTTGTGAAAAACAAGTACAAAAATAATTTGTTAAGAACTTTAAATTTTTTAAACAAAACATCTAATTGTCTTAAATTACTTTCATACATGTCAACATTAAAAACCTTTATCAGAACCATACACCCTAAACACACCACTCTTTATCTCCTCATTGTAATACAAAACAATCTTACGCATTGTATGTTATTCCGCAGATATCCTTGTTCATGGAAAAACTAACAAAATAATAGATAATTTACAGAGACATAAACCCCATCCTATCTTTCTCCTTTTCCCAATTCACTTTTCATAAAAATAGTTAAATACCCGAAATTTACAAGGAGACCCATAACTAAATATGACAATTGCTACATGTGTGATTGACATATGAATTTGTATCATACACCAAGAATTGATAGTCTCGTGAACTTCTCATATAAAAGGGTCATGTGGAAGAGCCATAGGCATAAAGCCTTAAAAAAATTCCTCGGATAATTTGAGGTCTGAAACGTTTGCCCAACTTAAGGGTAAAGCTTCGCAGGTTGACCCAAAAAATAAAACATCACTGCAGAACTTAGTCTAGTCAGTGCTGCCTTATTTGTTGCCGATTGGTGGGTGCTAGTTAGGTCCAGTGCAATTTTTCAGAAACCTCACAACAAAGGACTTGCTGCTGATATTCTTCAACCAGTTTCATTTCATCACAAAGACTTGGAATATTAGGGATTATCTTTCCATCACAAAACCTATATATCCTATCCCCTATTAGATCATTTAACAAAGCAGCTAGTTCCCTGACTCCACCATGCTATAAGAATTTTGTTCATAAAGTAAATCCTACATATGGCAATAGTGGACCCTTCTAGCACAACTTCTTCCATATGGTAGCAGCAAATCATTTGGCATACAAATAGCTATAATAACCTGCAAGAAAAAAAAAGTATAACAAAATATTAAACAAAACTAAATAATTTCCTTTCTAAAGTAAGGGCTAAATTTAAAACAGCCAAATCCAAAAGAAAGTTCAGAGTTCAGACCTGCACCATAATTAAGGAGATGACTAAATTTGGTCTCCCAGTGTGTGCCTTCCACATGTTCCCAATTGGTATGCTCTCTTTTTAGTTTAGCAACAACTGAACTAATATCTCCATGAGGGAACGGCTTCTCTCCAAAAAGTTTTTGGTTACCCAAGAGAAAAGGAAAAAAACACCTGACGTTGTAGATTAGTTGCAGCAAACATGTCTTGGGCACCCCGCATTGACTCAACCAGCTTCCGAGTGATTTCTTCACCAGTTGAATAGTGTTTAGCAAATGTTTTCAAAACTCGATAATTTCATGCGTAATATCTATCCACAAAAAATAATATCAAGTCAATCATAATCGAGAAGATCAATAACACAGCATCAGAACAAGATGTCACCAAATATATTCAGCAACAATTCTCTCATTATTGAAATCAGTGAACTATGATTTGTATAGCCTTATTCATCATATTAGATGACAACAGTTTTCTTTAATCATCATATTCTAGTTTCCCACTCAATAGTAGTTAATCACAGTGAAAGTTGACTAACAATACTAGACAAACATTATCTGCAATACTACTGGCTCAAATCCTAAAGTTACTACTTCTAGGAGGATTTTACTAAACCACTAGCTTGGCAAAATTGTATGAAGGTTTCCCTTGATATAATTTCTAGATAAAATGAATCTTTATTTTCAAGCATTACAAATTTGATGCATAATTTTTCAGTGCCAAAAAGTTGAACGGTAAATTCTCATAAACATCATCTCAGCAATAGTAAATTCAACTCACTCAAAGAGGTTCAATGGCAATTCAGTAAAATCAAGAACCACTCTAGTGCCTGAAAAATTCTGGTAGTCCTACAATAAAAACCGAGATGTGTCATAATCAACTCATTTGTAGGACATTTTAGTAACACTAGGGAGCAGAGACAGTTATAATGATACTCACAATTTCACAATGCAAAACAAAATGGGAGTTATGCTGGCTGTTGACGGAATGCCAAAAAAAAAAAGCCTAAAAAAATAGAGATGTTAGAACACAAAAACTAACCAACAAAAGAACCCAAACAAAATCAGAGAAAACCATCATCTAACATAGGAAAAAGGGAACTGCCAAAGACCATTGATGACAGAAACAGACCATGGCTCGAACAGCAGAGACGTGGCAGCCAATTGTGGCACAGTTGATAACTACATGAAAATGCAGAGACCAAAAGAGGGGGTTCGAGAGAGAAAGGCGTAGAGAGTGAGATAGATGTCAAGAACGAGTGGTGAGAATGGGTTTGTGAAAGAAGTGAGCTTCAGGAAGCGTATGCCAATTTTGGGGAGGCGATTCTTAGAGGTTGATTAAGAGAAATCTCATAACGATGATAGAGAAAAGAGTGAATGAGTTGGGAGAGGAGGGAAATTATTTTGGGGAGAGGGAATTAGTATTTTTATTTTTTAGTTCTAAAATGAGCACTCCTACTATAGACCCAAATATTTAACTTCACAAATGGATGCCACCTTACCTATACGGTGTCTCCGTATAGACACCCAAATAGGATGTTAAGATAGCATTTTCGTTAAAAGAAAGATTCAATGACAAATGTCTGAGATATGATTAGGGTGGTTTGGTAGAAATTGGAGTATGTTTACCCCCAATTAAGTTAATGGTAAAAGTTTGTAATAATATTTTTTTTTTTGGAAATTCAATTAGAATAAAATTTTTTTTATGTTTTTATTTCTCTTAATTTATATATTATATTATCAGTGAAATTTAAGCATTTAATAATTAGAATTAATTTTATTTTAAAAACATAAATTTAATTTTAATATACCCACAGCGTAAAAATTTTAATAATCAAATTAGATATGAGAGCTAATTATATTAATTGATATGTTTATATGTAACTAAATAGTAATGTAAAATTCTTTTACATTGTCAGTATATCAAAATTAAAATTTTTAATCATTATTGACACATTACTAAAAATATTTGACTATTGTAATGGCTATTATAAAACTTACACATGTTGTGAAACGTGATTGATAGTTAGTGTAAAACATTTTACATGTGTGAAATTTTTTAATTTTTTTATTAAGCCCCAACCTTTATTTTTTTTCATCATTTATTCAAAGAATATTTTTAAATTTTGAAACAAAAATATAGTTTTGGGTTTAGGATATAACTATATGATTTTATTTTATCATAAAATTTATCCAAATGCACTAAAAAAAAAGAGAAAGGTAATGTTCTAGAGAAAAGTAAATCGTGCTTCTGTCCTAAAGAGATATTTTCATTGCAAACTCCTCCCTCTAATTTCAAAAATACATTTTACTCCAAAATACTTTATTGATTAAATTGGGTTTAATTAATCAAAAGGCCCTTATAATTACACCAAATTTTTAATTATATTCCTATAATTTAAAAATTTGTTATATTATCCTATAGTCAATTAAAATTGTAATCAAGTCCCCAGATGACTGAACCTAATTATCAACACAAAAATGTGAGATTAAATAGAATATTCATGGATTCTTTCTTATTTCAGTGGACACATAAAAAAGGAGCCAACAAAATATTTATATTTCTGAACTTAATTGGTAACATGGTTCCACAGATAATTTGATAACACTGTTGAGTTTTTTCATTTGTAGGGGTTCAAGTTAACCAATATGAAACTAAAAATATATGAAATCAAGAAATATCCGATTAATATCATGTTTCGTAACGAATATGTTACGTGGCTTGATTACAAAGTTTTATTTATAATAAGAACATGATTATAAATTTTTAAACTACTCCCCTGTTTCAAAATAATTGTGATTTTTTGACCTTTTCATTTTTCAAAATATTTGTCCATTTATAATATCTAGGTTGCATTAATTTTTTTTCTATTTATACCCTTAATATAATTGTGTTTGTCAAGTAATTAATAAATTTACCATGATAAGTATTAATGACTATAGAATGACAATTTTGTTAATTCATATAATTTTCTATATTTGTCATATTTTTTTTGTTTTCCTTAATATATGTGTTGTTTGGTTTGTGACAGTTATTCCGGATGGAGTATATGGAAAGAATTAACATTTGGTAAAATTATAAGGACTAACAGATTAATTAAACCAATAAATTTTTTGAGTATATTTACTAAACTACTTGTCATATAAACAATTTATTAAATAGTGCCAATATTTTATAATTTTATCATTAATTTAAAGCAACATGTAATTTTGTGAAGTTTATTTAACATTAAGCCACTAGAATTTGTCTAATGGTGGATAGTTTGGGTAGTATTGATGAGATTTTATATTCAAATCTCATTGCGGCCATCATAATTTTATAATTACAAAAAAAGAAGAATAATATTATTTTACCTTTATAAATTATTTAGAATTGATGTACTAATAATAATGACACTATATTCATTAAGATTATTTAATTCTTCTTTGAACCAATACATGGCCGGTTGGTATGACAAATACTCCTTTTTCTTAGCATTTTGGCTTGAGAATTGTGTATGGAAATAGTGGAAAATTAAAAAAATTTATTTTTATTTGATTATGTCTAAACTATAAAATTTACTCTAATGTTGACATTCATTTTTTTAATGTTATTAAATTAATCTAATAAATATTTATTAACATTCTTTTGATGGTGATATCTATTAACATTCTTATTTTAGCATTAGTTATTAGTCATCTCATATTATGGACTAAAAATATTGAAAAATGTAATTTTTTTTAATAATGTTCATAAATTATTTATATTGTTAAAATTTTTCCTCTTTGTACAATTATAGTAAGAATTTAAAATAAAAAATAAATTAATATGCACTTGTACTAATATGGTTAATTATCATTGACAGATTTATTAATAAAATGTATTTTGGTGAAAAAAGAAATAAGAGAATAAACATGAAATGATTATAATTTTAAAGCAAATACTGTTGTAACATTTTCCTAAAGTAAGACTTTCTTTTTTTACAAATAAAAAAATCACACATATGAAAAAGTTTACTAAATTATACGAGTCCCAATAATGTTATCAAAAACAAGTAAATGTCTCAAAAAGTGTGGGGATAGTACATGTCACAAATCACAAAAAGTGTGACCTAGAAAATCAAAGAAAGAAAAAAAGTGACAATAAATTATAGAGCAAATATGAAGAAAGAAACCAAAACTCCCTTACTATCTCTTTTTCTAGCTTCTCTTTGTCTCATATTCCTAGCTCCTCTCTATCTCATATTCCTCCTTAACATTCCCCATTTGAAAATGACATCCATGGAGATCTGAAGAAGTATATCTGTGTTAATGATAACAAAGACTTCATTTCTAAGGAATCTCTCTTTGATCACTCTAGGGATAACCATGGGAAGTTCTTATTCAAATGTGACAACTGCTATAACCTTTTTTGAAAATGAAAAATCCATGAAGCAGCACTTGACTGAGGTATATTACTCAGTCTCTTGCTTTTATTTTAATCAAAATTTAATCTTTAATCCATGGACTTTTTTTTTTTTTTATCATTTCAATGTGACTGGAAGGACAACCATGTTCCTCAGAAGAAGGAGTAGGCACAAGATCATGAGAGCAAGAGTAAAGTGTGGTGATGTCTTTACTATCATATTATGGTAAGGTAATAGGTCTACCAACAAGTAGCTATCCTATTTGTTTCAATCAACAACAATTGATGGAAAAGAGTTCCATCTAGAGCAAACGTTTGAAACACATATTATTTACACATTATATTATATCATACTAATAAAGACACCACCACACTTTACTCATGCTCCTGCACCTACTCCTCCTTATGGGGAACATGGTTGTCCTTCCAAAATGAAATAAATCCCTAGATTAAACATTAAATTTGATGAAAATAAAAGTAAGAGATTGAGTAATATACCTCAGTTAGATGCTACTTCATGGAGTTTTCATTCTAAAAAAGGTTATAGTAGTTCTCACATCTGAATGAGAACTTCCCATGCTTATCCTTGGACTGAATAAGGAAAGATTCCTTAGAAATGAAGTACTTGTTATAGTTAACACAAATATAGTTCTTGGTGATCTCCGTGGATGCCATTTTCAAGCGGAGAATGTTAAGGAGGAATATGAGACAGAGAGGAGGA
Source organism: Dalbergia cultrata (assembly GCA_031216105.1). Taxonomy (NCBI): domain Eukaryota; kingdom Viridiplantae; phylum Streptophyta; class Magnoliopsida; order Fabales; family Fabaceae; genus Dalbergia; species Dalbergia cultrata. Next base: position 3,800,186 of record CM062344.1, on the reverse strand, counting down.
ATGTGAGACAGCTAGCTAGGAAAAGAGATAACAAGGGAGTTTTAGTTTCTTTCTTCATATTTACTCTGTAATTTATTGTCACTTTTTTTTTTTTCTGATTTACTCATGGGAGGTCACACTTTATGTGATTTGTGACATGTACTATCCTCACACTTTTTGGGACATGTATTCATTTTTGGTTAACATTTTTGAAACATGTATGGTTCAGTAAACTTTTTCACATGTTTGATTTTTTTTTATTTGTAAAAAGAAAGTCTTACTTCAAGAAAATGTTGCAACATGATTTTCTTTATTATATTTTCTAATTTCCTTTATGTTGTTAATTTTAATTTATTTATAATTTTTAAAATTACAATAATTTCATGTTTATGCTCTTATTTCTTTTTTTTTAACAAAATACATTTTATTAATAAATCTATCAAAGATAATAATATAACCATATTTGGTACAAGTACATATTAATTTATTTTTATTTTAAATTCTTACTATTATTGTACAAAGAGGAAATTTTTAACAATATAAATAATTTTTTTTTTTATTATTTTAAAAAATTAAAATTTTCAATATCTTTAGTCTATAATATGAGATAACTGATAACTAATGCTAATAGATATCACTACCAAAAGAATGGTAATAAATACTTTCGCAGCTGAAATCGTGAGTGGACGACGAAAAAATAGATTAAAAATAGAGTTGCCACTAAGTTTTATTTAATTGGGAAAAAAGTGGAATAACCCGTTTTTATTTTAAAGAAATGATCTTTGAAACCAGGTTTGAGTTCGGGAGTCAATTATACATAGAGAAGGGCAAAAGGTTTATTATTTTTTTTCACAGCACCTTCATACGTCTGCTCTGCTACGCTTACCTTAATTGATTGTGCTAATTATTAATAACCTTTTGAAATATTTATCTTATCATTTTTCATTACAAAAGAAAAAAAATACAAATAAGAAAACAAACATCTTTCTTAGAAAAAAATTTTCGGAACATCAAGCCGTTTCAACTTAAATGTCCAAAATATTAAAAAAAATTAACAAGCTGTCATGACTAAGTTAATATTTTATTCAAAATAAAATATTCAACAATTTAATCACTAACTCAAATTAAATAAAATAAAGACCCCACTAAAAAGAAGTATTTACAGTAAGACAATAGGTTATCAAAATTTAATTTTGACTTGACAGGGGTGCTTGCTCCTACGTATTCCCTGATGCAATGGGAAATTCAAAGTCACGTAGTTCTGTAGAAAATAATTGTGGGTTGATTTATTTTATTTTTGAAAAGGAATTTTAGAATATCAAGTTGTCGTAGCTAAAATATTCTAGAGTATAGAATCAACAAATCGTCACGACTCAATTAATCCTATTTTCAAAATGCAATCTATTGATTATTTTTTTATTAAAAGTAAAAGCAAAATACCCAAGAACTCATTTTAAATCCAAACTAAATAAAACTCTTGTTTTTTAAGACATAAACCAAAGGAAAAAAAGGAAACTGACCCAAGCATAGACTAGCAAACCATTCATTTTTAAAATAAACTTTAAAAAAAATCTAATCTAAAAACAATATTAACCCAAAAAATAAGAATCTCAAACCAAACCAAACACCAACTGGCCCAAAAAGAACAGAACCCAATAAACAATAAAAGAATACAAAAACCGACTTCTCTTTTTGATTAAAAATATAAATAAATAACCAAAGTCCAACAAGGGAACAAAACAAAGTAGCCCAAGAACAATGCAACCCAAACTAAATTCAACATGGCTCACTATATCTAGCCCATAGAAAAATATATCCGCACAACATTAGCAGAAACAGGCCAAATAAAGCCCAAATTTCAGGGAAAAAATAAGGGCAATAACCAGAATAAAAGAAAAGCAAAACTAAAACGATAAAACACTTACAGACCAAAGAACACAAATCAGGGGATTGGGTTCCAACTAGAACGTAAAAACAGAGCTGAGGGAGAGGTTTGCAAACAGAGGCAGACGCATGCGAGGGTGGCGGACGGCGGAGCTTCCACCGCCGGCGGCGCAGCGGCGACGGAGTGGACGACGCGACGGCTCGGCAACGGCGAGGAAGGCTGAGGCTCCGACGGCTGCTCCAGACGGGGCGTAACGGAGCATGGAGGTGCACGGCGGTCGTGGTGTTCTTTGGCTGCGGAGGGAGGAAGAAGCCGGCCAATCACGCGGCGATGGGCCGGTCCGCCGTGGCTAGCGCGCGACGGCAGCGCGAAGGGCGGCGATGACCGCGGCGCTCACAGGGGGGCGCGAAGGCTGAGAAAGAGGAAGGTGGCCCGGCGTGCGGTGGCTCGCAGCCGCGAAGTTTGGAGCCGCGGTGGCGGAGCTAGTGGCGGCGGCAGCCGCGGCCTCCCTCCCTTTCCTTCTCTTTCATTTTTGGCTCCGTCTTCACCATTTTTTTTTTTAATTTTTGGTTTTGAGGGGTTTGGCTGGGTTGTGCTTTGGTTTGAAAACTGGTTTGGTCTTGGGGACACTTGGTCTGACATTGTTTCGGGGATATTGGGAACTAGAAGAGATTGTGATTGTGTTGAATGTGCTAATCTTTTTGGTTTTTCATTTTGGTTGTAATTTGTGGCTGTTGGCTCTGTTTGGGTGACAAAAGGGGCTAGGATTGAAAATGTTTGGGATTGAGGTTTGTTTTTGGGTTGATGATGATGTTGCTATTGTTTTGGCTGTGGAGGTTTTGGCTATGGAGGTTTCAGATGGAAGTGCATTGTTTTTGGCTTGGGAAGATGAAAAAAGAAAATGTTAGTTGATAGTGGCCTGCGCTGTGTGGTTTGAGTTTTCTTCTTTTGGCTTTGGGATCCATGGAGGTAAAAAGTCGAACTCCATTGTTGTGGATGTGGGGCGTTGGTTTTTCTTTAGGCAGATAAGCAAAAGGATTTTTCGTTGGTTTTTGATATGGCTGTGTTGGAAGATGAATGGTGGTCTGGAAGTGGTGAGGCCCCCTTTGTTTCAGATCTCCCTTCCCCTTTTATTGTCGGCTAGAAAACTTTGGATCCCTTTGCTTTGGGCAGTACATTTTCTTTTCTGTTCTGTTGGGTTTTGTCTTATTATGCAGATTACCATTTTTGTTGTTGCAAAAACTGAGAAGAAAGAAAGTTTCATTTGCCTCTTATCCTTTTTCTTGCACCGCTTCTGATTACTCTGCTCCAAAGGAGGGGGCTCGGTGGCTACTGTCTTCTGATTTCCTTTTTCTCAATTCTTTTGCCCCTCTTTTTTTTTAAACTGATTTAGAGAAGAAACATGGGCTGAACGACCTTTTTTGTTGTGGACAAAAACACGAATGAGAACTTAAAAACTGTGGCTTGAAAGAAATCTAGGGACATAAAGAGTCAAGAAATGGGCTATGGTTAAAAATTAAAAATGGGTATTTGTTTTTTAACTTTTGATTTTTTTGTTTTTTTATTTTTTTTCAAAGAAGAAAAGATAACTCATTTTGGGATAAAAGTTATAATGAGCATTCTTCACAAATTATAAAAATATGTCTATTTTTGGGTTTTTTGTTTTATTAGTCGAATAAAATTGGGTGTTCATAAATATTAATTAGATTAATTTAATAACATAAAAAAAATGAATTTCAACATTAGAGTAAATTTTATAGTTTAGACATAATCAAATAAGAATTAAAATTTTTTGGTTTTCCACTTTTTCCATATACTGCTCTCTAACCAAGATACTAAGGAAAAGGAGTATTTGCCATTTTAACCGGCCATGTATTGATTCAAAGAAGAATTAAATAATCTTAATGAATATAGTGTCAATATTATTAGTACATCAACTCTAAATAATTTATAAAGGTAAAATAACCTTTTATTTTTTTATAATTATGGAATTACGACAATGATCGCAATGAGATTTGAATATAAAACCTTATCAATACTACCCAAATTATTTACCATTAGACCAATTCCAGTGGCTTAATATTAAATAAACTTAACAACATTAAATAGTCAGTTAAATTATTTATCAAAATATATATGGGGATTTGCTGTATTATTACATGCTATTTTCTATTAGAGAAGACTTGTTTTGTTATGATTCAGTTACTCTTACTGTTAGTTAGCTAGTGTGCAAACACTACTAGACTTATATATAATAAACTCAGTGACTCTCATTGTAAACCATTCATTCAGTATTGAATTTCAGCTTTAGATGCATTCATTCAGAATTATTTCTCTCTGTTCTTGCTTCCTTCTCTTATTTTTTCCATCAGCACCGAGTTATCAGAGTTAGACTTATTTTATTTTCCTCATCAATAGATTGCCTACTGTTGTCCTATTATTACATGCTGATTAATGGGGATTTGCTGTATTACATATTGTTTTCCTCACCATATGAAAAACAAACAGAACCACCTGATATGTCTTTCCTTAGAGTCCTTGGTTGTCTATCCTTTGCATCTTCTTTGTTAAGAAATAGAACTAAACTTGACACTTGAGCACAAAAGTGAATTTTCCTAGGATATAGGCCTGGTACCAAAGGGTATCTCCTATATAACCTCAAAACTAGAGAAATCTTAGTAGAAATGTAGCCTTTTATGAACACTTGTTTCCCTTTCACTCCGTAGAGCAGCCACCACCTGCAGATAATTGTCAGCCTGCCTCTCCTACTCTTTTACTCCTAATTCAAAATTCTCAACCTGAGTTTTACTTCCCAGTTGCTGCTGTTAGAATGTCTTTTGTTCCCCTCTTTATTCATCTAAAAGAACTTCAAGGACAGATTGTGTTGTGCAATAAAATGTTGAACCATTAAGATTGAGAGCAATGGTTAGGTTGATTGCTTTGCTTTGCTTTGCTTCTGGGACTTCAATGACAGGCATTAGTCTACTGTCATTTTGCTAGAATGCTATATGAAGATTAAGAATCACATCCCCTTATTGTAGGGTTGTTTCTTGGCTGACTTTCTTGTCGGCTACATATCGTGCGCCTTGCTAGTTAACTCATGATAGAAATCTGCCATTATCCTGAATTTGGCTAGCAATGCGTACTGATTTTGAAGAGCTTGATGCCATCCCAGGCATGTATGAATGATATTGCCTCTGCAATATGTATTATTCACCTTGCTTGGCATGGTACCAGTACCTTCAACTCACGTGGAAGACATGGTACCTTCCTATACAAGGTGAGATTAGAGAGTCAGTGCAAGTGAGTTGTGTTAGTAGGCTCGTGTTAACATGGTCCGCTGTAGTTTTGGACCTTATCATGATCTATGATTTATCACCGTTCGATTTTGATTCAATGAATCAGATTTTAAACTACAACAATTATATAAAAATAATAATCATTTTATAAAAATAATAAAATAAAATAATTACTTTACATTTACAAAATTAGCCCCTTTTAATTTTTAATCTACTATTCAGCCACTTACCTTTCTTTCCTTTTGACCCCCACTCAACACCACCGTACATAGTCCACTAGAGAGAGAGTCACCACCTTCATACTATGGAGCTTCTTCTGCAATGCCTTTTCACCATCCTCCAACCATGATTCTCCTTTGAACCCAACAAGGATGTTTTGCCACTATTGACATAGCCTTGTGCAGTGAAAGCATTGAACAATGAAAGAAACTTAACGAGGAATGGGTACTCTTCTTGCTAATCAAAAGAACCCAAACAGAGAAATCACTTTCTAACCACTAAAAGTTCGTTTGATTTTCATCTTTTAGCTTTATTCCGAAAATTAATTTTTGTTCAATCCTTCCTCTCTGTCATTTATCAAAAGCCGCTCAAAACCACAATTAATAAAGCAAGAGATTTTAAATTTCAAACTCTGGATATGTTGCCTTTGGGGAAGGAGATTTGGGCCTCTCTCGAGGACTGTGAGGTGTCTTTACTGGTGGGAGGAGGTGGTCAAAGGTCGCTCGAAGATGAGGAGCGGTGGTCGCATCTAGGTGGAAAATATGGCTCGCTGGTGGCTGTCACAAATGGTTAGATGATGATGAAGTCGTAGATGATGGAGTTGCAGTGACACTGCTTGGAGTTGGATGTGGTGGTGGTGGTGACTGGTAAGGTGGTTGAACAAGAACAATGGTGTGTGGCTGAATGAAAGAATTAAAAATTAAAAGAGATAATTTGGTAATCTTATAGAAAGTAAAGATGGACCATGATAAGATCCAGAACTACCGTCGGTCCATGTTAAAACGACCCGTGTTGGTATAACTTGTATAATGAATTGTAGCCAACAGGACACAAAACTTTGGATGCCAGTAATAATTCTTTTTGGGGTCTCATTGGACCTTCTCTTTTTCATTTTTTTAGTCAAACACGGGACCTTCTGAATGAAGATGTGTAATCCGCACAATGCAAATCCTTTCCTTCTAGAGTGTAAGGTTCCAATTGGGCCGCTTCAGCTATGACTTGACTGACTTCCAAAAATGCTGCAAGTTGCCATGTTTGGTTCTATTGCCATGTTTAATTTCTTCCCTCCACCGAGTTTTTTCAATGTAAATATTCATATTTCAATAATTCATCCGCATAATTTTAAAATATTGCTAAATAGACATTGTTATAATTTGTTTCACCTAATCTACCATTCCGTTGACCAACATAAATTTTTCTTTAAGTTCTGATTACAGAAACCCATGGTTAGTAGCTTAATCAACTAAAGCCATCATCATTTTCCGCTTCTGGGGTGGTTAATTTACGACTTATATAGTTATTTCACCAATTTTGGATTCATTTATATATTTACGCACACACTAATTTCAGCTAAGTGTTAATTCGTATGAAAATGATAAAAACAAAAAGCATCTCTAGCAAACTTCCAATTTGTACGGTTAAAAAGGGATGAACTTTCAAACGCTGCCAATGTTCTTTTTAAGATATTAAAAAATAGAATAAACTCCTAATTAGTCCCTCATAATTTTTTCAATTGATAAATTTAATTTCTAATAAAAATAAATTAATGTTGAGGTCCCACACAATTACAAAAATAGGATACTACAAGTTCTTAATTTACTTATAACTTAATAGAGGTATGATGTGTCAGTTAAATACTGACATGGATTGACTATGTGGCACCACTAATTTCCAATCATCACTGGGTATTAAAACACATAATTTTATTTGTACAAATTCTTCCCTAAATACTCTAATTATTTGCAGTTTAACCCCAAATCCCCAAAACTTTCTTCTCAACCCACCTGAAGAACATCCCCTCCCCCACAACTTTCTTCTTGGTTTATCTTAAAAAAGCAATTGACTCCACCGAAATGCTTGGATTGAAAGGCGACAATTAGACAAAGTAATATGAAATATGAAATAGATAAATAGAAAATGAAAAGAACAAAGAACATGAAAATGCTTTGAACTCTGCAACTGTGAAAGATGGGATAAAGAGCTGTTAAGTGCGCCAATAACAATGGCTGGGTTTGAAAAGAAGAGAGAACTTCAATGTAAAATTAGTTACATTATTATGTGACTTTATGGAAATTGTAATTGCATAGAAAGGCATTTTCTTTAAGGATATGTTTGTTAGTTTAAGTCATACTCCAAGTGAAGTTTTAATTTGTATAAAGAAGAAATTAAGTTACTTGAGTTTTATCTAAAGTGATTCTCAAAGTTAATCAATGCAGATTTGAGGTAAACTCCGAGTTTTAAGATAAACCAAAACAAATTTTGACCAAGAGAAAGTGGTGGGTTGGGAAGAAGATTTTGGGTGTTTGGAGTTGAACTACAAATAACTAAAATATTTGGAGAAGAATTTGAAAAAATAAAATGATGTATTTTAATACTCGGTGATGATTGAGAATTAGTGGTGCCACATAGACGGTCCATAATAGCATTTAACTAACACATCATATCCCTACCAGGTTGCAAGTAAACCAGGGACCTATAGTATCTTTTTTTTGTAATTGTGGGCGATTTCAACATTAATTTATTTTTGTCATGGATCAATTTGAGAGTTTATTCTAAAAAATATTTCAACAAGCAAACAAACTGAAATGAGTAGAATTTAATTATAATAGTAAACTAGAATTTCATAATTAAAATGAGTAGCTTATTAACAATCATTTTAAGGACTCGGATTCTTTATTATTATTTTACAATAAATGTTTTTCAAATTAGAGTTAAATCTTCATGAAGTATATATATATATATACCTTTTTTGTGATTAAGATATTTTTTATTATAATAATAAGGATATTTTAGAGTGTAAATCTTTATTTAATTTCCGAGACTTTTGCAAAACTCAAAGGAATTTCTTAGTTTAAATATCAAGGATGTAACAGTCTATGTTGCTCTATGGATTGACAATTGTCCCCACAAACTAACACGGGTCTTTTCAGCATGCTTTATCCTTACTCATACGCTTCTTAGAAAAACTTCTCAGGAGATCACTCATCTCAAAATTACTCCAAATCAAGCACGCTTAACCATGGAGGTCACATGCATCTTGTTTTTCATAACCCACCACTAAAGAACTCAATCACTAAAGAATTCCATAGTTAAGCATCCTTGACTTGGAGCAATTTTGGGATGGGTGACTGTTGGGAAAATAGGTCACTTCTTTGAGAACCATTCTAAACAGAGAAATAAAATTGGAACATAACCACAACACAAGAATTTAACGTGGAAAACTCCAAACTAGAAAAACCATGGCCGATGCCAAATGACAACAAAAGAATAACACTATGTGAAAATTTTTACAACACACAGACTTCACTCTCAAACACCCCATCGACCCCCAGTACACCCACACTCTCCAAAGCAAATATCTAACTACATCTCACAACACTCTAAAACAAGAGTAGAGAAAAAAGAAATAAAGTCAAACATATGCTTAAAGTGTTTCTGACTGGTGCAAGTTGAAGCAAAGAACTTGAGTCCATATATATAGACATGACCTCCCTTCTCCACTTGCAATCCTGGATGATGTGGGACTTTTTCAAAGATGCTTTATTTCAATCAAAACTAACAATCTCCACCTTGATTGAAATGAGCACATCTTCAGCTTCCATTGTCTACACCGACAATCATAGTTCAAAGAACTATCATACTCCACCATAAAAAGTATACTCACTTGGAATGAGACAATTCTAAGAATTTCACCTTGGCACATGTTGAAACCTTGTTGAAAATTTATGGTGCAACTTCCACATTGGCTTTCTTCGGAAGCTCCTCAACCATTGACATAACCCCTACCACACACCCTGCATCTCAATGCCAACCAATGCCCGTGTGCAACTGTGGATTCGCTAGCCATACCTTTATAATCCCACCACACACCTTGCATAAACACCAATGCCCATGTGCAATTGTGAACCCGCTAGCCATACCTTTATAATCCCACCACACACCTTACATAAACACCAATGCCCATGTGCAATCGTGGACCTGCTAGCAAGACATTATTATTATTATTATTATTATTTTCTTCTGTATAATCTTGATTGTATCACGACACCCTTTGACTTGTATTTGCCACAAGCCAAAATCAATCTTTCTATCAATTTCTCTATCCAACAGTACATTGGAATAGTGTACGCCAACTATAAAACTGTGCACAGGAGGGTTCCCAGGAAAGAGAGGTGCGTCACAATGGACGCGCTTAAATACCAAGTCTTTCCTTAGCCAAAATGATCTCCAAGCACTAGGGACAAATTCTTTTCTGATGTGGAAGATTAGACTAAACCACAACCATAGAGCATACTAAGAATAAATCCCACCAAACCAAAGCTCTGATACCACTTGTTAGGAAAATAACTCACTTCCCCTCTTTAAGAACCACTCTAAACAGAGAAATAAAATAGGAACACAACCACAACACAAGAATTTAACGTGAAAAACACCAAATCGGCCGCTGCCAAACAACAACAAGAGAATAACACTATGTGAAAATTTTTACAACATATAGACTTCACTCTCAAACACCCCATCAGCCCCCAGTACATCCACACTCTCCAGAGTAAATATCTAACTACATCTCACAACACTCTAAAATAAGAGTATAGAGAAAAGAAAAAAAAGTCAAACACATGTTTAAAGTGTTTTCGACTGGTGCAAGTTGAAGCAAAGAACTTAGGTCCATATATATAGCCATGACCTTCCCTCTCCACCTGTAATCCTAGGCGATGTGAAACTTCTTTCAAGATACTTTATTTCAATCAAAACTAACAGTGACCTCTTGGAAAGTTTTACCAAGAGGCATATAAGTGAGGATAACGCATGCTAAAAAGACCTTTGTTGGTTTGTGAAGACAGTTATCAATCCATAAAGCAACATATGTTATTACAAATGGCATCAGAGCATCACCTTTTCCAGTACGGTGTGATTTAGGAACAAACCAAGTGGAAGCTGATTGGCATGTAATGCCTGGGGACGAGGGCAAGAGTGATCGCCGGTGCAAAGAAGGCACAGATAAGGAGCAGCTCCTCACAAGACCTTTTAAGCAGAGGGGGACATGAATGAACCGATTACACACCCGAATGAGAGGAATCCTAAGACTGTATAGGTATGGGACTATACAGTTAGGGATGATTTATATGAATTGATTTGTACAATCTATACCAACAATATGCATCTTCTTTTCTGTAGCCTATCACTAAAGAACTCCATGGTTAAGTGTGCTTGACTTAGAGCAATTTCGGGATGGGTGACATCTTCCCAGGAAGTGTGTTAGTAAGGACAAAGCATGCTGAAATGACCCATGTTGGTTTGTGGAGATAGTCATAAATCCATAAAGCAGCATAGTTTGTTACAAAGGAAAACATGACTATATCACTTGATACCGTAAGAAATTGATCAGATTATTTTACAAATGCCCTTTATTGTTCTATCTTAACACCTCCTGATTCATTATGACCCCCCTCCACACACACACACACAACACCCTCTCTTTCTCTAATAATCCATCTCCACAATGAGCTTGTTATTTGATGTCATGCTCCTAGCCCTTAATGACTGGAGAGATCCTTCTATTCTTTTCCATGATCTTCTAGATATTACTTTGATTCAGATTAAGAACACTTTGGTATCGAGAGTTGCTGATCTTCAGGGCCATTGGCATAGCTGCAAGCTTGATATAAATAATTGCTCAGCTGATCAACTATATGTATAGACCAAGGTGAATATTGTAAAAATCATAATAATTTGTGCCTTGTGGAAATTTGCTGAAACCTAAACTCAAGGTCCAAAGTTTGTAATATAATCACCCTTAAAAACCTTTCTACAATTTGTCATGCCACTTCAATATATTAGTTTATAGCCTTTTTAAGATATTGGCAAGAGGAAAACAACTGTTTTTGTCAATTTGATTATTTGAAAATTAGTATTATGTTTGGATGTATATTGATGTATATTAACTTAATAAGTAATCACAAAGTAGTGTGCTTTATTTAAACGATATGAAAATAATTGGTTTTGTATGTTAAAATTTAAAAAATAACTAGTTCTTGTTAGGGTGGGGGAGTCCAACAAGAGGAGGTACAACCAATAGGCTAAGTAAGAGTACTAAAACACTGGACCGGACGCCATATCTTGACTTAAAACCTTAAGACCATGAGTTATGGCTCCTCTCATATTATATACTAATCACTTAGTCCATTGGTTGTACCTCTCACATTTAACTCCAAAAATATATTATACCACTGTTAGGGCGGGGGAGTTACAACCAATGGATTAAGTGAGAGTACTAAAACACCAGGCTGAACACCACATCTTGACTCAAAATCTTAAGGCTATGAGTCATAGCTCCTCCCACATTATATACTAATCACTTAGTCCATTTTTAACCAATGTTGGACTTCACCTCTCACACTTAACTCCAATAGTTTTTACTTATAATTAATTAAAAGCTTAAAAGGTATTTCACTTATAAGTAGACTTTAGGCTTAAAATCAGGATTTTTTGAATAATTCATTCAAACATTTATCCGACAATGTGAAATTATTTTGAAACAACTCTATTTTTGGAGGGAAAAAAAAACTATTTTCTTGCATTCTCACACATATAGGTAGTGTTTGGTAAGGGAGTCGGGAAGGATGGGAACAGAAATACAGAGACAGTGGAGACGGAGACATAAAAAATACTATTTCTTTATCATGTTTGGTTGTAGAAACGAGGATAGACATTGACCGGCATTGACCACTGTTGACCGGCGGCGGCCGGTGGTGGTCCGGCGGTGGCCGGTGGCTGGACTACCACTGGAAATTTGTGTCCCCGTATCCCGTTCCCACTGTCTCCACTTTTTTGAGGGACAGAAATACAGGAAATTTGTCTCTAGGACGGAAAATTTTTCCATCCCCGTACCTCGTCCCCCTTACCAAACAGCATACAGGACACATTGTTCCTGTATTTGTGTTTTCGTCTCCCAAACCAAACAATATCATACTTAACAAAGTCAAAAAATTTATACGCATCACTAGGAATTATCATATCAGAGTTAAGAGTTAACAAATACATTAATACTCAATCTTAAAAAAAAAACAACATTTTCCCTCTATTATGATGTTCATTTGCAATTCATTTGATCTCTTTTGTTTTTATATTTTAATTAAACAAATAAAAATGAATTTTTAAGTTGGAATTACTCATTTATATAAAATAGTATCATATGTAGAGTAACATGAATTAGACTAAAGGCTATTTATTTGCAAATCTTATAATTAGATTCGTACATGTAAATTAAGTTTTAATAATAATTATATACAAATATACATTGTTTTGGTGTTATAATAATTAAATTTATTAGTAGACTAATAGATTTATAATTTTAAGCATTAATTATATTAATAATGAAAATATGTATTTTTATATAAATGTTTGAATGGTGTGTATTAATCTTAGAATTTTGCAGCTGCCTTTATGACAAGCTAGCAGAATCAGGAACACGACTTTATCGCTATTGTCATCGTTGACTTTTGAAAAAAAAATTTCAATAATTATATTAAAATATGTTGGCATTTTTACAACCAAGATTCTCTTAGTATGCGTATTTGGAATTAAATTAATAAAAAAGATTAATTTTGGTTTGCTCAAAATACAAATTTATAAGCTAGAATTATAGTAATTTGAGTTTTTTTTGCCGATAATTTGAGTAATCAGATAGGTAAAACTTTTTTCTCAAATGTTTTAAAAAAACTGAAAATTGCAATCTTTTTAAAAATGTTACAAATGTAGGACATCATACTGTTACAAAAAATTGTATGTTGCAACATTGCATTGATGTTACTAAAATTAAATGAAAGTTTTACAAAGATTATTTAACAATATGGGTAAATATAACATTTGTGAAAAGATTGCTAATGTATATGGCGACCTTTTTTTTTTTAGAATTTAGTATTTTTAAAATGTTACTAAACATATCAATCATTGTACCGGTGTGCATGTGGATATTGATATTCTTTTTTTCTTTTCTCTTTTTTGTGTATCTTGTATGTCAAAAATGGTGTCTTATGAACTATTTTTTTAATAAATATTTTTATCACTACACTAAAAATAGACTTAATTATATGTTTAGTCTCATAAATATACTCCATTTTGATTTTGATTACTCTAAAACTTTTCTTTGGTTTTGATCTTTTTTCATTGCATTATTTGATCATTTTTATTAATATTATTGAACCCCACAAACTACTTGTGTTAGTTTAATAATATAATTTCACATGTAATATTATCAAAAGGGTACTAATGATTAAAGTATCAAAAGGGTATATGAATATATTATATTAATAAATATGATTCACTCTCCCATTCATTATGCAAAAATCCTGTAAATAGAAAAAAAAATTAAATGGAAGAGGTATAGAAGAGCTACGGCTAAAACAAAACACAATTTCTGACCCAAAAAAAAAAATGCAAAACACAATTAAAAGAAAGATTCAATGACAAGTGTCTGAGATACAATTCGGGCAGTTAGGTAGAAACTGGGGTACATTTACCCCCAATTAAGTTAACGGTAAAAGTTTGTAATAATATTTGTTTTTGGGAAATTCAATTAGAATAAAAAACAAAATATTTTTCATGTTTTTATTTCTCTTAATTTGTATATTATATTATTAGTGCAATTTAAGCATTTAATAACTAAAATTAATTTTATTTTAAAAATATAATTTTAATTTTAATATACCCACACTGTAAAAATTTTAATAATATAATATAATATAATTAGATATGAGAGTTAATTATATTTATTAATGTATTTATATATTATTGAATAACAATGTAAAGTTTTTTACATTATTAGTATGTCAAAATTAAATTTTTTTAATAATTATTGACACATTACTAAAAATATTTGACTATTGCAATGACTACTATAAACCTTATTCATGTATGTAGTGAAACGTGATTGATAGTTACTGTAAAACATTTTACATTAACAATGTGTGAAAATTTTTATTTATTTTTTTATTAAGGCCAAACCTGTCACGACCTACCTATGAAGTGTGACCGGCACATGAGGATTTGGGTCCCTACCAAGCCTCCAGTAACGTGAATCGACTAATATAAATAATCCAAATTTATTCAAAATATCTCAAGTTCAACTAAAACTTCAATAATATGAAATTGTTCTCAAAACATAAATTCTGAACATAAATTTGCATAAAATCCATATTCTAGGCCAAAGCCAAACATAACAAAATAATTAATAGAAATTCTGAAAATATATCATGCATGTCCGGGGATCCTGCCTACACAATTTATTGGAGCACTACTAGATTGACATAATTGACAATAAGCTCCACTCCAAAGCGAAGCTCACCAAGGAAGTTGTAGCACAACTACTGAGGATCCTGTGGTACAACTGAAACTGTAGCTGTATCTGTAGGTAAAGGAAAAGAGAGGGGTGAGTTCATCAAAACTCAGTGAGTGAGCCTCCACTCACAACCCACACGGGACAATAACAAAATACATAACATATACATGCAACTGATGTGAAATATATTACATATAAATTAACTGAATCTATGGCAATAACTAGTAGAGAAATATGAATTATTCTGTACATAATTATCTGAGCTGAATAGTTAAATCTGAGCCAATGGCTAATCTGATGGGCACCTAACTAGGTCCCATAAATGGACACCTCACTAGGTTCCTTATTGTGGGTGAGCTAGTCCTCTAGCGGACCACTTGGTATTAAGGTTAACGATCAATCCTGCAGTCGTTAACTCGCTAATCTGTTTCTCACTAATTAATATAAAATAATTTGTTCATAAAACAAATAAATATAAAAGCTCTGAATTCATATAATTCTAACAATTTGACTGTAGCATAACTGAGATTCTAAAATCATGCCCAAGGGATCACCAGCTTGTAGACATAGTGATTTCAGTAATCAATAGAATATGTATCTGACAATTGTTATGAATTATACTTTATTCAACACTTTCAATAAATCATATCTAATATTTTAAAATCTTCATAGGAAATACATAGTCTGAAAATATGATAATCAATATTTCTACTGTAAACATTAAACTGAGGTCTCACAATTTCATAAACTAGGAAAAAGATATTCTATAACACGCAAGGTATCAATTATGGTCCCATGAGTTTTTCTAAAATGATTAATTTTCATGATAACTGTAAAAGTAATAATATTTCTAAAACAGGCATAATTATAGCAATATATTCTCTTGATATAAATCATTCTAAAATTTCACAAATAATTTATATAATATGGAAAAATATTAATAATGACCAAAAGTATGATTATGAGTTTAAACCCACTCACCGTTGGTAGTCGTGAGTGTGCTTCTACTAATAACTTTACTCTGAAGTATTGGAATGGTACAAATAACCAATCTCACAGATTAAAATAAAGGAGCATCACAACATCCCAAGAGAGGATTAGCTAGGCTCACTGAAGCTCGACCATGAAGATCATGAGCTTGACAAGAGATGAGTTCGGCTAAGAAGAGGTTTGGTTTAGAGGAGGTTTGACTTAGAGGAGGTGGAAGCAAAACTTAGCAAAATGAAACTAAACATTTCTTACACATACACACTCCTACACTCATATATTTATTCACAAATATAATAATCATGAATAATATTAGTGCTATTTGTCTACACTTAATAATAATAATAAATATTATTAATGCTTACTACACTTAGTAATTATAATGTTAAATAATAATAATGCTAACTACACTTAGTAATAATAATTATAATGCTAGCTACACTTAGTAATTATAATGTTAAATAATAATAATGCTAGGTACACTTAATAATAATAATGCTAATGCTAGCTACACTTAGTATTATTAATATTAGTGGCATATATCTAGACTTAACAATAGTAATGACTAATATTAATGCTAACCACACTTAGTAATTATAATGTTAAATAATAATAATGCTAGGTACACTTAATAATAATAATTAATAATAATAATTCATAATAATTATAATTTCTTTATTTTGGATATCACAAAACCTTTCTTTTTTTTTCATCTTTGATTCAAAGAATATTTTTAAACTTTTTAACAAAAATATAGTCATGGGTTTAGGATATAACTATTATATGTTTTTATTTTTATCGTAAAATTTATCCAATTGCACTAAAAAAAGAGAAAGGAAATGTTGTGGGTAAAAGTAAATTGTGCTTCTGTCCTAAAGAGATATTTTCAATGCAAACTCTTCCCTCTAATTTCAAAACATACATTTTACTCCAAAATACTTTATTGATTAAATTAGGTTTAATTAATCAATAGGTCCTTATAGTTGCACCAAATTTTCAATTATGTTCCTATAATTAAAAATTTATTATCTTATCCTATAATGAATTAAAATTGTAATCAAGTCCCTAGATGACTGGACTTAATTATCATTACAAAAATGTGATATTAAATAGAATATTCATGGATTGTTTCTTATTTGAGCTGGCACATAAAAAAAAGGAGCTAACAACATATTTATATTGGTACTTTTCTAAACTTAATTGAACTTATTTATTGTCTAACAACAAAAGGATGAAAATCTATGTGATAAGTTCCAGTAATAATTTGATAGCATTGTCAGGTTTTTCCATTTGTGGGTTCAGTCAACCAATATGGAACTAATAATAGATGAAATCAAGGAATATCTGACTAATATCATGTTTCGTAACAAATATGTTAAGGGACTTGATTACAAATTTTTATTTATAATAAGAATCTAATTATAAATTTTTAAACTACTCCCTTGTTTCAAAATGATTGTCATTTTTTACCCTTTCATATTTCAAAGTATTTGTCCATTTATAATATACAGGTAGTATTAATGTTTTCTTCTATTTATACTTTTAATATAATTGTATTTAGTCAAGTAATTAATACATTTACCAAAATAAATAATTAATACATTTATAACAAAACAAATGACAATAAGAGCAACTGAATCATAACAAAACAAGTCTTCTCTAATAGAAAACAACATGTAATAAATCATCATAAATTCTTAGGAAGGTTGGCTTTAAATAAGAGGGAAACCAATACCATAATAGAGAAATTGAATGATAGAAAAAACATGAGCTCTCTCAAGCTTAGCAACCACTACATATCATGTGATCATTATAGTATTTGACTCACACATGAAGCTAAATAACTAGTAATGAAGAGTAAGTGCATCAGTTAACACAATGGAAAGGTAATAGCTCTATCAATAAGCAGCTTCTATTTGTTTCAATCAACAGCTCATCAGCAGTTGATGGAAAAGAGATCCATCAAGAGCAAATTATATATATATATATATATATATATTGTACATAACATATTATACTATGGTGAGGTAATAGCTTTATTAAGTAGCTTTCCTATTTGTTTCAATCAACATCAATTGATTTGGAGAGTTCCATCTAAGCAAATGTTTGAAACACATTATTTACACATTATATTATATCATACTAAAGACATCGCCAAGACATCATCAATCTTCTACTCCTTATGCTCTTGCACCTACTCCTTCTTCTGAGGAACATGGTTGTCCTTCCACTCACACTAAAATGAAATAAATCCCTAGATTAAAGATTAAATTCTGATGAAAATGAAAGTAGATACCGAGTAATATACCTCAGTCAGGTGCTGCTTCATGGAGTTTTCATTCTCAAAAAAGTTACAACAGTGCTCACATTTGAACGAAAACTTCACATGCTTAGTAATGGAGTGATCCAAGAGACCTTCCTTAAACTCGAACTCTTTGTCACAATTAACAGATATGTACTTTTGGGTGGTCTCCGTGGATGCCATATTCAAATGGAGAAGGTCGAGGAGGGATATGAGATAAAGAGAAGCTAGGAAAAAGAGATAGCAAGGCAGTTTTGGTATCTTTCTTCGTATTTGCTCTGTAATTTATTGTCACTTTTTGTTTTCTTTGATTTATTCTTGGAGGTCACACTTTTTGTGATTTGGGACACTCACACTTTTTGGGACATTTATTTGTTCACACTTTTTGGGATATGTATTTGTTTTCAGTAACATTTTTGGGACATGTATGGTTCAATAAACTTTTTCACATGTATGATTTTTTTTTTATTCATAAAAAAAAACTCTTACCTCAAGAAAATGTTACAATATAATTTGCTTTATTATATTTTCTCCTTTTTCTTGATGTTGGTAATTTTAATTTATTTATAAATTTTAAAATTGCAAGGCAAATATTGATGACGTCGAGTACTCGTGATTACTTTTATACTACTCCAGACTTTTTTATTTTATCTTTCATATTATTATTTAGACGTTTTCTTTTATTATTGTAGTGACATTTTAATTTGTAATTTTTTAAAAATTTAATTTTTAATCCATGAATTTCCTTACGTTTATTGATTATTATGATAATTAGCAACAGTGAGTTATAATTATAAAAGTGACCACTAGCTAAAATAAGCCCAAAAGAACAAATATTTATAGAAAGTAAATTTTCTCATTTGTTTTTAAATTTTCTTTTTTATAGACATATTATTCCATCTTTAAAATTACAGATAGTAAAATCCATATGTAATAAATAAATTTTAGAACATTGTTTTGCTTTTTATAGAAGGATTTTACTGTCTCTAACATTACAGATAGTAAAATCTGTCTCCAATAAATAAATTTAATAACAATTTTTTGAATCTTTATAGATAGGTTTTACCTTCTTTAAAATTACAGACGGTAAAATTCATTTGTAATAAATAAAATTCAGAACTTTTTTTTTTTGCATTTTTACTAACGGATTTTACCGTCTCTAACATTACAGATGGTCTCTGTCTATAATAAATAAATTTTATAATAATTTTTTAGACCTTTACAGATGAATTTTACCATTTGGAATGTTAGAGATGGTGACAGTGAAATCCGTTTGTAAATGTCAAAATTTGAATCAGTTTTTTCAACCATTTATAGATGAATAAATCTGTCTGTAAAATATACAAACTAACCAATCCATCTATAAACCTGTATTTGAATTACCAACAGGAATAAAAATCCGTCTATATTGGTTATAGACAAGGAAAAAATAAATGAGTTTTACCCATTTATAAATCTGTCTGTAATGATAAAATCCATCTATAATATGTTAAAATTTGTTTGTAAATTCGTCTATACTACGCGAAAATCTTGTAGTGGATGTTGGATTATCTATGCCATTTTACGTAATAGAAAATCTTTTTTTTATCCTTGGTGAATTCACATCATTAATTTATATTATCTTTGTAAAAAAAATATTTTAATTGATATTGACATTTCGATTAATTGTTGGACATATCATTATATTTTGCAAAGTAGTTTTTGAACTTGTAATTTGCTATTGCTATTTTTTTTATCTACTTTGGATAAATTAAATGTCATTTAAACAAAAAGATTATATTACCACGGCAAATCAAGAGTAAGTTAAAAGAAGTATAGAAAATATTTGGATGAATCCATCTAATTATTATGATTTATTCCAAAACATGCATTTGTTCTAAAAATAGCTTATACTTTGGAAAATATGAAAAAATGGATTTTACGATGACCATAATGCTAATTTATAATTACTATTATGTAATCTTCTACACTAGTTTTGTTTATAGAAATTTTTTATCATTAGAAACATATTCAGAGATGATTTAGTATATTTTTTTAATTATCACCAACAATATTAATTTGTCGTCTTTTATTGATTCTAATTTAGAATTTGTAATTGAAAACTTTTAGCAATGCTATATTTCAATGTTGATGGTTTAATTTGGTGATTTTATATGGTGATATTTCATTAGTGTTATTGTGGCTTAATGAAGGATACATTCATTACTTTTAATAATTCTAATTAAGGAGGTTGAATAAATTTCTTTCTATTTTAGTTTATTATTAAGAATTTATATATTTTATATGAAAAAAGATCCATTTACACCAATGTAAAACTTATTGCATATCTTACACCTTTGAAAACATTTTTATTCAAGATTTTTTTTTTTCAAAACCTACCATTGGATTGGAAGTTTAAATGATATAGATCATCTCTATAAAATTTTACATCAATCAAAAATTATTTGATATATATTTTATGTACATATAAATCAACATAATAAATATATCGTAAATGTATGAAAATAATAATTGTTTGATCATAACCTTATATGTTTCAGATTTATTTGAAATTTGACACAGATAATTAACATGATATGTATTTATAATTTAATGTTAGATTGACAAAAACTATATTCTATTAAAGTTTATCACAAGTGGAAGTGTGCCAAGTTTTACATCGGTGTCAATGAATCCCTCCTATATATTATATTATAAAAATTCTTTTATTGTGTTTGGTTATAATTAAAAAATGGTTGTATAGGATAACTTAAAATAAAGAAAAACTAAAAAATATGAAATGATAAATCAATACATTTTAAAAATGAAAAGTATAATTTTCAAATTTTAATTTGAAAAAATATAGGATTTTAAAAATGTTTTGAATAAATTTATTCTACAAAGAACTAAAAATAAAGTAATTCATTTTCCTTCCCTTTTTCTTTTATGAAGGAGAGAAATAAATAAATTTTAAAGAAAAATCCAAAAAACCAAATTCGTTATAACAATACATTAATAAAAGTTTAATTTGATTTATAAGTATAACTACTTTTAATTTTTAAACAACAACAGAACAATTCAATAGATAAAAATTATTATTTTTTCTCCATTATCTTTAGCCTTATAATAAAATAATTTTTCAAATTAGATAAACTTCTTGAATTAGAACAATTAATATTTTAATACTTTTATCAAATTCAACAACTTTCAAAAAGAATGTGCAACAACATTATTGTTTGCCTCTCTAGTTTCACTCACATCACAACAATTACCATATAGCATGAGTAACAATAGATTTCAAAATCAAATATGAAAAAATTATTCAAAAATTATTACATAATGAACTTTGCAAAAGAAAATGTTTTTATTCGAACTCTTCTATTTGAAAGTAAAATATTACAACTACTCAATTCTTAATATAGGAGGTTTTCTGAGAAGATAAAAAGTTGTCCTCAAGAGATACTAATAGTAGTCGCTTGACCCGGACGATGCACGGGATAATAATAAAGAATAACTTGTTGACCATTATTGAAAATAAATAATAATTCATTTAAATATATCTTATAGAAAATTGAGTATACAAACTTATTTTGAAAATAAGTTAACAATTAAATAATTGAATAAATGAACAAAATATAAATGAGTATGGATATAAATTAATTATTCTATTTTATATCTTATTTTGAATATCATGTTTATAAAGTTAAGAAAATCTCGATCGATGACCTTTAACTAACAATAAAAACACTTGTTTTATGAAAATTTTGCAAATTTCGATAATGGAAATTGATGAATAATTAAATAAAATAACTGGATATATTTACAATATCATATACCATTAATATAGATGATAATGGATATCCATAAGAGAAAGGATATGCCTCCCGCACCATGCCTGATTTAGAATTTCACCTCTCATCCCTATCATGAGTCTCTATTCCTGATTTGAATCCCTATGGGGTAATGGTGGGTTTATTAAAATAATTCCAAAAAAAATTTGAAAAGTATTTTGATAATCAAAACATAAATTTGCATAATACTTATTCTCTTTAAGAATATCTGTCCACTTTTAGAGAACTTCATATTTCAAAATATCTGTCAATTTAGCGTTTCAATAAAGCATTAATTTTTTTCTTTGAATACAACTGTAATTAATTTCACATTTTCAAAGCATTCCATTTAATATTAGTGTGAGATATTAATTAATATGCAGGGATACATTAGTACATTTACTATATTTTACTAAACTATCAATGTCATTTATTATGTTTCTTAATATATGTGTTTGTCCAAAATTGACATATATTTTGAAAAGAAGGGAGTTACAATACTACTAATGTAATATAATCCAAATTAAAAAAAATACATATATAATGCAAATTCAATAAAGATAATTAAAAAACAAATGTGTGCTAAGATTTTCTTTTACACACACACACACATATAAATAATTTATGTAAATGAGGAATTGATAGGTCTCCATGGGGCAGGGACCTCATTCATTGTCCTTATCTCATTTAACAAATGGTGACTTCTCCCTCATCCTCGTGATGACTAAACGTGCTCTCATTCTCGTTCTTTTTTAAGGTAATTCCTATGGGTGGTTGCTTCAATGATTCCTGTAATCATCCTAGTCATTTACATATTTTTAATCATCCTAGTCATAATAAATAAATTTAATTTACATGATTTCAATTATACCTCATTTTCTTTTGCATTATTTTAGTAAATATTCTCCAAATGAATTTTTTCAGGTTTTTCCATAACCATATACAAAATAAAAACCTCATTTCTCAGTGATTATTGAGTCCATTATATTATCATAAATTATCCTTTGAATTTTATTCATTGAAGATAAATACCTTTTAAGATCATTGATAATGAGCATTTATACCACTTATCTTACTAATCTTAGCTTTTTACATGAGTTTTATTATGCTATTGATCTAATTAATAAGGATTTTGATTTATTCATCATTGTGTAATTTTAATAGAATTATTGGATTTTGAACTGATTTTTGGAATAATTTATAATTACACCCTGTTGTGTTTGACTTGTCTCTTTAAGTATGGTTTTGTGCACAAGAGTTTTATGTAACATCCCCTGCTCACTAGTAGAATTGCCAATAATTTTTTACTAATAACCACCAATGAGTTTAATATTTGATTAATGATAATTAATTTTCAATCCGAGGAATATCTTACACTAATGCTTTCTTCATTGTTGCTATTATCTTGTTGCAATTATCTCGTTGCTATTACATTTTAATTTTAATTGCCTTAATTCTGATTCTTCAAAACTCACAATTTTCCTAGCTAAGTGTTGAAGCCTCCTTGAGGGATGACCTAGGTTGTGCGCTTTATTACAATTTTTGTGCAACTTAACATTGAAATAATTTCTAATTTGAGGAGGTAGGTGACAACCTTCGTTCAATCATAAGACAATTGTTCTCTTTCATATTCTAGCCCTCCAGCTGGGATAAGACTTTGGAATTGAGTGGAGAATCATTTGGGTATGACATGGACTTAACCTCATTCAAAGAGCTTCTATTTGAATTAAATAACTTTTCACTTTCAATTAAAGATAAATTATTTAGTTATGAACTTAAGATAGAAAGATATACAAAAAAAAAGTTTTTTTTATGATAATATGAAACTCTCAACTTATTCTCAAAAATAAAATATTTGTCTTTAAAATTTAGAAATATAATATTAAAACAATTGATAAAAAATTTAAATTATAATTTAAAATCTACATTAATTCCTTAATATACTTCTTTGGCCATATAAGATTTGATCTTCTAAAAATCCCCAAACATGCTACCATACAAATTGTGGCATGCTCATTGTGTTAGTCACTAATAATGTAATAAAGAGTTTCCTCAACTGCTTTGCAAGTTCTAACTGTAACAGCTCAAGCTACCTTATGGATTGACAATTGTCCTTATGAACCAACACGCGATCTTTCCAGCGTACTTTGTTCCCACTCACACACTTTCTGGGAAAACTTTCTAGAAGGTCCTCCATCCCAAAATTGCTCTATGTCAAGTATGCTTAACCATAAAGTTCTTTAGTGATGGGCTATCGAAAAGAAGATGTATGTATCTTGTTGGTATAGGTAGTACAAATCAATTCATATAAACTATCATCATCTATATAGTCCCATACCTATACAGTCTTACGATCCCTCTTATTCTAGTATGTAATCTATTCATTCATGTGCCCCTCTACTGAGAAGCCTGCGAGGAGCTGCTCCTTATCCGTGCCTTCTTGCACCGACGATCACTCCCCACCCTTGTCACCGGGCGTTATCCTAACTCAATAATTTCCTTTATATCTTCAATAAATTCGTTGTTTAGGAAATGTATGAGAAATTTTAGATAAATTCTATTCATATATTAAGCTTCCAAAAACATAGTTTTCAATAACCTTAGCACATGGATTTATCATTTTTTTAAGAATTATTTGAAAAAACGTAAAATCATATTAGCTTGATAAATAAGGCTCAATTTCATATTAAATAAAAAAATTATAATTTCATAAACTGCTTGGTCTTTGTCATTTTGAATTTAAGCCTTATATAAATATATTAAAATATGTATTTGACTTTTATGAATATTAAACATTTAGTTTTTATCTTTATAAATATTTTTAAATTTTTTTTATTTTTATAAATGTCATTATGTAAAAGTGATAACTAACTATGAGACTATAAATATAATACTAAAAAAAGGCTAAAAAAAAAAAAAAAAAAAACTAAAACAAAAGTAACCGATAAAGATAGTCAGAGTTATAAGATAAAATTGATAAACAATCATAGTGAATACTCTTATTATACAATGAGCCATTTACCTTATCTTAGTATATCAAGGCTGGATTTCTAGTTTATAACAAATATTATAAATTAATGAATATATTGATTTAAATATATATCTGTGTCTGTGTATGTGTGTTCATTTTGTTAATAGGTACAAAAATTATATAGTAATTAATCAATATTTTATATTAATTAATTAATTAATAATTATGAGTATATAAGTAAAGCAACATAAATTATCATCATAAATTATTTTTATTGTTTAAAATTTTCCACTTATGTAATAATAGTAATAATTTAAAGGAAAAATAAATTAATATGTATTTGTATCGATATTGCTATTTTATTATCATTCCCATATTGTTACTTTATAACAAAATAAGTATGTATCATTAATAATAAAATGTATTTTAGTCAAATTAAAATAAGATAATAAACATAAATTAATAAAAATCTTAAAAACATATAAATATTAAAAAGATATAAATAACTCAAAGTTATCGACATCAAATAGAAAGGAATTGAATCCCTTTAAGCATGTGGCCATGAATTTGAGAAATTTTTGTACAAATAAAATAAATAATTGGAAAAATTTAAATATGTCTTGACTTGAGATATGTCATCTTTTTATTTTTATGTATAAGTCATACTAAAGTGAGTCGATTTAAATATTACACATAAGTTGTACATGTTGGATATCCTATGTGTGGACTGACATAAATCAATTTTTCGTTATAATTTTTGTTATAATTTGATTCTAGGTTAATTAGATGCTAAAATATTTAATCATATTGATTAGCCAAATTTTATGGTTAATTTTGTTATTGGGCTCAATTTTGATTTTATTATTAGTGGATATGGTGATATTTGATTATTGTTATTGGGCTTAGCTATAATGGACAGGCTTGACCCATTTGATTACTAATCTGCAGAGGCCCCTACTCCTAACCCTAATCAGAGTGGCTGTTTCCCCATTGAGACAA